>VXBT01007850.1:1280196-1452515 GCA_013400235.1 Oriolus oriolus
TAAAAAAATAATACCCCATGTAGAAGCAGTGTGGGAAAACTACAGTGTTCAAGAGAGAAAAATGTTACAGCAGCAAGGCATTCCTCCGGGCGGGACTCTGTTTTGCTAGTTGGTAGCAGTTTAGAAACCACGAAAGCAGAAAAAACCTCTTTTTTTTCAAATATAGAAAAGACTTTTAAAACCTGCATCTGACCGATATTATATGTTGTTGTCCTTTATGCACGTTAAGTAAAGTGGGAGGTACTAGAAAGAAAAAAAGAGGGGTTTTGATTTAATTTCTTATTATTTCTTTTAACTTTTAATCTTGTTAGTAATAAACTTCTTTATATTCTCTAATGTTTGTGCCTGCTTTCCCTACTTCTAATTCTTATCTCACAAAAAGTTAAAAGCTACAAATCAAACCACTACACTTCAGTACAGCGTCTGCACATTAAAGAATACAAACATGCACTGGCCACTAACGTGCTTTGCTTTGGCACGTTGCTGTTATGTAAGATACTGGAGGGAAGACACCCTTTGGTGGCTGTGACAAATCATAGTGAACATGACTGTGGATATAAGTGAAACTGTTACCCTGGAATCGCAATAACACCTCAGTTTTCCTGCTGAAACTCCCATACAAGTAGTGATCAGTCCCAGCTTGCTTAATTTTGAAATCTGATAGTACCACAGACCAGGATTTTCGACTGTCAGTTCTGCTAAGCCTTTACATAAGAAATGTTGCAATATTTTGCACATAAATCAATAGAAACCTGCAGTACAAATCTCCCAGACAACTTTGAGATTTGCAAGTTGCTGGGAACAGCCTTTCATCTTCCTCTCTGCAGTCTCATGTTGGTAAGACAAGAAAAGCTTTAAAAATTTCAAGTATAGACTTTGGAAAAAGGTGCAGACATGCATTTCTTGCTGCTTTTTCTTCCTTTTAACTTAGAAAGAGCATCTTTCCAGAATTAAAACATCAACAATATTGACTACCCTAAATGGTTACCATTTTTTTCCTAAAAAAGTAGTATTTGTGCCCCCTTTCATATAAATACATAGACACTACTGTAATCGCAAAATAGCTACTATTCCTCCAGGTATATGTTTTGAACTAAAATAAGCATATTGATTGCACCTTCTGCAGTGAAGAAATCAGAGAAACAGAAAAAATTTTAAAAATGTAAAATAGCTACTGTTAAAATAAGGCCACTTACAAGCAAAATTAAAAAAAGATTATTGAGAATCTTTCCATTGTCCTTTTAAGGTGAGATTTGAAACTAAGCATCACATATTTAGGATTCAGGTGCTTCAGGTTATGATGCAGTGGATACTTCCTTCTGTTATGAACAAAACACCACAAAGTTAAAATGTATGATCCTCAAAAAGGTTTATATTTCACAGGAATAAACTCTTCTAAAAGGAAAAAAAAAATTTCCTTCAAATTTCTTCATGAGCTCTGACATTCAGTCTTCTTCAGTTCAAATGCCATAAGATATGCAGATTATACTACTGCAACTCTGAAGACAGTATTTTTTAAAGCACAATTACAGGAAATGTGCACTCAAATGTCAAATCAGTTAATGTAGATAAAGGAAAGACTTATAAGCATAGGGGCATCGGAGTACCTCAAGGCCATAACTAAATATTGACATATATTCCATTAAGAAAAGTTAAAGGACAGTCAGTTTGTCCATTTTAGAGGATTCACAGCAGGATTTGTTCTTTTCTTTCCTTCATCGTGTTTAATTCTACACGGCTTCCAGCATATTGCTTGTCACCTTAGTAGCTGAGCACATGCAAGTAATGAAAAGATTAAAAACTACCAAATATCTTTTTTCACATCCTTTCTCATTCTTCTAGTTGTGTCTGTGAGTGAGTATGTGCAGAAAGACGGACGCCTGTGAGAGAAAGAGAAGAACACAGATTCTTTTTGTAGGTTTGTTCTTGTTATGCTGCTTTTTTTCTTATCAAGGACAAAACTGGAGCAGAAGACAGCCAGATCAGGATGGATCTTTTTGTCTAATATGCTCAACTACAAATCAAGGACCTGATTTCATATTAGCCTTTCACACATATTATTTTATTCTGCTTTAGTCAAACAACACTTTCAATTAGGAATTTAAATGGCTTTAATATATCCTGGGGCATGGCATGGAATACCTTGATCTTGGGGACCAAGGCTAGGAACTTTATTCATATTTTTGTTTCGTAAGAGGACTATGTCAAGCATGGAACAGCTCTGATGTGTTTTTCTAGTAAACTGTTGTTAAGGATGAAAACAGAAAGATATTGATGAAGGACCTAAATACTGTGAACTGCAATTAATTCCACTTTCTGATAATCAGATTTGTTTTAGTAAGAGTCTTGGTTTTTTACTGATAGTTGTTTTCTAGAGAAGAAACACTGATGTCGAATGAGGCTGCTAGAGTTAGAAAAAAAAGGCATTAACTGGGACCTTCCCTGTACTGATGCACTCAGGGCTGGCCAAGCAGAAAAGACAGGTACAGCTGGCCCTGTGCTCGTCAAAAGACAGCAATGCAAGTGGAGCAAAAGCAACACACTACATGAAACAAGGAGTCTGACTGAGGTGACACGGCAACTGGTGGGGCAGGGAGAACTTCTGAGCTCCTAGATTCTCCTAGCCCGTCAGGACGTAGTAAAGTCACACACCAGCTCTCCCTTTGGCTTTCCTGTGAAAGAAGCTCAGGTAGAAAGAGCTAGAAAGGAAACTCAGCGTCTTCTGCACAAGTTGTTGATTTGGCAAATCGCCTCAGAACAGCATGAACCTTTTCCTCAATTTACATGCCTCTCCTATATTTACTTTCTTACAACTGATGGAAAGATTTTATGGAAAAATCAGCTCTTCCTGAGCTTTAATAGATTAGTAGCAAAATTGCCAGAAGTCACATTATAAAAAAAGTAGGGAAAAAATAAATTACTTTTTAATATGCATGGCTAACCCAAACATTAAATCATAACATAATTTGCATTCCACAGAAATAATCCCTGTATTTAGATATACAAAACTGCAGTGTTTATTAAAATACCAACTGAAAATCTACATCCTATGGGAGAACATAAAAATATTTATTTAAAAATTAATTTAAATTTCATGTCTTGATGTGTGTTCCTGCTTTCCCCACTTAAAACTGGTCACTTGCTTGTTTGTCTGTCTGAGAGATTATTTGATAGGAAGAGACATAATCCCATCATATATTGTTTTGACAGAAAAATATGCTACCCAACTATGAAAAAGGATTAAAATGTTATTATCTGTCATACAGCATGCCCTTTACACAAAGTTAACCACTTTTAAGGAGGCAGACCTTTATAGAAAAGGATACAGCCAGGCAAACTTCAGCAACATCCCTCTTAGAGGAAGGATGAACAGGGCATTTCCCTGATTGTCCTCTAGCACTGTGAGGAAAACAACATTCAAAGCTGCATTACTGCCTCACTTTCCTTTCTTAGCTCCATCAGCACTTAGGATATGCTTTTGTTTTTCCATTAATTTTTCAGTACCAGAAGCAAGAAAGGGATGGGGCTTTTTATTTCATGTTTCCAGGCTGCCTTGTTTTTGCCAGGTGGTGTTAAAAGTAAATAAAATTGACAAGACAAGGCTAATGAGTTGAGGACTTGATGTTTTCATCTTATATCTTGTGCCTGTTAGAAGTAAACCTTTAATGGCTTCTACTAACCCCATTATCATCTGTCAGCCAAGCCTAGCAAAAGTAACAAGCATCGACTGGGCTCTAACCAAGATGAGTTTAATTTGAGAGTCAATAGTCACTGTTTTTGTTAAACTTCTGTGGAGTACTGCAGGTTATCTGGCTGACCTTGGCAGCTCCTGTCTCGCTTTATTCTCCTTTTCTCTTCTCAGTTACTTAGTATTTGTTATGGGTCTGACACTGGTTTGGCACTTCTTGGTTCTCAAAATCCCAAAAGGTTTCTTTATACTTTGAAGAAATTCTGCAGCAATTCTTCATTTCTTACAAGAGCAGTAAGTTCAAACATATAGTTCTCATGGTTTGGAGATGCATTACTGTAATTTTTAGTGTGGCCACTGAAGTGACAATGGAAGACAATAAAACAATCAATTTTTCCTTTTTTTTTTAAATCCACTCTTTAAAACAACTAAAGCAATTAGAAAACAACGTGCTCTTTGTTTCTTTAAAAATATGAAATGTACTGTAGTAGAGACCTAAAACAGCTTGAACCTTCTGGAGTCAATCAAGCTTGTCTCCTGCCTTTGGAAATGTGCAAATTAGAGTAGAAGAAAGGAAATGTTGCGACTTTTATGTTGCTCAGCAGGGGCTAACTGGACTTGTAATTTCATATTTTATGTTATATTTTATGAGGTACATTTCAGTTACAGTAAGGGAGGCTACAAGGAATAAAAGCAGGTAATTATACCAGCATTTGCAGAAATCTAGCACTCCAAAGAAAGGAATACCAAATAAGCTATGTTGTAACATCTGTGCACACAGAATGAAGAATGAATTGTGGAAGGTGTCTTTGGAAATTTCTTCAAGAATTAAGATATCGATGGAAGACCCAAAGAGGAATGAGCTATGCACAGAACTGTGAAGAGTTTGGGCACTGATGGCTCTTGATCCACCCCCGACTGTTGCCTCTAAGAGAAAATACCCCAGCCTTCTCCTTGTCTGTTGCTACCAGCTAGCCAGTCATGCCAACTGAGGGATGTACACTTTCTTTCACCTTCTTTTTTCACCCTAGCATACCTTTAGAGGCCCTTCTTGTTATTCTTTGTCAAGTTCAGCCCCTGATGCACCTTGGCCTTCCTGACCCCATTCCTACAGAACCAGACTGCATCCCTGTACTCTTCCCAGGATAACTGTTCCTGTTTCCATTGCCTGCACATTTTCTTCTTGCCCATTAGTTTGACCAGCAAGCCTCAACTCAGCCATGACAATCTCTCATCTTTCTTGCCTCATTTCTTACACCTGGGCATCAAGAGTTCTTGCAATCTATGGAAAGCGCCCTTAGACATCTGTCTAATCCCTGAGGGCAGTATCCCAGGGATTTCTACTGACTAATTCCTTGAACAGGTGAAAATTTGCTTTCCTGAAATTCAGGCTGCTGACTTTACTCTTCAAATGATCCATATCGCTCAGAAGTGCAAATTCCAACATTGCAGGGTCACTGCAGCCCTGGCTGCTTCCAGTCTTCACAGCCTCGATTAGCTCACTTGCTTTAGTGACCATCAGATCCAGTACCACATCCCCTCTTGCAGGACTGTCTATTACCTGGCTTAATAACTTATGCTCCATGATCCCACGAGTCTCCTGGATTGCCTACAGCTCGCAGTGTTACTTTCCTAGCTAATGTTGGGGAGGCTGAAGTCCCTGAGCAGGATGAGAGCCTGAGAGCATGATGTCTCCTGTAGCTGGAGCGAGAAGGCTTCATCAACAGGCTCCCTGGATCAGGTGGACTGTAGCAGACATCAACCACAAGGTTCCCCTTGTCTCTAAATCTTACCCATAACCTTTCGACCTACTCAAGGCTATTCTTCAGAGACAGCTCTTAACATTCTACCCATCTCTCGATGTGGTAGGGAACCCCTTGCATCTCCTTTCTCTCTTGTCCCCGCTGATCAGGCTGCAGCCACTGATGGCTGCACTCCGGTCATCGATGGCTACAGGTTGGTACAACATGGCTGCATTTTCCAGTGATATAATTGTTACAGTGTGTCAAAATCAGTCATTGCTTATGTTAAAAAATATGATGCACAAGACTGTGATTGTCTCCTCCTGGTGCTCTAAATATCACAAATATGAGCTCTCTGTGTCAGATTTTGCAAGTGCAGGGCTGCCAGGACTTCACAGCTTACGGATCAGCCCCTTCCTACTGATCAGATTTATTTCCAAACTAATTATCAAAGACCTAAATAAGTAACTAATAATAATAGAAATATGTAGTATATAATAGGTGTTATACTACATTTGAGGGAGAAAACTATTTTCTTTCTGCCTATGTTGCATTTGTGTCACACTGTCAAACGTTTGGTTGAAAAAATAGAAAAAGAACAAGCTCCCACTGGCACATGATAAGATGCTTAAAGGGGTTTTAGCTTCAAATAAACACTGAATATCTTGAGATCTGTGATGAAATCATGGGAACTAACAATGATTGTCGCATGGCAGAGACTCCAGGGCCTGTTGCTGATACATTCAGCTTTCAGATATGCAAACAGCCACGTCTTGCTTCAGCACCTTCTCTTATTTTCTACTGACACCATAAGCATAACTTAGCTACATATATTGTTGCCAAAAATAACTGGCTCTCAGGCAGGGTTTTTCTTTTCTAAAACTGTTTTTGAGGCTGATTTTTTAAAAAAATATTACTAATGTAAAATTTAGAAAAATAGGAGTGGCTGCTTTGAAAGGCTAGACTGCACCTGGGATTTTTTAGACTTCCAGTTTCCTTGTATAAACATAAGTAAGAGCTGGAGGGGTTCTATCCCTGCAATACAATCACCTACATTAAACTTCAGATCAAGGAATAAGAGCATTTTTTTTTTTTGCTCTGAAGCAGGTTGTCTAGAGAGTTTGTGTCGTAACATGGGCATCCCATCTTCCCCAGACAGTTGTGCAGGGTACATGGAGATACCGAGGATCCTTGGAAGACCGCTGCAAAACTGGGGTAGATGCCAGGTTCCTAGAATAGCCTACCATCAATCCAGAGAGTCTCCTGAAGACTGTGCTGGCCCCAAGATACCAGGAGTTAAGCATTTTAGGCTTCACTAATTAGCACTTGCTGTAATTTTACTCTAGGGTTTCATTTTCCCTGGAAGTAATGGCAGCTGCTCCCTCTCCAGAGGAGCCTTCAGTCTTGGGGAGAAAAATTTCACTATAAAAGGAGAGAGACATTTGGTCTGCTACCAAATGTAGTACAAGACCTTAGCTCTTTGTGAGGAACTGGAGCATGGAATATTACATGAATTTACCACAGCTATCAATTCTGCCTGATCACCAAGGAGGCAATGGTCAACCCTCGACCCTGGGGAAGTTTCACTGCTTTTTTGACTAAAGAAATACCATTTATGTACTAGTAGTTATCAGATGTAATATCAGATTGATTAATATTACACTTTCATTACATGTTGCATAAATTTGGAACCAGCATTGAACCATATAGCTATAAATGTTTATAAATGTGCTACTAATATACCTTGAACAATGAGACACAATGCTAACAGAAAGAGTAATGCAAAAATAATATTTACAATATGCCCTAGTTTGGCCCAAATCTACCATAAATTCGATGTAGAAAGTATAATTTTACACTGAGTGTACTTACATGATGGATGAATTTAAACAGTTTCATAAAAACACATCATATTTGAGAAATTAGATAAAAATTAGCAGAACTTGCAATAAAAAAAACCTGTAATAGTTACTAGGAGTCTTGGCTTGGCTATAAAATAGAGTCATAAAAATCTAAAGATACTTCATGCAGTGTCTCTTACATATTGAGAAATTTATTGAGTCACATGCAGCAAAGTAGTAGTGAATTAGGCAGTAGTGAATAGTCAAGGAATTGGATAAATATTTGACTCCCCAGGAAACTGTACAATACTCCCTAGGACTCTAACTTATGTTAGATAAAAAAAGAAACACCCTTAGGGAATTTTAGGGAAACCTAAAAGGAGAGTTAAAACTGTGCAATGCAGTAGCAGAATACATTCAGAAAAGCTATCGGAATGATGACATGAAATTGCATAAGATTATCACATATTTTAAATTCATTGTATACTGGTGTTGTTGTAGGTACCTCAAGAAAAAATGCTTAGAAACATTAATGCTCACAGGTTAACAAATACATACAAGATCCCTATAGAGTCATGCACACTTCATAAATCTTTGGGATGGTCAAATTTTCTTTGAAGGTTGTCTTGCACACTAGCCAAGGTATTTGAAAAAATGTGCGGTGCAAACAGTTTAAAAGAGTGGACCTGAAATAAGAAGAGATGGAAACGTCTGTGTATGAGAGGAATTAGCAGATGAATAGGAGGAGGGATGCATCACAGATATGCCTCACATACTGTGTTCATTAATTGGCATATATGACAAAAGTCATATGCTAAATACAGAGCTTGGGAGGAAACTTCAAAGGACAAATTTTCCATAAATATATTTCTTTTTCCCTCTTTATAAGACCTATCTATATTGACTATTCTTGGAAAAAGACAGTCTTCTGAAGACACGGATGGATGCATATGAATATTTCTACCTTCCTAGAAGAGGAAAAAGCTACAATAGCTAAAATATGCTTATCACAAGAACTGGTTTAATAATTCCATTGATGCCCCATGATCTGGCTCAGCCCATTACAGGGAGCATAGATGGAAATTCAGATGTGGATTAAAGCTCTTTCTGCACATTACAATGCCTTCTCAGCATCTTTAATGAAACTCCTCTTGAGATATGAACATAAAGCTATGTTCCTTCTGGCCTGTTCTTCATCAGAAGTAAATTTCTGCCCTCAGACTCTATTAATGACTCTGCTGATGACACAGGAGATGAAACAAAGCACAGCTCATTCCACAAAACCAGCATTTACTTTTCTAGGCTAGGAGAAATATATTAAAATGGGTGATGACAGCTAGTTGTGTTAGAAAATTAATGATACAAGGCTCAAAGTACTAATTGCATATCCATAAGAGGTTTCATGTTCAAAGGGGGAACACTTGATTGAACTGAGTTTATATTTAGAAAGACGGGATCTGTTCCTTTCTAGCCCTATGTTAGATTTGGATTAATTTCTTTTAAAAGTAATGCACATTTCCTTCATTTATTTTTTCTGCAACACTTCGCATACTTTTGTATGTCGCTTTACAAGAAACCAAAACAACTCTAACATTTAAAAGGCAAAAAATATTTGGTTTAAGTCCTGACTGAACAAACTGGACCATCAATAGCTGGAAATCTTATTTTCCCCTATTTTAAACTGAACTGAAAACAACCGAATTCTTTGTGAACCTTTGTGTATGTATTTTGGTGTTTGCAGTAAGAATGGCATTCTGGGCATGCCCACCTTTTCCTGTCTTGCAGCAATCCCCCAGTAATGGGCAACTCAGTACACTAGACCTCACTCTGGAGAAGGTCAGTAATTGCCTACAAAATGTGCCATAATCCTCCTTGTCTAAGTCAAACGTGCTTCTAAAAATTAACAACTGTATCTGCAGTTTGATCACAACAGCAGCAAGAAAAATAAAACAGTGAAAACCCATTAATCAATTCAGTCACCCTTTTTTTCTGGCATCTTGCACCGCAGCTCAGTATTACTGCATCTGGTAAAGCCCCAGGCATGTTTCAGACCTCAGGTGTGCAGCTAGCACAGATTCCCACCATAAAGCTCCTTGGACATAATTAAAAAGTTAGTTGACCAGATGCTCAAAACAAGGTGTAATGAGTTTGTCATCTTCATTTTGGCATGGCTGTCATATGCTGTCACCTGAAGGAGTGTCAAGTTAATCTTAAGCACATGTATGGGGAGAGGAGGTGAAAGTTTCTGCTGGCCTGAAAAAAAGACCTCAAACAGCTGTTACACAGCTTTGGGTGCAAACATTCTGACATTATTTTGCAGCATGCTTAGTCCTCCCAAATAAAGAAAATCCAGAACATTCAACAGCCTCACCAGTGTCTGAGAAATTAGAACTAAAACCATGTAAGCTAGCTAGAAAACAGTCACACGATAATTCTAATGCTAAAGAGCTCTTTCAAGTAGCTTAGCCATACAGCCCTTTTTGCCTGCTCTTTAATCTGAAATGGTCTTATCCCTCAGAATAAAAAAAGTACTAGCCATTACTACAGAGTGATCTCATTACGCTTGATAGCTCCCAATGTATGGTTGTTCTAGTTCTTTGTTCAAACACTTTTGAATTGTTATAATATTTGAGCACCTATAGTTCCCTCTAGGAGTTTCACAATTAATCTACTTAACTTTTCATTCCCAGTCTGCCTTTTGTTGCCTGTGTATTATTTGTTTGCTCTTGTGCTGACATCATCCTTCAGACAGAACACCTCCTCTTCCTTCCTGAAGTTTATGTGAATCCTAACTACCTCTATAAAATAAATTTTATGGCAGAATCCTGAGAGTATTTCCAAAATGCTCAAATCAATGCTGAATAGAGATAACCAAGACAGTTTAATGTGCTATTTGAGTGCCAAAAGCAGCACAGCAGCCTCTCTCGGCTCAGGAGGATAAATTAACCCAAATGAAGAATGACAGTGACAGAATATTTTTATGTAGTTGCATATAGTAATTTAAAACCACATGAAGAAAGAGTGATCATATAGAGCAAAATCTATCCACTGGAATCAAGTCACAGCATTGATTCTTTCTTCACATTTACAGGGAAATGCACATTCATAACATCCCTTGTTGCAGCTCTTTAGTAAGAAATCCTGCTTGGCACATGTGGTTGATCAAACCAATCTGGTGCATGGAACAGACACAAGGTGTCACATGGCATAGCAGCCCCGCATTTTGTTTTTGGGATCAACTTTTCACAGAAGCAGTGTGCTAAGTGCACACCTGCATAAGAACAGCAACTACAGACACACACTGCCCACACGGCCTAACACGCCACAGGAGTCATCTCAGCATGTCACCCCACATACAAAACCCGCACAGGTTAAAGAGCTTCAGATTATCTCAATACTTTTTAAGCCCTAGAAGAGAAACTACAGAGCTCCAGGAACATGTTCTTGAACAAGATTTTCCACAGGAAGGGGCAGGTATGTTTTGGTAACTACTGTTAGCACACTGAGATGGGTCCTTTTTATAAGCCATTGTTTTCTCCATATTCATCCTGGCAACCAAACCAAGTAGAGCTCAGCATTCCCACTGAGGGAGCATCAACTGCCCCCAGGGTAACAACAAGGTTAGGATGCAAAATAGCTGGCACTAGAGGTAAATACTCCAGACAAAACACAAGATGAGTTTCATATTTCTGCAATATCAAGGGAAATTCATATAAAAAATCAGAAATTTCAAATATTAAACTTCTTTATCTGTGTGTAGAGGTGCGGGGAATATTTCCTGAAACTTGTGCTTCTTTATGCCTGCCTAGAGTGGAAACTACAAAGATATGTCTGTGTGCTGAGGAACAAACAGAAGGGATGGAGAGGGAAGCAGAGCTGTGCTGTGAATTCTACAAAAGTTTTTATTTTATTCAAAGACATACATCTTGGAATCCCTAATCAGCTCATCCCTTCAGAAACTTGTCACAGAAGGCAGTAATAAATCATTCCGGCATTCACTCAACCATTCACTTCATAAGTCCCACTGAGTGCCACATATCTAGAGACTGCTATGAATGCACACAAGACTGAAAATACAACTGAGTTATGTAACAAACTAATCATACAGGAGATGTCCTGTATGATAGTAATAGTGGTGCTAAAATTGTTCAAGGAAAAGAATGTAATTCAGTATGAATCTAAAGAAATAAACCCTTGTTATCAACGTGACCAAAAAGGCTGACAAAACTATAAGACATTATTTTAACATTCCTCTACGGGATTCTCCACCCGGCAAGGAACTACAAAGAACCTGCACAGAAACTCCAACACATTCACATTCTGCTTTATGCTATGTAATCTCCATCTCCATAGACAGTAGTACACATCTGATGGCAACACATGTATGTCTCAAGGTCAGAAGTGTTCTGAGCTAATAGATCAAAATTAGGAGGAGTATTTGCAAATCAAAATGTACTTGGAATTTTTGCCACGGAGCAGAGCCTGCTGAAGTACCTACTGATATCCTCTCTAAATAACAACCATAGAGCATAACTTGCATTTAGCTATTAGGGAATGCAAGTTTTTATGTGACTTCCTGTTTTATTAGAGTTCACTTTCTTTGGATATAGCTATCACTGGATCAATCAAATTTATGTGGTAGCTTTAATTAGTAGCTTTGGACTTAAAAAAAAAATTGCAGTAGGTTTTCATAAATCTCTGGAATTTGATTTTTAAGATCACATACCTTTCCCAGCACTTCAGCAAAAGAACTGCAGATTGCCACAAGAGCAATTTTATGTAGTAACTAGAGATAGCTGAGGTGCACAGAGTTCAGGGACATGTGTTCATTAGCAGTAAAGCTCATTCAGGAGCTATCTTCCTCTTGCTCAGTAGAATATGCATATGTTCCACACACCCGAATTAAACACACAACTGTGTATTTCTGCCCATGTTCACTTATACATACAAAAAATAAAAAATGGCAACATGGTGATAGAATTTTGGAGTAAAGGGAGATAGTTACATGACAGATTTTTTTTAAAACTTTTTCCTTGGTAAAAAGAAAAATTCACCCTGGGTCAGCTGAAATTCAAATCCGTTTTGTGATTGTGGAGCACTGTTTGTATAGTATTTATAAACAGAAATCAATACCATCACAATAGCATATTTATTATTAAGATATTCAATAGTGTTATTCTTCTATCACTTTAAAAGGGATTAGGGAGATAATCTTGTTTCGAAATAGATAGGCAAAACAATACATTTTCCTTTCACTTCTGAAGAACACATATCTTGAGTCTTATAGATTGTCAAGATTAAAATCTTTAGAGGAGATCCTTTTAAAAATGTTTTTAAAACATTTGCATTGTGTGGCTTTGGATTATGAAACTCTGCAGGTGTTCCAACGAGCTCCAGATAGCTCTCAAGATTTTTCAAAAAATCAGCATGAAGATAACTTCTCACAGTAACATTGGACCTCAGAATTAACTCACCTGGCTTTTGTTTTCCATACACTTCCCCATGTATTTGTTTTGTCTGTTAGGAAGGTTTTAAATATGCCAGCAACACTACATACAGTACAACATTGGGACTGCTGGACAAGCTGAGCAATAAAAGGAAAATGAGAGTTTTAGCAGTTGCACCGTTTACTTTTATTATGAAACAGAGAGGCATTACCAGGCTACGTGTTATAAACTCAGATGTTGAGAGACTGCTGGGCATGTCCCCATGCTGTGCACCTCCACCAGAAAACTGTAGTTTCAATTCTCATTTACAATGTCAAGTGATTGTATAAATTAACATTGCACAGACTGGTATGAATATCTGCTGAGTTTGTGACTACAGTATCAGCTAAAAATGCTGGTTCTAACAAAAATAACAGTAAATCTGCAGAAGACTTCATGTCATAAGTTCATTGATTAGGAGTGCAAGAAAGGAAAACAAAATTTCCCTAAATATTTGAGCAAACCTAAACTTCTTATACCAGTTATGGAACAATTGAACAACCTGACAGAAATCAGAATTAAACTCATGCCCCTGTGCATGAGTCATATACAACAATAAGGCATGGAAGCAGCACTTACAGCTGGAGAATATCAGAGGACACGAGTGTTCATCCATGGGGAAGTTGTGCAGCTGCAGCTGGCACTCAGCGTTGATGGTAAGCCTATGAAGAAACCAAGGGTCTGTTACTATGTGCCAGTACAGGAAACAGCCAAAGGATGAGGCAGGGTAACCTTAAGCATCATGCAAGAGTGCTTTGACATCCATAAGTAAGGCCTGAAAGGAAGGAACCGTATTTGCAGATTGTTCGTTGGCTACTTAAGCCTGATCCAAAACAATGATAATTATGTAAAATCATTTCAGACACGTCATCACGAGTTTCTTGATCCCAGGAAACCTGTGCATGTTTTTCCCTAGACAATTCACCATCAAAGGTTCTGGGATGAAAACAACTATTCTTTACAAAAATAACAGGAAATATGGTTTGTGTGGTATGTAATTCCACAAAATTAAAACCTCAGAGGGAATCTTATAAGAAATATTCTCCATGTGTACTCATAGTGTGAACTTAAAATTCTTTCAGTCTCTTCAGGCTGTCTCTGCAAAACTCAATAAATCTCTATATGCCATTCTATACTGTAGAGATGCAACAAATAGATCATCAGAAACATCTTCATCCCTACTTGAATGCTGGTTTTATGTGACATCCCTAACACAAAGTATACTATGAATGGAGCCAATTTAAAAATTACTAATAAAAATCAGTAGTCTTCAGCCTAACAGCTTACAAAGTGAATGTATTTACTCAGGGAAACTGAATTAAGTCCTAGCTTTTCATACAGTCTTTTTATAGAAATACTACAAAATTTCATCACAGAATTCATGCATGTGGGCTATGTGGATTTTTCCTTTTGGAAACTAAATAAGAAGATTAAAAAATCGATGGCAAGTGTTTGTGTCTCAGATCTAGGATGGCGCAGAGAAAAAACTCTGTCTCGGAAAAGGTCACCTGTGAGGAATTTAATAGCCTTATTGCACTGACACTAGAAGAGGATTTGCAGTGTTGCAGCAGGAGGTCATTCACACCCAAAAGGGGACAGGAAAGAAGATGGAGAGGTATGGAGCATGACTGAACCTTGTACACTTTCTCCTGTACACATAACACCCATCAACACCAGGGCATACAGTAGTTACCTCTTCCATGTCATACCAATTCTGACACTTAGGTCAGATAAATTAGGTTTGAATCACACATTGTTAATAATGAGCAATAATCATTCTAACAGCTTTTCATGTGCAAAAAGGAGGTTGACCTGAGTGATCAAAAAGGACTCAGAACATCCTTCACAAACTAGAAATGATCATTCCAATGGGTCAAGTATTAACTTACTTTTAGCTGGTTTAGACAAATTTTGTAGTACATTCAACGAATAGTTTCTTTAGTGAGAGGTATGTAAGTGTAACTACTATTAGGTAGATACTTAACTTGGCCTGAAATACTGAAACAGAATTTAACAGGAAAAAAACCCCAACAAATCACCTAACCAAAATCCCCTCAGAAAAAACCCCAATAACCCAACCAAGAGAATACTGGAACTGACACCTTAATCCCCAAACTCTTTAACTAAAGGCAACTGCAATAAGGAAGAGCTCTTCACAGTAGAGCAAGCCTAAGAAGGAAAGGGCACTAAAAATAGCAATAGCTTTTCCAGATGTTTATTTCCTTTCTTATTGTTTGCCAAGGACTTTGTATTGGACCCCAAAGCAGTTGCAAGCATGATCAGCCCTCTCAGTTGCACCTCGAAGAAAATGTAGCGTGAAAAGCATGTCTCTGAAACAGTTTCCCTTGTGGAACATGGCTTATGGCAAAACTCCCTTCTGAACAACTCATCTCTTCCACAAGTAAACACATATTTTGATTTCCACAGGCTTTTTAAAATGCAAATATATACAGTATTTCTAATACCATATAGTTGATTTTATCACAAAGATTAGAAAACTGTAAAAGCCTTTCCTCCAGCAATTCACCCTTGTGATGAGATGTGACAGACTATCTTTCTGCATGACTTATTTGAAGAATCAAGTATTGGCATTTGCATGAATCTAGAAATGCTTTATCCAGCCCTGCATCTAAGTCTGATCAGAAAGGCTTTTGACAGGTTTTATGGGACTACATATTCCCGATTTTATTACAAGCACTAAAAAGCCCAACTTGTACAATTTAGACAGACCTATTTCCTATTTTTCAAGGTTTCTTTCTTAGAAAGACAAGACTTTGTTTTTTAAACTTGGCAGTACTTATGCCTGAATAATTAAATATTTGTAAAGCATGGCCAGGTAAGTATGAGGAAGAAAACAGCAGAGGAGAGCAAAGATATTGCTGAAAATTACTACTACTACACCAGAGGTGGGAGAAGCCGTCAGCCCTGCACCTTGCCAAGTGCTCACCTGAGGGTGTACAAGATCTTGCCATCATTCCATATGCGGAGGAGCTGGTTGGGGGTGGTGATCCAGTGAGCCTCTGCTGTCTTTGAGTTACGAAATATCGTGTCTGGGATCCAGATCAAGCCAACCATGTTGCTGTTCAGAGTCAGTATTTTCATGGTGCTGTTGAAGCGAAGACGGCTGTCTGTCCACGTCTGGGCAAAAAATATATCAATTTGATATTCCTGCAAAGAAAGCACGATAGATCAATTGAAATCAGCTTCACACTTCCCACTATTTGTTGTTTGATTAGGTCTGTTCTGGTGTAGAGCAACAGGGTATGTTCTGGCCAATGGAGCTATGTTTTCTTTTTTTTACTGCCTTGGGAATTTTTTTTTCCCATTTTTTTCACCCTTTTATTTTTATCTCTAGCTGCTTAATGAAACATGCAAAACATCTCACTTCCACTGGTCCTGTGCCGTAACAATTTCAGCATTAACACATTCTTTTTCATTGTCTCTGAAAAGTCACAGCTAGAACATATAATTTACGGAGGCTTCCTTGTTATAGTTCAGATAAGAGACATGAAAGATGGACAGCACCAACATACATAAGCTAGAGAATGGTAAATTCCCCTGATTAGAGCAATGTTTTTTAGGGAGGAGGTTGTGTAAATTCAATAAATTAATTTTTCTGTTTGCTACCAATTATTCAGCCACTCTTTTTCAGCCCACACTGCAGCAGAATGAAGCACAGGTTTGTGCTCCTTTACACAAAGGTACCTCATGTAGCCCTTATGCTGAGCTGAACAGTCATCCCTGAATAGGCTTATACCTTAATTTATATGAGATTTGTCCTTCCATTTACTCCATGTTTTACTACTCTGTTTCTGTAGGTAAGCCATCATAGTATATATAAAAGCAGAAATTAAAATACACATGGACAGACAAAGTTATATAGGTGAACATATAAACGCGCTGATTTATGCATTTAAGAACCCACGGAAGAAACTGTATTTTATTTCTGTATTTGAATTGTGAATTCAAGCCACCAGAGGCTGGAAAACGTCATGTTTCATTTGCTTGTGTTCCTCTTCCTCTTTTCAGACTGCTCTATTTTTGAACCTCAGGGAAACTGTCATCTGATGCTGTCATGCAATACCCTCTCAGTGTCACAGGGCTGGCTGCATCCATGACAGGGATGACGTTTGCTGATGTGGCACAAAGTGTATGCTCTGCAACAGAGGCTAACACAGGGGTTGGGAATAATCCAAAAGAAAACATCTCTTTAGGACCCCTGGTGGATGTGCTCCTGATATATCTGAACAAAGTAGAATTAGGGCTATGTGGAGAGTCGGGTATGTCTTTGAAAACTCTGAACTTGCTTTTATTTCATTTTATTCTGCCTATTGTTTCAATACAGTAGTATTGTATTTTTTTCTTTATAGATAGTTAGTAGAGCTTGCAGTCTGAATTGAAGACTGTTTTTGCTAAGAGCCACCTGTTTCTCCTGTGCTATTACATTTCTGGCAGGCCATCCCTTCAAAGCTGATGTTATAACACCTGGAAACCTAATTCACTGGCACTGTAATCCAAGCTCAAAATGCACTCTGGGCCTCTCATCTCTAGATGGTAAATGATCAAAAGGTGCATAGGTGGTGCTAGCATGTATCCAAACAACAGGTAATAGATCACCTCAAGAATTAAAGCCTAGCCACCAAAGGCATTAAGGACCATCTCCCTCCATAGCTTATCTCACTACCATTTCTCATTGTATTATTAGCTTTATTTTCCCAGGGAAGATGACAGATTTGAATCTGAAGAGACTTCTTTCATATCGATGACATCTCCACACATCTGAAGGATGTAATGTAATGTACACAGTGTACCTCTATTATTCAAAAATAACATCCTTAATGCACCAGGTTTTAGATGGCAGAGCACTGATCTTCTTTCTTTACAGTCAATTGCATTTTAGCTTTCGAAAGTCTAGTGACAAGTGTTTGGCACATTCCGCTTCTGTAGAGAGGAATATGCCAGACATGTCTACGGGTTTCTCCAAATGCTGAGTGAGTAGAGTTGCTTTTTCTAGCCCACACGTGAGAATCTGTATTTATAGAACCAAAGACCATTTGTATACAGCTGGCTAATGACAGTGCTGTCTTTTCACAGGACAAGTTTTTGCATGGTATTCATATTTGAGCTTATTTTATATGAATGCTTCATTTTGACTAAATTTAGGAGTAACCATAATTCCTTTCTAGTATATCATGCATATTTAATGATTTTTAGGATTTAAGATAATCTGTATTTCTACCCTGCCAAAAGAAAAGAAAGACCCTGAGCTTCTTAACACATTACCCTGAGAAGGTACTGCAGCTAGATCCCAGGAGCTGGGATCCTGGGTCCCAGGAGCAGTATAAATGTAACTGTGGTTCCTATTCCAGTAAGCTGCTCTGGCTGAGAAGTGGATTACATTAGCCTAGAAACAAGGTCATGCTAACACCTCTGCCCAACTCCCATTTTGCACCTTCTTTATTTATTACTGCAACTAGAACGTGCCACCAACAATCATTATTCAAAATATCATTACAATTGGCCACTCCATTTGCCTTATTAAAAAAATTTCAACTCAAATTAAATGGTTCCCAGATCTTCTGACTTAATTAGTTCTGAAAAAAACTGCATTTTTCTTTTGGCAAACTGAGATGATAAAAAACAAAGCAACATTTTGAAAAGAAAAGCCATTAAAGTAGGTTGAAGTTAATTGCATTGACTTTTTAAATGCTTTACCCCTATTTTTTTTGGTTTAAAGTATTTACAGTGCTCCGTCAGAATACACAAACTACAAAAAAAATTTTTCCCAGTAAAAATAAACACACATTTCCATTTAATATCTGATTTGAAATTCTCACTAATAATCCCTTTTAGAAGTGAATCTTGCATCAGTACATTCTTTACATTAACCTCTGGAATTTCTTCAGTCTTTAACCAAGCAGATAATGGGGCAGATATTTATATAGTCCCTCTACCATGAAGGGACAGAGGTCACTTTTGAAACTGGCACTCAGTTCTCCACTTCTAATGGTTCTACATCTATGCATATTTCAGGCAAATTACCTCTATCTTCACTGACAACAGATATTTTATTCCCAGTAAAGTCAACAACTTCCATACGCTGTTTTGCACAAACCTGGTACAGTGATCTCCAGCACACAGCATCCAACTAGAGACTGCCAGAAGAAATTTTTCTATGCTGGTTTTACAGACAGGTCAATATCACATAATATAAGAAGGTAATGCTCTTCATTTGCCATCCAATACCTGCCATTTTAAATCTTTACGAAATGTAGCGATTGCACTTTGAGAGTTCAGGCAGGACATCAGGTTTCAGTGATGTGGTGCTGTACACGAACATTCTAGAACTCTAACAATATTCTTTATGTTCTGTTCTACCACTGCACCTGTAATTTTGTTAATAACCTTCCGATTCTTCCTTCTTCTTTTTATTTTTTTTTTTGTTGGCAGCAACTATTGACTACTACAATAAACACAGGAAGAAGTGAAAAACAGCAAAATTTTAAACAAAGACTTATTCCCAGCAGCAAAAAAGTAAAACATGTTCTACGTGAAATACCGAGGTCATGCACAGTAAAGTGTTCTGTCACTAAGTTTTCTTGCCTTAATGGCACCTGGTTTGCCAAAACAGACTCAAGATTTTTCCTGCTTTTACCACATATTCACACAGTGCCTGGATGCATTAACTGAAGCTGCACTCCAGAGCAGCCAAACTTTGAAAAAAGCATTCTCCTTGGGAAAAAGGGACAATCTTACTGGGAGAAATAGGCCTACATATGAAGGGAAATTCTAAGGAAATCTCATTTCCTTTAGTACATAAAAATATTTCTGAAATAATATTAAATTTTACTGATGGGAAATTCATTATAAACTTGAAAGGCTTGATAAAAGTATAATTTATTATCTGTTGTAATAGATTTCATTTTGTTTGCTTTTAAAAGTAAATTCATGAACCATGCTCCATGTTAAATTCCCCACCCTTAAGAACTTTACTGAAATGAAAACTGTTCAAGGATTCTACAGTCTGTTCAAATCTGATTACATGAGGACATGTTTTGTCATAAAGTAAATAATTTTAGGAAATTGCAAAAAATATGAGAATATTTGCTAGCTGACGTCTCCTGACATATACAAATACTCAGCTGAATCTATAACCACACAGCATTAGACCTTTTAGGAAATACAAGATTATCAAGATTATCAACATTTTTTATTCTTTCTGGAAAGAGTAATGTTTTCCAGTAAAACTAAATCAGTTTATTTATATTTTTTTTGATCATATGAAAATATAAAGCCTGATTTCAGGCTGTGAAATGTCTTTTTTTTTCTTTTTTACTCTCCAATGATAAATAGCTATTTACGACCAAAGAATTTCTCATCGGTACTTTTTTTGCAAATTAACCTTAAGTTAATGCATTATCTTACACATTTAATTACTTAAAGAGACAGATTGTTCTACTTGCAAGACTTCTGGTTGCAAGAAACAGTATCATCTGAAAATCATAAGTGACATTGTGTCACTGAAAACCTCTGTATTGCCTTCTATGAGGTTACCTTTGAAAATGGGATTGTAAATTGACACCTGACAACACTCACGTAGCTTCCAAAAGTAACTTCTAAAACCAAGAAAACATATTATGGTCCTTTTACCTGCGCAGTAGGCAAGTAATTATCTAATGCAGAAAATTTCTTTCCATTCAAATTTATAAGTTCTCCTTTAAATCTGAAACACTGGCTGAGAGAAATGACTAAATGAGATGAGGAAAATTAGATGGTATTTTTCTGTTATGTGGTTATGTAGAGAACAAAAAGCTAAAGACAATTTTACTTTCTTATTCTCCACTGATTTGTGGACAGGAGATGTAACCCAGATTTAGCAACAGTATTGCCTGCAAAAAGCTGTACATAGTCAAGGTTCCAACTACTTGATTTTAGCTTTTGTTTTTTTTACATTTTCAAATATTCCTAATGTGGTTTCATTAGTGCTTTGAAAATAATCAAGAGTCAGCACTGAACTATTTGCCCTTCGACTGTGTAGGAATGATTAATGATTGGGAACACCTTGAAAATGCCATTGTCTAAGTCATCTGTAGTCACAGAGAAAAATACATGCTTTTCAACCAAGTTTTTAGTTGTTTTCTGAGTTAAAAGAGTAGCTAACCTGTTACTGGCAATACATGGAGCTTTTCTCCTATCATAATGTCTCATTTTAACTGTTGATTAATCCTGAAAAATATGATTTAATTGGCTGTAACAGTCATGTAATGGATGTGAATGACTACGGATAATAGTATGGTATTCCTTTGTTGCTTCGGCTACAGCCTTCTCAGTTTCTGCATTTTCAAAATTCTCCATCACTACAGCAACAACAACAATGTCAAGAGTTCTGTCCTTAGAAAAACTGCAAGAAATTTCCTGCATTATACTTTTCAGGTTTTTACTACTGCCTACCAAGCTTTTGTTTTGGTTTTTTTTTTCATTGTAGATCCTGTATCTTGATTAGTGAGACTGTAACTGATTAAAGCTGTTACTGGCATTTGTGTGAGGCTGGTACTCAATCAACTGAAAATAGCTAAATAATTAGGGTCCAGTTTAGGTTACAATAATTCTGTGCCTTCCTGCACCCCTTGTATAACACACCAGCACACCACAACACACCACAAACACTGTCTGCACAAGTTTGGAACTAGTCTAATAAACTGTGTAAGGGATAAAATCTCCTTCAGTTACCAAAAGGCTGGACTTCACCAAAGTGGGAAATCCTATTTGTAAGTCTAAAATTGCTCTGGAAATAAATATTAAACTTTGCTTTTATATTTCAGTCCAAACCATTCAGTAAGGAGTATGCTTTAAAAAGGAATAATGGTAGAACCCGTTACACGCAAACAGTGTCACAGAAATGTTAAGCATTATGGCTTAAAAGGGATTTTGGGATGGGGCTGTTCAGGGAACAAGAGACAAATGGGAGCAAATCTCTAAAGACTGGGAGTCTCCCCCTTATTGGACTCAGCCATAAACCACAGGTGAACACACTCAGAAATGTTCTTTCTTTATGCCCTTGTCATGCTTGGATTAGAAGTACAAACAGAAGGGTCTGAGATACTGTGTTTCAGTAGGAAATGTTCCGAACATTAAAGCGACACTCATGATGTCTGTTTATTTAGTCTGAAATCTGATGCACTTGAGAACATTAAGAGTGGGTAATCTCTTCAGTTTGAAGGTCATTTTCAATAAAAGCATATTTTTGCCAGCCCAGCTTACCACTAAAAGGAAATTTCAATCAACAACTGAATTGTCAAAATTATCCTGCAAAGGGCTGTCTGGTTGATGCAGCTGCCTATTTAGTTGTGTGACAAATGAGTGAAAGAGGAAATGCTCCCCGAAATATGGGATGAGTGGTTCCCTCTTCCCAAACCAGTACATTTACACATCTGGTATCAAAACACTGAGAGTAATTCTCTTGAGCACAGCCCACCTTTAGCTTCCCTGATCTATCACATCTTACCCTGGGCTAGAATGAGGAGAGAATTGTCCTCTGTCCAGTGGAACATCTCATGAACAGACTGATCAAACCTGTTTTTGGTATTGATGGAAATAAGTAGTTCCACAGCAACTGCTGCATGATGTGTGCTGACTGTTCATCAGACTGCATGCTGCATAGATTATAAAAAGTCAGGAGCTGCAGTGATTTCAGAAGACCTCTAGAAGGCTTAGAATGTTAAGCCTTAACGTAAACCTTAGTACTACTGCTTGACAGCTACTGCTTGGGTTTGCACCCTGTGTGCAACTTGCATTCTAATTTCAAATACTGGTAAAAACCTCTAAGATATCCTGTGGAAAGGAACTGAAAGTAGTGGAATGGTCTACCAATGGAAGCCTACGCTCTCACTTTATGGAAATAATGCAGAAAGAAATAAATGCAGTCTGCTGGAGAAAACCCAGTAAAATAAAGAGTGTATTTCATATGCAGTGTACATTCAAAACTCTTGTGGTATCAAGACTAACACAAGCCTTCTGTGAGGAAAACAATTCTCATACGAGTCCTGAAAATTTGCCTTGCTTTCAGCAGAGCTGAATGGGATGGGTGGAGTAGCACCATTAGAGCTGTCTCTAACTTTTCCTGAAGTGTCTCTGCCAGGCTGGAGCTTCTCGTTTCCAGAGGCTTCCCAGGAGCTAAATAGGGGTTTATTTACTTCACACTACATACCACACTGGGTTTGTTGCCTAAGAGATCACATAACAGGGATCACCTTCCCATTCTCCCCCAGTTTGCTTTGTTTCCACTCCCTGTGCTCCTGCTCCCTTTTCAGATCCTAATTCGTAACAGCCTCTATTGAGAGTGGAAGAGTGGGAAACACTTCCCCACTTTTGGGTTTTTTTTCTTTTCCTAATCTGAATTTATCTTTCCCATCAGTGTTAAGGCTGTACCTTCAAAAGATAGTCAAAAGAAACAGATGAAAGATTAGGTTTACAGTGGTAGTAAAATATATAAGTTTGAAAACTTTCCAAACTGTTTTATGTACAGAAAGACTTTCAATAACTTGCTCTTTTGTGAGAATTTGCTTTGATACTTTCATAAAGTTACAAGCATCATGGTTCCATGGAGAAATACAATGAAAGAAGAAAAGTCAACATTGAGATTGTCACCACAGATATAAGGGCTATTCAAGTTGGCAGTGTCAAAATATTTCAGCAGGCAGCACCAATCATCTCCATAGCTGAATGCTTTGAGTCAAAAAAAAAAAAAAAAAGAAAAAAGAAAAAGAAGAAGAAGAAAGCTCTTCTCATCAGGAAGCAAGGAAGCAGGAATCTTGGAGCAAGGAGCAAGGAGGATGGAAGCTCACCTTCTTCACTGTAGTATTGCCTCCTGCCTGCTTCAGAAGGTTATTTTACTGATTTCCTGCTATTACAAAGAGGGGAAGACAGCTAACTTCACACAAGGAGCAAAGCATGCAATTATCATGTAGCATTTCCTTTCTCTGAGAAAACATTTATCTGTCTCACTCTGCCTATTTTAGCTCTTTGGAGGCTAGCTCCAGCCCTGCCATATTCCAGATAAATTCCTAAGTTCAGTTAAAGGAAGAGCTGGAGGTTTTTGTCTTGGCCCATCCCCTGACATCTCTTCATGACTTCACTCCACATGGATGGATTATCTCTTCTGCTTGAATCAGTCATTTCATAATCAGAAACACAGCATGTAATTAGAAAGAATGCATTTCAGAAAATCAGCTGTAGCTCAATTCTCTCCTCTTTTGGTGGAAGACTTTTTAAGTATCGCTGCTTCCCATCTCTTTTTGGAGTGTTCTGTTGGCTTCTGTTGCTCTTAAAGCTTTCCCAAAGACATCCTGATTGCTAAGATCATGCCACAATTGCATTTACACAGCCTCTTCTCTTGGTGCATCAGGGTTCACGTCCTGTTGCAGACTGTGCCTGATGAGAAGCTTTGCCTGCAATTAGACATAACTGTATATGCTTTAAATTGGGCTGCTTTAGAAAAAAGTTGTCCAAAGCATGCAAAGAAGTGCAGTGGATGCACATGACAGTGGGCAGAATTTTCATCACTGTTATCTGGTGAGCATTGTTACTTGAAAGGCTGATCAGAGTAGTCAGCCCTAAGGAGATTGCTGCTGGAAGGCACAACATTTTTGGGATTGACAGAGAAAGTACAGTGCTCACTGTGACCTGCAATTTAAGGTTTTACTAAGACAGCAGTCGGGATGGAGAGAGAGAGAGAGAGAGAGAGAGATTCCAAATGCATAATTGAAGAAACCAATGTTGTAAACTTAAGAATTTAGTAACACAAATGCAGAAGGACAAGCTTAACTCCTGTGGAAATAGTAAAGAAATAAAAACTAATAATCCCAGATTAGAAGAAACAAAGAAAGAGAAAATTAAATTTCTGTAAATATATGATAATTGCTGTACTTAATAAAATAAAGTCCATTATCAAAGTCTCCTAAGAATACTTGATATCTGAAAAAATTACAAAATTATAAAGATACTCAATAGTATTCACATATTACAACAAAAGATATAATGACTTTATAAACATAGTTTGAGGCATTACCTTATCCAAAACAGAAGCTAAACTTTACTTTTCACAAAAAATAAATGCATTCCCAAAGACTGCACACAAAAAGGGTTTATGCTCATAGTCTGTGTATTACACAGGTTTTTTTAATGATGGAAGGGGTGCCCTTTAACCAAAGAAGTGGAAGAATATTTTGAAACATCTTTTATGCCATCAGCAACCTAGAAAAGGAGAGGTTATCATGATGTTTTACTGTCACCCTTAGCACAAGAACAGTTGTAAAGGAATGGGAGTGATGACAAAACAGGCACTCATCTCAGAGTCGAGGGTCAGGTACAGTGATGGTCTCACACAGAACTGTGAGTGAGAGGAAGGACGGTAAGGAACATTTTGTAAGGAGGCAGGTGGGAGGATCAGATGGGTGAAAGTCCAGTTCTAGCTGTTCTCTTCCAGTGTCACTTTTAAGGTACCTCCTGAGGCCAATGTTATATCTTAAGAACCCACATGCCACTCTACTACAGTACCCAAGTGTCCCAGAAAGTTGCACTCTTACCACCCTGTGGTTGGGAAACAAAAAATTATAACCTCCTTTTCTCAGAAGCTGATATATTGAGGGCATTCATGTTTTCTCCAAGATGCAGGAAAGCTACAGCCCACCAGGGATTTTTCCCCATTGCAAACCATCCTGCTGTCCCTCACTGAACATTTTCAAGGGTCAAAATAAATACATACAATTCTGCATTTGCTCAAAACAAACACTAACTCATTGATTGCATCCCCACAGCTGAATAAAGGGATGAATAAAGGTGTGTGTGCTCAACCACCACACACCCAGTCATTCTCCTTACTTTACTGCCAGCTGAATTCCTTGCCCTGTTGCTCCCAAGGTAAATCTGCCACAGAAGCAGCTAAAACTACAAAAAGTAGACATCCACCAGTTGGTGCCACTCAGTCTTGGGGACAAGTATTGGTCCCTGGATATCTCTGATTTAGCAGAATATACATACCCAGGTCACAAAGTCTAAATTTATTACAACATAAATAGGATCCAAAAGGAGATCTTAAAATGCTAGATGACAGATATCAGGGAAATAAACGAAGCCACAGCAAGCAAGGGACTTATATCCTATATCCATAGGATGTGAATAGGTGTTAGTCTCATTAAACAAGATGATGCACAGAAAAGCCAACTGTGCACAAAGTAGCAGAAAAAAGCTCATCTGTAAAAGCCCTAATTTGCATATGAGGGAAATGCAAATATTTTACTGCTCTAAAAATGATTGTTTTGCCACATAGGCACAAGAAGACAGTCTGTAATGAGTCTGTGTGCAAACCTTTCCTGCTCTTGGTCTCCAAAGGAGCCAGGGCAGCCCTGTACCCTCTGCACTGCTGGCTCAGGTGAAACCAGACCCCTCTCTGCTTCTGCACCGCTGGGAACATGCTTTGAGGGGAGGCTGAAACTTCATATTCAAAACATATATCCTATAAGACTGTGCTGGCTGCCCTAGTAGGCTAAGTCTAGCCTTTCCACATTTCCAAGCTTAAGAACACTCCAGGTCACAGCTTGCCTCTTCAGAGGAAAACACAGCAGGCGAATGTGGTCATACTTCAACTAGGCTTCACAGCAGAACCAAAGAGCCATTTTCATAGGATAAGTATCTGGGGGCCAATCCTTGCCTCAGTTTCTTCATCCCTTGCATTTTTTCTTTTTTTGGATCTGGTTTTGTCAGCAATTCCATGGCCGTGAGCTCCATGGATTCAAGCCATACTTCCTCCCAAATCTTCTTGTATTGGGTGGTTTCACCCTCAGAATTAGTTCTGCCTCACTGTAAAACCCTCCTTTCCAAGCCAAAGTTCATCAAATCCATTTCCTCCTTGACTTCAGTCCATTCTTTTTTTCATGTGAGACTTATTAAAACACCTGCTGACATTAGTAATTCTTCATTGTCCGTAGCTGGGGGACAAGGGACACCAGATGAAACATCGGATAGGTGATTGCCATTCATTGGGCCATTCAATGACCAAAATTTCAGGAGTTCAGGCTGTTTCTATCAGTTTTACATGAGCACATTCCTCTTCTATTCACAAGCTCCATCACCCACCAGTTGGGCAAATTCAAAAGGAGACAACCAGAAATTTTCAGTACCTGATATCATCAAGAAGAAAAAAAGAAAAATTAAAGAACCCAAACAAGAAATTTTAAGATCTGTCTTGAAAAGGGAAAATGAAACATAGTCCTGTAAAGATGTGTAAAAAAACCTCACTCCCTAAATCAGCATGTCTTCTAGCACTTCATGATTAATTCCTGATACTAGCACATAGTTTTTTACACTACATTAGAAGGAATAAAAAGGAATTCTGCTACAACTTGTGAACTGGTTATACTGTCATCAATGAAAAGAGATTAATATGGGTGTTGCTTGTGTGGGAAAAATACTTTATCTCCAGTGCAGCCTCACTTTCTAACTAGAAATGAAATAGTTAATATAAACAGGCGATAACACAAATACTCTTGATATGCCATGCCTAAACCCCCCCAGCGCCAGGCAGGTAATTTTACATAAGGGCAGCTGCATCTCCAACCCAAGGGGAGGAAGGCACTCCATCTGTTGCTGTGGTAACACTCCCACCCTTTGCTCCCCCGCCCTCTGCTGGTCCCCTCCCTGTTGTCGTGGTAACCACTTGACATCAGTCCCGCTTCTCCCAGCCCTGCATCCCCCTGTGGCCCGCGGACACCCACCCCTCCTTCAGCCATGAGCTCAGGGTACACACTGACATCGGCACTATGCAGCTGGAAATTTAACCAGGGAGACATAGGGAAAGCACCCGTTCTGTCAGTCCGAAGAGGCTGCGGAGGCTATGCTTGTTTTGTTTGGATGCATTCATGCAGGGATATGCTATAGGGGAAAGTCATGGGGTCAGTATAATGTTTGTACGCTGTTTTCAGGACCCAGGCTGATCCTTTGACCAGAAGTGTATGTCACTGGTAATTAACTCCAGAGCAGTCTTTTTTCCTGGTATTTTTTCCTTTTATTATTTACTGACAGAAACAATAATATTGACCCAGTCACACTTCTCTGACTCGATGTCTTTTGGCTTATTCAGTCTGCATTTTTTTCCTTTTTGAATACTGTTCTTAAATTGAGAGAGGTTTTATTATTACTTCTATTTTGTTTTTCTTTTTCCCAATTTCAGTTGAAGCAAGATGAAAAGAAATGTTTTGCTTAGAATCTTGCAGTATTTCTTTCTAAATCCTTCTAAAAGTTCTCCAGCCTTGAACACTTTCCACTGCAAAGATACAGACCTGGTAAGCTTTCCAGCATAAGTTTTCTGACTTTTCTTAAGCACTTTAAACTGTCCCAGATTAGTAGAGCCTCTTTCACTAGAAGAATAGGACAAGTCTTCTGTTGTCTATCCTATTGCTGAATTGTAGCAGACAACTGGAATTACAGCAAGAAGACATGTGGAAGTCCAAGGGCTAACAGCGGCTTCCGTTTTTGCCTGATATCAATACACATTCACACTTATCTTCACTTGAGCATCTCCAAACTTGTAGCAAGAGAGAAAAACTAAGATCTAATCTGACAACAACTTACACCAATACAGGAAGAAAGATCTCTTTTCCATGGCAACTTTCTATTTTACTGTTGTTCTCTAAAACATATTTCATAATGCCCAGCTGTGAAGTGTTTCATGTAAAAATTCATAATATACATTTCAACTGCCTATGAAAGGGAAAAGCTATTATTGTAGTTTTAATACCAAAAACTACTCCATAGTGAACAACATGAAAGAAGTGGACATGCTTTTTTGGTAATGGAACCCTGTGCAAGTCCTTACATTTTCATTTCCTAGCATAAAAGTAAAAATGAAAACAAAAGACTCAAAGTACAAACTGCTGGAAGCAGATTTTTCTCATTCTCAAAATGTGAAATGAAAGACATGAGAAAGATTGTTGAAATTGTTCTGGAGGAAATAATTGTGTGAAAAATGAACTAAGGAACGTGAGAATTCTTGAAAGCAGCTATTGAACAACTGAATCTTTAATTATGCATTTTCTAAAAAGTAAATGTCATTCATAGTTGATAAATACACACATGTGTCAGCTGCCATTACAGTGAACAAAGCTGGAGGAACAAGCCAAACGCAGTTTATATCTTTCTCCAAACCCATAAAGATAAACACTCATCAGAGCTGAAAACTGGCCACCTGCTGCAACTTTGTTCGTTTGAGTTTAGTGACCTTCATAATTAAGTGGCATTACCAGCCTGGGAGGAATAAGTGATCAAATATTAAACCACAGCATTTTCTCATCTGAACCTTCATCTGAGTTTCTTTTCATCTTGTTCTTATTACAATAAACAGATTTAGGAGTGCCCAACAGCAACCACAGGAACCGTTCTACCTGACGTTATGTTCTCTGATAAAAATCAAACACTGATTACTAATTACTCTCCAAGTGAGAAAAAAACTTCAAATTCTACAGATTTAAAAAAAAAAAAAGGCTTCCACGGGACATCTTTGGACAGTTGCCACTGGTCATTGCATCTAAAATTAAAGAAAACTGATTGTGATTATGTTTTAAAGAACGCAGACTAAATGTACAACTGATGCTTTTTCCCAAGCGTGATAATCTTTATCTAGATGAGGGTCAGCAAAGGCAGGTAGACATTCCTCAAAGCATTTACATGCCCAAATCACATGAACCATAAGTTCAGGAGAACAGCTCAGCAAAGCTCTGACAAAAAATGCTGATGTGCTTCAGAAATCTTAAATGACTAAAGATATGTTACGGAGCAAACTCAGCAGATTTTGCTGCTGGATGGCAGCACATCGCACACCTTCTCTTGAAGATATATCGCTGTATCACCAGAAAGATTAGTTTCACAGATCCAGAAGATCAAGAAAAAAATATTGCTTTGACTGCAATATACTGCTTCTTGCAAAGTTAGCCAAACGCTGGAAGAAGAGCAAGAGTTTATACATCTCACATTAGACAGTTACTGGATGAAAAGGAAAAACCGCATGCTAACTTTGTCCTTCTCTCTTAGTTCTCCAACCCTGTCTAAGTCAAGCTCAGACTTCCATTTTCCCAGAGGGCTATCCAAAAGTCAGTCCTTCAAAGCATGTCCTTTTCCATCAAATGTACTTTTTGTTAATTTAGGTACCCCAGAATTCAGAATTGTGTCCATTATAAATACTGAAATGGGAATGAATCTCAGGATTTTCCTGGTGTTTGTGTGTCAGTCAAGTGTATGAATGATGTTTCCAGAGAGGTGTGATTCACATCCAAGCCTGGGGTGCATGCCACAGCTGTTTAGATCTCTCATTTCAATTTGACAGGAATTGCAGTAGATCAGGAAATGCAGCAGGAAAAGGGCACATTTGCACCACACCTTGAAAATTTCCATAATATTTTAGCAGTCAACTGTTTGTCATAGCAAAAACAACCAAAAAAAAGCCATTCAAGCCTGTTGAATAACTATACGGGATACTGTTCAATCATATTTTTATAGAGAAAACTGAAGAAATTAGCAGTAAGGGCACAAAGCTGATGTGTTATTAAAATATATTTGTGTGGATGAGAATTCTGAAGTAGATAAAAGAAAACGTAATCAAATGGCAAAGGCCTAAACTGATCCAGATGAACAGCAAGCAAACAGAAGTCAATGATCAAAGTGTAACACCCGCTGCCACAGACATCTATCTAAGAAGTATATTAATAATCTGAAGCATCATCTCCATTCCTATCAGAGACCCAAATATTTAATCTATTAATCACAACTCCTGTCAGAAATATTTTCATATATGCACCCAACTGACACGTACTCCACACACAGATATATAAATAAGGTTTATAATGAACATTAGGAAATTCAGGGACAACTCAGCATAAGGCTGGTCTAAATTACACACCCAGAAGGATAGTGCTAAAAGTCTCAAATCTGAGTTCAACGAGGTTCTCTTTAGATAACTTTATTAGAAAATGCAGTTCTGTTATGTGACGAAGCGTTTCTATATCAAAACCATTTCAGTATATTGTAGGTGAAATTTCTAATGTCAGCAGACATTATGGGATCTGACTTGTCTCGTTATAGAAATCTATTTTCAGTACATATATCAAAAGCAATATCAGTGTCAAGTAAATGACTCAGACCAACTTCATAATTATTATTTTCATTCCAGTCAAAAAAGTACAGCCATTTCTCAGTATGAAGTTATAATGGCAACATCATCTTATTTAACATTACAAAAAAAAGTTTTGCAAAGTCCAGAAAGAAATTCTTGCATCAAGAACACAAAAGTTGCAAGAAAGGCAGCTTTGCCTTAGAAACTGTACCTTTATCTAGGCTGAAAATTTGCCCAAACTGTGACCAAAAGAAAACGATCAAACAACAAACACATATCACAGTCTGTATCTTCTTGGTAAACAATTTCTAGATTTTTTTCAGCTAAATTTCTCAAAGAATCTGTCAAAATAGACAATTTTCTCTGCTGACAGTAAACAGGAGTTTCTTTGTAACCATTACTCTGTAGTGCTGAGGCCTTAACTACAGAGCAAAAAGGAAATATCCTGTCTCTTCCTATCTCCACATTCTTTTATTTCCATGTACAGTGGGAGGAGGACAGTTCTTTCAGATTACACCTAAGCAGAACCCAGCAAATCTTCATTGCAACATTCCCAAGCAGGTGAATGAGAAAATGAGAAAAAGAACTTGACGAGAAATTTCTATTAACTTTTGAGTTACACAATTTCACTGAGATCGTTGCATCACAATAGGAATGTCAGGGGATATCCTCTCTTTGCTATCTGCAGTGGAATATGGCATGATGAAATCATTGTGACTATGCATGCAAGTGTTCCAAAACACACGTATACTTCTGTGTTGTTGAAGGTAAATACTGATTTTATACCAAGAAATCAATAAATCTGATAAATCGAACTGAGCAAAATACTGACCAATGAGTTCATGGTTTTGACAAATGTTAGGAAAGGAAGAACAAAGGTAGGATATGAAGAGGTGTCTGAGAAAAACTGTAGCAGTTTTGGATTTAGATAGACAAGAATTTATCAGAAGCTGTACAACTACAAGCAAATTCTCAGAGTGGTGCTATTCACTTTTTTGCTTTTGCAGTTTTTAATTCTACCTGATTTCAAACATTGTGCAGATCACCATAACCTAAACAGGAGTTAGTAAAATTGCAAAATTTATCTCAAGACAGCAGTCCAGGCTTGTCTCCCCTGAAGAGATCTCTCCTAGAGATCTTACTTTTCATTTTATCAGTTGAAGATAAAACAGTTACTATGACATTTTACACTATCCCATTATCTGAATTCATGTATTTGATGGTGGCACCTCTATGCTAGAATCAAGTTCTGGCTCAAGAAAAAGCTAAAGTGCTGTTTCAGAGTTCTGTTTGTGAAGAACATGTGCACACCTTCAAACCCCATTGAAATTTGCAGAAGTGCAGTGCCCTTAAACGCCTCCGAAGTTTGCAAACACTCAGACCTTGAACTGGTAATGAAATGATGCAGATTGCCAGGACAAGAGGAAGACGATGGCAGAAGAGCAAGACCCACCAGTGCTGAGGGAACTGCCAGCTGTGACTGCAGAGCCCCTCTGGGTAATCCTTGATCAATCAGGCTGACTGGGAGAAGTGTCCAAAGACTGGAGGAAAGCAAATGCCATTCCTACCACCAAGACAAGCAAGAAGAAGGAAAGAGGGGACTACAGGCTGATCAGCCTCACCTCTGTCCCTGGAAAGGTGATGTAGCAGCTAGTCCTGGAAACTACTTCTACGCATAGGAATGACAGGAAAATCATGAAATAAAAGGGGGAAGTAATTTTTGACCAACCTGATAAGCTCTCATGATACCATGACTGGCCTGGTAGATGAGGGGAGAGCATCGTCTGCCTGGACCTCAGTAAGGCCTTTGACAATGTCTCCCTGAAGATCCTCATTGAAGGGCTGTTGATGGTTCGGCTGGATGAGCAGGCGGGATGAAAACTGGCTGAACTGTTGGGCTCACAGGGTGGTAGGGATCAGTGGCATGAAGTTATCTTTTAATAAGAACCAATTATTTACAGTAATGTATCTATGCCTTCTTTTGCCTTTGTATCCTGCCTTTTCTGTCATTTCATGCTTATCAGGTAAGATTTGTGGGTTTCTGTATCTGCAGCAACAGTGTATCTTCCACTACAGAGCTGCTGTTTCATTTCTTTTTGTCTCATATCCCTAAAGGTTGAAGAGCATACCAGCTGTTGTATTTCTCCATGTCTGTGGAAAGTGAAGGAAGGACTGCATTTCATCTGATCAAACAGTGACCGCATCCTGAAAAACACTGCCAGTGTGTCACGCTAATTGTTTCTCTTTCTCTTAAATGTTATCACAGAAAAGGGTTTTGTCCACCTCAAAATATTTAATTTCATGAAGATCAGATATAAGTATAAAAAGTAATAGATATTTGAAACATCTTTTTTTTTTTTTTTGCAGTACAGCTTTGCAAAAAAACCCCACAAAACAAAAAAAAAAAAAGGCAAAACAACCCCAAACAAAACATCTCTGGTGTATCATCCTGCATATGCTCAGTGCAACCCTTTGCTTTGGGACAGACAGGTGATACAGGCATGTCAACTTAGTGAAACGTTTCACATGTCAGAGTATGATATTTTTTCCTCTATCTCTTGCAAAAAAGGATTTAAAATGTCAGTTCTACTGAGATGACAGTTTGGTACAAAATGAGAGAGACAGCCTAAGTGTTTTGGTTTTCTACATGTACCATATGTATTTTTGATATAACAAGTACAATAATTTCTAAGAATTACATAATGATTTCTGACATTAAGATCTTCATGTCAGTCAGTACATCTAGAAAAATAAATCACTATGGTAGGCATTAAAAACCTATTTAAAGTACAAAATACATATCTCAGAATCAAACATTACTTTTTTTTCCTTGTGAAACATCTGCCATATTCTTTAGGCAGTGCCTACATCTGCATTTGCAAAAGCAGTGTTACCTCTAAAATAGTTAATGTTTGATACATTTTCCTGATGTCCCTTGTTAGATTTACTCCAAGAATTCACTTCAGTGCCACAAATTAGAACTGCTCTGTTACAGAAGTGCCAGCTGGGACAAAAATTTTGTTATCAGATGGATTAATCAATTATACAAAAGGTCTGCTTATCCAGTAAAAGGCAGTCTCCAGAAGGCTCTTCCAAATAATCAGTTATGGGACCTCTGCAGTTTAAAAGAAGAGCAGAGATTTTTAAATGGACCTCTCTGGAAAGATTTGGGAAAACATTACAACAAACTTCCTTCAAACCATATTTTGCACAATGGATGTGAGTTACCCAGTGGAAATTACTTCTCCTTTTTCAATTAGAAGCTTTGAAACACTGCCCTGCACATGATTACTTTTTCAAGAGCACTGCTATACTTGTAAAGTCTGTGGCTGAAGAGCATCTCACTGCAGAGTACCCGAGCATCTGTTGCCAACTGTGCATAGCAGATGAAAGTTGAGAACAGAGATAATTACAAGATGACAGCATTATATCTCTTTTTTTTTTGTCTAACAGATGAACAAAAATACCATCCAGAAACACTAATGTAAAAATATTTTTGTGACCAAAACCCCAATATTTGACCTTTTTTTCACGAGATAATATCTTTGCTTATAGCATCACAAGCTCTTCTCATATGCTCAAGAACAAATGTCTCCTTGTTCTTTTTTCCCCTATTGTACCAGGAGGACACAAATTCAGCTTGTTCAAATATGACACAGATTAATAGTATCACAGCAGCATGAGTGAAAATGTGTACCAGCTATCCAATTACACTCTTAGGCTGCCATCAATTTACACAAATTCGCCTTTTCTGCAAAATTCTACCAGAAGGCTATTTTTCAGTTAAAAAACCTAGAAAACCAAAAATTGCCACCCCAACACAAAAAAAAAAAAAAAAATCCTACAGATTCTTCTTAAAAAGGAAGCACTGCTTGAGCAAAAACTCTTAATCTGCATCTCCTGCTCAGTGTTCAAATTCTCAGAGAATATTTTGCTGATATGATAGGAATAGAAAAATTACTGAAACTACTCATACCACAGAGCTAATTGATATTTTCTTTTGGCTGGAAATAGTATGAAAGTTGCAGGAAGAGATGTTGAACCACATACTATGACATTGAAACTATAATAGCGTTATGATTACTGCAGTTGCAATTTGAATGCTGCCATTTCATTCCACAAGTGCTTAACCAAGTCCCTGTTTATATTCTCTTAATGTACTTCTAAAATTAGACACTGCTGTTCAATGCAAGCATCATTTTCCCCACAAGCTTCCTGGAAAATATTTAATTGTAAATCTGTGATCAGTGTTTCCAGGCTTTGCTGCCTGTGTGTAGGTCCTGTGGCAAGAGTTCAACACTACGTAAGAGTCTTGCTTTTCAGAGTTTTGAAACATCAACACACCCCATGAAAAGCAATTGCTGATAACTGACAGCAAATTTACATATACTTTTGAAGACTAGAATATGCATCTGGCTGCATAAATATGATGTCATTTACCAAAATTTGGGCACCTAACTATATCTTTCGGTTTATTCAACTCTGAAATAACATACAGAATAATTTAACTTTCTATATGAAGTATTTCCTGGTGTTTCTTTGGACTATTTGGAACACAGACATGAAGAGAAGTCTAGAAAATATCCAGGAATTTTACTGCTTGGGTTATAGTTCTCAGCTGGACTAACAAATAGCGGAGAACTCTATGCATTTTAAAGGTGGCAAGTGTATTACATGAGATGAGCCGGATAATAAAACACTGAATGTTGCTGGGGAGAACCCCACCAAAGAAAATAAAGGCAAATCATCAACCAGCAGCTTCTCTGCTCACTGAGGAATAGCAGCACTGTGGGAAAAGTGAGGGAATCAATGAAGCACCATGACAGCCCTGAGGCCCGATTAAGTCCTGCTATGTGGGCTAAAAGTCCATGACTCTCACTCATGACTGGGAACAGCTGAGTTAACAGTAGGAGCATTCCCTGCAGGAGAAAACCCATGCAAGCTTCCTCGGCTGCAGTACAACAGCAGGGAGAAAAGTGCTTCAAGAAGATTGTATTTGTGGTACAGGAACTCCCTGTTACAATTACAGAGGAACAGAATGGTCCTCATGGAAAATCTGTGACTGCAAACCTCCAAACCACAATATCCCGCTGCAAGTCTGTCTAAACAAAAGCCATCAGCCAGTGAGGTCAGTTGTACATTAACGCATAATTCTACAATTTTCCAGGCCCACAGTTGCTACCAAGGAAGAAACATCTTCCATTACATATTTCACTAGAGTGTAATACCAAGTTTTCTGTATTTGACAAAGCTGCAGCAATAGGCAGCAATACAGGTCTGTGTTACTCAGGCTTTGTGCCACACTTTGAACACTGACATCTCCTCAGAGCAGTATCCTGCTCCCTCTAAAATTCCTTTGCTACATTTCTTTCTCATTTTTGATGTCTGATTAGCTTAAAGATTTATCTGATTCTGAGTTATGATAGAAAGAGTATATTTTTAAGTACAAGCCATCACTTCATGGAGCCTGTTATCAGAACAGGACTCATCTCCATGGGAGAGTTGCATTGAGACTTATATCTTGGAACACTTTATCTCCGTGAAGGTAGTACATTGAATTAGGAAATTAGATCAAGAGTAGCCTCAGCGGTCTAATGCAGAATTATATTTCACATGTGTGTATGTCAGTGCCTCTGCTGTCAAATATCATTGTACACTTAGCCAGACTTGGCCAAAAATTATATTATCCATTAATTTCAAAGCTCTAGGGTACTAAATACTGTATTCATCATGAATCAGTAAGAAAAAAATCAAAATAGCAAAATATTCCAAAATATTTTTTCAACTTTCAAGAAATAGTTTGTTCATAAAAATCTTATTTTGATACATTAATAATCTGTCAGGTACATTGAAAGCCTTGGTGATATTTTGCCAAAACTCCTTTTTTTAAAAAAAAGCTATTTTCCATCATAAGGCCTTGATTTAGCTGAATCAGCATTTTCCAGTGGAATATTTCTATGAAAAAATTCTAGCCCTGGCCTTAGGAAGGAACTTATCAACATTTTATTATTAACTTATTTGTTTGTTAAATGAAAACTTGCAAGTTCACTTGCAGTAAAAGTAGAAACAGGGTGAGACTGACACCTTCCATATAACAGAAATATCACCCATTTATCCATCCAGCCTATTGCAATCACCCTGTCAGACTTCACAAAGATCGTACAGGTGACACCACTACTTTACAGCAGACAACACCTCCCTGCCATCCAGCCTGGCAGAGAAAGCAATAATTCAAAAGCTTGGTATGTTAGTGCCAAATAACCAGTTTCGTACTTCTACAGCAAAATGTGAATCTTTGTGTTTTGCAAACTGGTCCACACTGGGGAAATTATCTTCCTTCATTCTAGTCACTCTAAGAGCAGAGGGGCATTTTGAGGCACTAAATTAACCAGCTTCTAAGTCTGCACCAGACTGTACCCTGCAGTTGAATATCACAATAGTGCTATGTGCTATGTTTTCGTCTCCTGCTGAAAAAAAAATAGTTTAATTTGCATAGGAAGATAACCAAACCCATAACACTGCTTTTTAGGCTATAAAAGCATCATAAGATGCTACAGAATGTAAGCATTAGTAACCAATTAGTAATGAGCAGTTATTTAACATTTCTGCTAGATTAAACAATATATTAATTAATTAAACTACTGAAAAGATCTGGGCATGGTCCCCTTTAGTCATCCTCTCTCACCTTATCTCCTCAGACTGAGTGGTTCTTATGCAAAGTCAGAGATTATTTTTAACTGCAGAGCATGCTAAAACAAGTTTTTAACATGGCAGAACACTATTTCTGCTATACTGGCAACTAAATAAAGGGGATCCAGTCAGCTCGTACTGTTTAAGAAAGAGGCAGTTGTTGCTTCTGCAAGGTAATGTGCCTGCAAAAAGGAGGAATGTAGATCTCATTCACTCTAGGCCACCACACATTTCCTGTCTCAGACTCAGACACGATGCAGGGATTATGCTAGGTTGGAACAGAGCAGATAGTGGGAAAGCTCAGCAGCAGTGCCAGATCCAGCCCAGCTGGCTGAAGTGGATGTCTCTGCAGCTTCCTTGCTTCACCTTCTTCAAAGAAGGTGCTCCAAGGACAATTCAGGAATGTCTGTACTCACATCTTCTCAAGATAGCAATGAATCTCTCTGTATCTATACATATGCACGGCTCTTTCTCCTTCATTAGAGTAGCACACACTGTTTATTCATCCTGTGGTGCCTCTCACAGTGAGCATCTGGAGTTCAAAGACAAATCGCCAGTAAGTTCACTTTATATGTCTATCTAATTTTAACCATCATTTACTTATAGTGGCTTCTGCAAGATACTCAGTTATTAAAAATTCAAATGAAGTCGTATCATTGGTGCTTTAAAGAATATCATGGAGACATATCAGTTACACAAAGCATTAATATACAGTTACATTTATTGCTTATAACCAGAAAAGCCATCAAGACTGAAAAAACCAACTATATTTAAAAATAATAAAGGCTACACTTTTGCCTATGCTCTCTAAACAAACTTGAATGGGTTGTGGCTTATGACCAATTTAGAAAAATTTACCGTTCAGATAGTCTGCACTGGAACAATAAAAATCCCATTTGTTTAGATTTATTTTAACAGCAAGATAATCATAGACTAATCACATATGCATCTTTTTCCCTACTGCATAATATATGTTTTCATTTAGGCAAAATTATAAGAATTTTAAATTCGCTGGCCTTAGTAGAATAGAAAGGTAAAACAAATTATTTTAATGAATAAAAAAGCCTTTGGGCCATTGATAATTCAGAACTCTAACAGAGAAAAGGGAATAACATTATAACGTGGATTACAATAGTCAAGCAAGAAAACAGTCTGGTTTATTTTTATCTTACTGACTTATCTCTTATTTGAAGATATGCCAATATAATACTAAGCACCAGCGCAGACTTTAAAGTTCAACACTTCTAAAAAGCTAAAGTTGAAAGAGCTCGATAGAAACTACCTGACTAGACCACCTGGAATGGTCTTATCTGTCTAGAGCAAATATTACTTTGTAAATTAATAAGTATTTATCCAGTATTTAGTTTTGAATGCAAGTGGTTAAACATCATGCTAATTTGTAGGATCAAAAGGATTGATTTTACGCATATTTTCTTCAATACCAGAATTTATTAGGTTGCCTTCCATACATTGAAGCGGCTCCCTCAGCAAATGCCACGAGTCAAATGACAATGTAGTACACGCAGCCCTTGTGAACAGCACTGGGCGGGCACTGACTGACAGCAGGAAGGGCGGGCAACCCTGGGGACTGGCACTTGCCAAAATGCAGGGAAGCCTCATCCTGCAAGGAAGCCTCCTGCACCAGCTTTGCTGCAAATAAAACAACACTTTCAAACAGCACAACCAAGGCATTTATCAGAGTGATTGATTTTTTTTTAAAAGCTTTCACTCAGGAATTATATTCCTCAGTACAGTCCTGCGAGACCATCTGCAGCACTGTCAGAGAGGAGGGAGGAACAGCTTTAGTAAGGCCCAGGCACAGCTGCCAGTAGCTGCTCCTTGAGAGGGTCCATGGCCTCCAGGAGCAGCTCCAAACATGGAGCAGAGGGGCACGGGGAAAAAGCATCACTCCTGGCTCCTCAGCAGGGCTGCACAAGCACGTGCAGGCTCCAGCCACAGAGGACAACCTGGATGACAGACCTGTCAGGAATGGTTGCACCTTAAAGATCTCTTTGCCCTGAACAGCTGGTGGCATGTCAGAAATTTTGAGCAGAGGGCATATTTTACCTTAGATGCTTCCACAACTCAAACATTTCTCTTGGATTTTCCAGGAACACGACAACTTGATCATTTCTCTCCCTCATCTCTCATGGGTGTGCTCTATTAGTCATAATTATTTCTTTATTTGCATGTTTGCAAAACAAGTAACAGAAACTGTGAGAGTAATGAATCCTGATGTGCAAGAGGACATTAAAATAGCTGCACATAATAGATACACATAAAATGCAATGTATCATTCAATTTAATTAAACAGGTGCAAAAGTAGCAGTCTTTCCGTAACAACTTCTTGCAGCTCCGAGAATCAGTTGAGTAGCTAAATAAGCACACCACTGAATGGCTGCATTGTGACGGACAGGTTCACCTGTAAGTGCAATCCTGGCAAGATGCTGATCTTTTTTTTAGTGCTACTATTCATCAGTAACTGAAGGACAACCAGCTGTGACTGGCTGAGGAACCTGCTTGCATGAATTTAGGAATTCTGTTAATTATGTAAAATTACTCAATATTTAATGCCTCAGTGTGTAATGAATCAGCCATGAATACTTCAGTCCTTTGTAATTTACTGCCCACTCTGTCTGAAAGACGAGGCCGTAGATAATGAAAGACAGAAGTTAACCGAAATATCTGGGGTTTGGATGAACTCTCCAGTCAATCCAAAAAAAAAAAAATAGCCCTTTGGTCCTTATCTGGATATAGGAAAGTGGTAGATGTTTGAAAAATTCCCAAAGAGGAAAGCAGAGTATACAGAGCAGGGGCTCACAGAAACAAGAGGAATTTCAGGGCAAGAGAGTAAGAAAAGGAACATGCTTTCACTGGTGGTTTGGTTGTGGGGGCAGCTGAGAAAATGACTGCAGCGAGGCAGAAGAAAGGGGTGATGACCAGCAGGAGATGCCATTTGAAGGAAAGGATGTTGTGAGGGTAGAAGAGCACAGAGGGCTGTGGGTTTACATCTAGCTATGAAGGCAGATTTGTGAGCTCAGAAGGGAGCTGTGCCACAACCTGTCCACCCCAGAGCCATGTCCAGCTCACAAGTGTCTGAACTGAGAAGAGCTGCCATAGCCCACAAGGAAAACCAGAGAGCTCAGTAGTACCTAGACCAAGAAAAAATTAAGGAATGGGTAGATGTTGCACCGGTGGGCTCAAGCACAAAAGCACAGTAGACACCATGAACCTCTGATGGTATCTGAGGTTGGGGAGGATGGCATTTGCCATCTCTCACCTCATCAGCAGGAGCAAACAAGAGTTCAGTTACTAAATTAGAAGAATTTAATGTTCCATGCAATTTAAATTCCTGTTCTTCAGATCATTAACTGTTTTCTAGAGGACAGAAAACTCTGATTAAGCTCCATTTCTAAACTGTAGTATTAAGCTATTTTTGAGTGCACAAAGATGATTTTGAGGATACTGTCACTATAGAAACTAGTGCTAAAGGAAGTTGTCCTCTATTTTCCCAGTAGGGAAAGCAAAGAAAATGCGCTTTAATAGCTGGTAGAAATGGATGTACTTACATTTAAATATTTTCCTCCAACTCCTCTTTAACCACTTTTGTATTCGACAATACTACCTTCACAAAAAGCTTCCATTACCTTCATTTCACTCTGGGGTTTTCCCTTTTCCCCCTGCAGGGAAAAAGGTATATTTGTGCTGGTATTCTTGTGTGTGACTGTGCTTGTGTGTTGTCCTAAGTAACAGGCATCACGAACAAGAACCAACACAAAATCCTTTTAGATTGAAGCTCATGTTGTCTAAACACCTTGCTAAATAACATGCCCTTTCGGACATGGGAATTCCCAAGATAATCTTCCTTCCACAAAGCTCAAGTTTGTCCTCATGCATAATATACAAATGCAGTCAAGATGAGTAATAGCTTAGGAGAAGAACAAAACTGAGGAAATCACATCATAAAATATAATTCTATGCATAGTATAGTAAAACCTAGATGCTCCAAGCCACTTAACCCCCACCATTTTTCCCCCAATTGTGCCAGAATCTATATGTATGCATTGAAAATATATTTCTGGCTTTTAAAGCAATTTTGTTTCAGTATACAAAGACTTTGGAACAATCCCACAGTTTGGGTATTCCACACTACCTATAAAGTGAGCACAGATGCTGTTTCTCCTTGCAGAAAAGCTTGTCTGTTTTGTGAAGAAGGCATTTTGAATCATTTACAGACAGATCTGAGCACCTTGTTGGCCACTCCTGATGCTGCAGCTCTCTCAGATGTGACGCAGTGAATGGTCGGGAGGAAGCTGTGAGAGCAGGCAGGGGTGCCAGGAGAATCCGCACTACAGCTCTGGTGTGCCACCTGGGTGCTCAGCCCCTGGGAAGGCTGACTGTCTCAGCCCAAAGGCAACACACCACCACTTCTTCAACTGCCTCCAAGCTCTGCCTGCTCAAGCAAGTGCTGTTGACTCACCCTGCAGCAAAGCCCAGCAGGCTGTAACCCACAGGTGCTCTGCACTCAGCACCTGAGAGCCACAGACCGCACAATCCCAGCCCTGCTGGGGGAGTCCAAGTTCTAACCTAGGCATTAGCTTTGGCACAGGAACAACTGCGGGGCAAATCCCCACGTCAAACACACCCTGAACTGAATGTAGCTGTTGTTCCACGCACAGATCCCCTCCCAGCCCACTGCATAACAGAGCACACAGATCCCATGTGGATATGTAGGCAGCTCTGTGCTGCAAGGATTTTATTCCAAAAGCATTTGTCAAGGAGACACTCACTGAAAAGGCGTATTTACCTTCTTTGGGAGATGTCTGTGAATGAATGAAGACTGATTGGAAGTGAACAGAATTTCAATAATTCAGACTTCCAAAGACCAGCCTCCCCATTTTTTATACCAACAGTTTGTCTTTTCAGACCAAGAAGTTCAACAAATGTAGAGCCACTCTAGCACTAAACAAACATCAAAAAATGTCTAAGGCAATAAGAAGGAGATGATGAACAGCAGGGAATGTTCTTGCCTCCTTCCATCAGACAGTCCTGGGTAATATTACCAAGAGAGTTCAGAGCTGATCTGTTTAATGCCACAGGCTGATGTACTCAGTTTGACTTTGGTTTCCAAAATGCTTAGGTGAATAAAAGTCCCTCAATCTTCTTTAAGTATTCCTGAGAGCATCTACACCACATACAACTTAATTATGCTTTTTGCTTTTTTTTATTTTACAGGTTTCATTTCCTTTCCATAGAATTCTCATGTCATAGAGGACTAACACAACAAAAGGAAATAGTGCAGACCACTTGCTGCCAAAGTTGCTGCTTCCACATACATATACACTGAGTGAAAAAGTCAGAGTTGACTTGACCAGGAGAAAAGGAGAGATTAGGTTGTGAAATCATGCAGTAGTATTATTTTATATAATACAGAAAACTGCATTGCACTGGTTGATATATAGAAGAGTGACAAAAGCAGCTGCTGTGCTTTATGGTAGACCTGAATCCATCCATACAAGAAATTAAATGGTCTACAGAAATTCAGTAGAAATCTGTTCTTTATTCACTGACAATATTGTGTCAATAACACATGCAGAATTAAAAAACGCTATCCTGAGAACTACAGAGTCTTCTTAGCTCCAGGAGAAAATTAGTAATGCAACACACCAATTTGGTCCTAATGGATTTAAAAAAATATATTTTGGAATATTTTTTAAAATAATGTTTGAACCTGAAAGTAGCAATGCTTCACTAAAGGATTTGCTAAAGAAAATTTCATCTGCAATTTCACAGGCTCCCTTTATGTCCTTCGAGTGCTCCCACTGAAGCTAAATAAGTAACTTGGTATACAATTTACACAAATGGGAAAAAAAGAAAAGTGAGGCTAAGTTAGTAAAAGAATGCATAATTACTTCCAGTGGCATAAATGATTTTAGAAAGCACAAGACATCAAGATACTAGCTATGCAGTCTATACAGCTGGCCAGAGTTGAAAGATTTACTGCTGTGACTCCAGAACAAAAATATTTTATAATTATAAGATGCTGAATATGGAGTCTTTTACCACTCACAGACAGCACTAGACTATAAAAGCTAAATGTGCATGTCATGAATTGAGTATTTTATGCTGTAAAATGATAACAAACATTCATAAATTAATGGGAACTGGACTCCTGTAGTAAATGGACTACAACCTGGGATCTCCTACTTGTGTGCACCACAGCTCTTACAGATCATTTGTTCTTGCACAAATGAATATGTTAATAAATGAATATGTTACCCAAACCAATGACATTTTATCATGATTAGCACTTGTGCCAAATAAAAAAATCCCCACTAGCATAATACTAATGCTGCGCTTTTAAACAAAGGCTAAGGAAATCTGCAGGAAAACTGTGTTTGTTCCTAAGCAGTGCTATTTTCAATTACCTGTTTCTGCAAGCTGACATTTTCTTTCTGAAATTTGTTTTAATGGAGCCCAAAGTAGCAATTTAAAACTGTAATGCACAAATCTAAATAGAGCTGAAAATACCCCTAGGCGTTCACCGAGGAGGAGGCTTTTCAAAATCAAATGATAAGCCTTTGGCAATCAGGACATCAACAGGCTGAACTCAATGAAAGAGAACAGTAGTGAATGATGGGCAAAGGACGGCACAGCTCCCTCCAGCTGAAACTGTGTTTGACCGGGGGCGACGGCATGAGGTGGAAATACACTTCCATCATAATCAGGGATCATAACAGGCAATCACATCAAGCCAGGGTGCGTCACTTGGAAAGTGCAATTACTGGAATACCTGGAAGTGAAAGCGGCGTGGTGTTCAGCAAAAGACTGAACAGAGAAAACACACATACTGGGTTCAAAGCTAAAAAGTAGTGCTGTTTTGTTGAACAACAGGAAACTACTGCTGATCCTTTTATGATCAAAAACTAAAAACATATACTGTCTCTCTGATTTTGCCTTATAAAATGTATCAAGAATCTGCACTTGTGAAAGACCTCAGTATCAAAAGAATGAGAGATGATGAATCACTTAACTGTACCCAATCTTATGTTAAAATATATACAGGATCAAGAGAAAAAAAAATATGGAAGATTTTCATTTTATTACAATTCTAACCTTTCCAAGTCAAAGTATTTTTAGAAATATTCTGAAATTGAAACTTACTGTTCAGGATGAAAATATTTGCATTTAACCTCTTCTTTCAAATATGGATTTTTATTTCCAATTTCGTACTCTAACACAGTCTACAGGTTCAGAAGCTAACTTTTGTTTCAGGATTTGTGTTTATTTTCTTCCTGTCTCACTCACAGAATCATAGAATATGCTGAGTTGGAAGGGACCCATCAGGATCATCAAGTCCAATGCCTGACCCCACCCAGGACACCTCAAGAGTCACACCATGTGCCTGAGAGTGTTGTCCAAACACTTCTTGAACTCAGACAGGCTGGTGCTGTGACCACTGCCCTGGGGAGCCTGTTCCAGTGCCCAACCACCCACTGGGTGAAGGACCTTTTCCTAATATCCAACCTAAATCTCTCCTGAGACAGCTTCAGGCCGTTCCCTTGGGTCCTGTCACCAGTCACCACAGAGGAGAGATCGCTGCCTGCTCCTGCACTCCTCCCCATGAGGAAATTGTAGACTGCAATGAGGTCTCCCTCCAGTCATTGGGATTACCCTACACACATAAAAAATGAGGAATGCTTATTTTTGTCCAGAGGCATCCGAGAAGAAAATAGTCTCATAGGAAGCCAGCAGAAATATTTTCATTTCTGTTTTTATTGATGGAAAAATTTTCTTTAGGCAAAGCGAATTGTTTTAATGTCTTCAGCAATTGGCAGGGTCTAGAGAAAATGGAGACAGATCCTTCTCAGGGGACTACAGTGGGAGGACAAGAAGAAAGAGGTACAAGTTACAGCCAGAAGTTTCTGGTTAGATGTTGGAAAAAAACATGACTGTCAAGCACTGGAAAAGCCTGAAAAGAGAGGTTACTGGAGATATTAAAAATTTTAGTGGACAACAGTTTGAACTACCTGATGCAAGGTGTCCTCGCTTTTAATGGTGGGTTGAACCTGATGACCTCCAGAGGCCCTTTCCAGTCCATGTAATAATTCTACAATATGAGGTTATCAGATACAAGCTAGACACAACTATAATTGATGTTTTCTTCAGAAGAAAGAAATTAAATGTGTTTTCTTTAAAGGAAACAGCAGCAACATTTCTACATAGCTCACAACTTGTTTTCTAGTTTCCTTTGATATCAAACTCTGAATAAATTTACCATTTGTGACTACAACAAAAACATGCAACTCCACAAAATACCGTTCCTTCAAAATTCATTTAATTAGCTCTGCTGTTTTAATTGTTATTCCTTTGAAATAACAGTTAATTTTATTTATAAGCTGCAGTTTTTTCAAAGTAGCCAGTGAATTTCAAAGGAGTCAGAAACATGTCCATGTTGTGGTTTTCATGAGAGATACTAGAAGATTTTCAAAAAAGAGGAAGATAAGCTCCATTTATAATGTTTCTGTTTATAATGTTTCTGCATTGAATTCAGAAGTCTTTGTTTTTAGTGAAGCCGACTATGAAACAACATGATTATCCTGCCTCTTACAGTGCAGTATTCCTTGCCTGTGCTATTAAATGTGTTTTTTGGAGTTCTAGTTGTAGAAAAATCTACTTGGGTAATGAATGAATTGTATAAATTAACTATTTCCTGTTAGGATCACAACAAGTCATAAAATTCAAGCACCCAATATAAGATTTGACTGGCCTTCTTCAGGTCCTAGATAAGCATTTTCTCCAACCATATCTGAATCTTCAGTATAATGTCATGTGAATGAGTCCCCATGATTTTGGGATTCAGATCACAAGGTCTGAACAGAAGTGTTGTATCTTGAATCCTCCTATTAATGAGACAGTACTGCCAATTACAAGGCTGACCACGCCTGATTCTGGGAAAACTGAGGGCTAAAAGGGCTGAAAGGTGAACATTCTCAGTGGAGGAAAGATTCTGAGGTAGGAGGATCCTGGAGATCAGGTGCATGGAACAAATGGCAGAGATCCCCAGGGATCTGGGCACCAGCAGCTGAGACAGGTCACTAACAGCTGGGCAGCTGCACAGCAGGAACTGACACAACTTTGTCCCACCTTCCCAGAGCAGCAGCCATCTCTGCTAGGAAGGGAAGCTGAGACTTGTGGAATACAGCACTGAGGGGAGTGCAAGAGATTGCATGAGATAAACAAATATAATCTTGCTGGTTTTTAAATAATTCCCAGTATCCACATCCTCTCTGGGATGTTTTATACTCTGCCTCACACATGGCAGAGACCAAAAATAATCATGGATATAGGCAGCCAGCAAAATGGAAGGTCTGGATCTGGGTCTCTGTCTTGTCCTCAGTCACCTTGTTCGTCACTTCACAATACCATTCAGGCTATCAAGTGTCCATGAAGCCATGTAGCAAGACACAATACTCTGTAGTGCACATGACAGCACAGATCACATTGCATCCACTGTAATGTCCAAGGCAACTCCCCACTTTCTGTAGCTGATCTGCACTCAGCAATGGGGATGTTTCCATTATGCAAGTAGAAATTACAACCACAGGTGACTGGCTGAACCCCTTTCTGAGATAATTCACTGGCATCAATTTTAGTGAGCAGTTTTCTTCAAAAAGGAGAGCAGTTGTTCAGCTGTGGCACTGCTTTAAGACATGCAGAAAAACAGCAACATTAAGCAAGAGTCAATAGGAAAAAATAAAGAAGATAAATTTTAAAAAATAGAAGAGGCAATACATTCAGAAGAATGAATAATGGAAGATGGCGTGTGGGAAGTCCATCCTTCCATTTCCTAAGAGCAGGTTAGTCCAACTGTTATCTTTTCTGTCTGCCCCGCCCTGAAAAGGACAGACAGAACTGAAAAATATTTAGAAGTAATTGAACATGGTCTCTGTACCAGAGCTTCGGGATTTGTTTACAGACCAAGACCAAATAATTTTAATGTACAGTATAAAGAGAACATGATTTACACAGGCAAACACCATCACCTATATACTTATTAATGTTACTCAGTCTCAGAAGTCAGTGTTCTCTTTTCCTTCATTTTTCCCCAGGGGTGACAGAGTGTAACTGGCACATAAATTAATCAAATGGAAGCCAAGCTGAATGGCTACTGTTGACCTTTCTGATCAATTAGATATTTCAGACAATTAGATATATTACAACTTCACAATTTACTTCTCGTATCAAACAGCCTCCTCTCCTGAAGGTATAGTTCTGGCAGTTGCCACTAAGTGTCACTGTTCACATAGCCTCAAAACCCATATTATCAAGCAAATAAAATTGGGCTTGGGGAAGGCCCTCTATAGTTGGGTGGGTTTAGGTGTAGAAGCCTCACAGGTGACATTCTCGTGTCACCAGAGTCATCTACTGACAATGCCCCAAGCCGGGCCTGTTCCTGTCACAGCCTGCAGGCTGTGACACATCTCCTGTGACACAACACTGAGAAAGGATCACAGCTGCTGGAGGAAAGTACAAACAGTGGATACCAAGTGGTGAGCAAGGTTAACATGCAACACAAGGAACTTGAGGTGAGACACTTCGGGTTCGGTAAAGAGCAGCTCCTCACACCCCCTCTCCATTGTAACCAACTGCAAGAACATTTCTAGCCTGTTTCAGAGGAAAGGCAATCAGGTGAGCTGAAAACACCAGCCATCACCATCCTGCTAAATAGCAGAACCCAACTGTGCACTGCTTTGGATAAAGAACCCAGCAGTTTGTTGAGGCAAATAGGATAAACTTTCCTTGGGAACGCTGTTTATATGCATTAGCAGAATCTGTTCTGGAAGTTCAGTTAATTCCTAGAGGTCAGATATAAGCTAGAGAAAAATTACATTAATGCTGTTTGACCATCTAATTTCAGACTGGTGTTTGTGTGAACACAAATCAGATTTACAATGCAACAAAACCAGATACCACCAACTTCTCTACTTCGAGTCACTCCATCCATCTTTCCTCACTTAAAAACACAGCAAGGATGTCGGAATGACCAAAAATAATCATGGAGAAAATTATACTAATCTGATATAGGCAATAGTACAAAGCCTTTGTTTACACCATTTTTCAAGACATCTTGGACTAACAGAACCTGCTGAGTCCACTTACAAGGAAGTCTTGGACAGCCAAGAGCAAGTGAAAAAAGAAAATCACCCAAGCACAGACACTGGTTTTTTCACCTTTCTATTTCTCATAACAGCATGACTTTTTCTAGAAATTTAGCCTCTACATTTTTCAACAAGGGCTGGGTTTTGATGGTATTAGTACTCTTCCACTTATCCAATTCCATTATGAATTTACTCAGACTCAGTTGAGTTATTTCTAATTAGTTCAGACATGGCAGTTATTTAGATAATACTTTATTAAATGTACAGATAAATATGTACTCTACCGTACCCATTTTATTCATGGAGGATTTGCACTGAAGCTTCTCTTAATATATTAATATTCCCTTAATATATTTTGCTTTAACTCCATACTTTTCAGAGCTGACCATTCATTCAGTTCCTTCAAGATTCATGCTAACATGTGTTACTGACAACTGATACATGAAAATAACCAGTCCCACTGGAGCAGCAGCTGGGGTAGTCTCAGTCTGAGCTATCTCGCTGTCTTTTTTTCTTTGTATATTACCAATTTTATGAATCAGAAAAAAAAATATTTCCATTTTAACTTCCAGATAATCCATGTGCTCTGCAGAAGCTAGGTTTCAACAAGCTTCTCTATACCAATACAGAAATATCTGTGTAGGAACAGAACCCTTTCAATCTCTTTCACTTCTTCATTTCTCACATCTTGACCTCCATATTAATATTTATGAAAACCTTATTTTTGGTAGGTAGAAAAGCCCCATTTCAGAGTATGAAATTTAGCAGCTCTGGGTAATTTTGCGCATTTATTACCAGTGAAGTACAACGCATAACAATTCCCAAATGTTACTTCAGCTTCTATACAGCATGTCTGTATAAATCTCTGAAGTATTCTCTAACTCCATAGTTTCATTTCTCACTCTAGAGACTGTCTATGTGTCTCAACATATGTGTCTTGGTAACATTTCCCAGTTTCTCTGTTGAGATGCTCTTCTGCTCCAGGCTTATTCTAGTTTGTGGCCCCAGGGAATCTCAGCACAACTGATGAGCCACATTCATATGAAGTGAAAAAATACATGCAGAAAATGATAAAGTGTGGTAGTAGGGTAGGGCTTGAAGGAGATCCCATGGAGGAAGAGCAAGACAAGGTACGCCACTGACCTTCTATACCTGACAGTGAAGAAAGTCTTGACACTCCCTAGTTAACACAAAGGGTGCTGCTTAGGTCTGCAGGTATGTTTTCCTTGGCCATGAATTTAACTGATACCAGTTGATAGAAATCTTTGGTGTACTTCCTCACCATCTCTTAGGCTCATAATTTGTCACATCTGATTGCAGTACACTAGACTTTAATCAAACATTAAGGTATATTCATTGCCTGGATAAACTGCAGGAACACAACAGGCTCCTCACCCAGGAGCCATGTGTGAAGCCATCTTTGCACAGCACTTTCAATTAACCTCTCCTGTTTCTCAACTCCTCCCATTTCCTGCTTTTCAGTCTCTTGATAGCATCATTAGCAACCAGTATTTACATAGAATCTATTATTTGTTTCTCTTTCTCTTCTGTATTAAAACAATTACAGAACTCCTAACAAAATAATTAAAATGGCTGAAGATAATTCTGGTTCACTTGTTAAGTTAATAAAAGGAGATTATGGAGAAGGATTTTTAAAACGTCTTTTTCAAGTGCTCTGGTAAGCTTACTGAGGATGATTGCGGATATCTTTCCACTCAATTGCTCTTCTGATATTTCTCACACCTTTAAATGAGAATAAAAAAGAATATTTTTAATTTGTTGCATCCTTCTGCTCCATCAGTCTGGTGAGCAGCTCTTTTGCTTCTCTTTTCTATAAGATGGCAAATTTCCTATCTTTTGGTATTTTCCTGTTAATGTGTTGTTCTCTTACAGGGTTCTCAGGCCCAAAAAGTCCCCTACAACTAGTGACTTTTGATCTTTCACACCAGCAGGAATTTGACATACAGACATTTGATAAATAGAAACTACAGCCTGTGAAAGAAACACTGCAGAGTAGTTTGGTCTGTTGAACCTTTTGGCCTCTTTCTTCATCCCCACCTTTGTAATTATTATGGATCACAGAACACCAGAGGGCTTCCTGAAGGCCTCTAGACAATAGAATAAAAGCATAATTGAGTTATGGGATGAAATGTTAAAGAGATAAGAGTTTAACCTCCTCAGTAATTAACTACCAAGAAGGGGAACAGGGAATATTTATTTATTTATTACAGTATAACTTATCCTACTTCTTCCTCTCTCCCTTCAAGAACATCAGTGGCATCTGAAATTCCTTCCGAGCACCACTAAAATTGGAACCCGTCTCCTTTCCTGTGTCAGAGGTGGCTGACAACAGACTTAATTTAGAGTGAGTAGAAGTGCAAAAGCCAAGACAGACAAGACAGATGATCAGGATATGGAGTTTGAGTTCAAAAATCAGACTGAGTCCTATGTTAACACAAACTTAAGAAGGAGGGTCCCAAAAAGTCTGAATCAGAATTAGTATTTGAACTCTGACTATTAAATCCTTTTTCTTGTGTTACTCCCACTTCAGGAATAAACCTGATGTATTTTCAGTAGAAACCAAGCAAGATAATATTCTTACTCTCCTATTTCCAAACCTGCAGACCTGACAAACAGTTTGCCTAACATCCAGTGTAAAGGACAGTCAAAGGCACAACTTGGGCATATACTGGCCTGTAAGAGTACCACTTCAGAATATGGGAGAACTGGATTCAAAACTCAACACACAAAGCACTCTCATCACTAGGACATTTGTACGCTATGGTGTATCTCCCTTCTTTCCTCTGTCTTGAAGACATCTAATTTGAATAAGTGTAGAATTACATTCTCACTGCAAAGATCCAAAATAATACACAGTTCCATTGTGGCTTTCGTATTTTCAGCATATCTGCACAGACCTTTCAGGAAATGATAGCACACTCTACCTGAACTCAATGCTGAGATTATTAACCAAAACACTGCAAGACAAGTTATGTGTTTGCATAGTTTCTGATGCAAAACCAGCTCACATCTGGCTGGTATATACTACATGCAGGTCTCTCTTGAATCCACCTACAACACTGCCCATAAGAAAAATGGAACTAAGACAGCTCTGGAATAAAATATTTGGAAACACTTCAGAATACACAGTTGCCTGAACTTCAGACATTTGCCTAAGAAAACTATGTCTTCCTCTGAATGAGATGAATGCTTTGTACATGTGAACATATGATGCATTTCTTGAGCTTTAGGTCAATTTTCAAATAGTTTATGTTTACATCTGAATCATCCAAATATATAATGCATGGAAGCGCAGTTAAGGACACGGATTCCTAATGTGAGCTCTGGTGTTGTCCTGTGGGAGCAACCTCTGTTGGTCACTGATATCTCCATCAATCAAGCTTCTGGGAAATATTCTCAGCGTTATCAGTCTCCCTTCTGTAGGATGTGAATATGAAAGCACATAGACTACCTTCAAAATCCAAGATGGGAAGTTTTTCAAGCAATAAGATCCCAAGGGCCCAAGTAATCCTCCATGGACTTATATGTGAGGGTAATGCTAATAAAGAACATCCTATTGTTAGTTTTCAAAGTTTACATGTGCTAATCAACAGAAATAAGTTAGGAAAGAGATCACCTTTGCCTTTTGGAAATCTGTTTTGAGTAACTGAATCTATGAAAAAGTATTTTCTTATCACCAAAAGCTAGTGACAGGCAGGGCACAACTTCAGCAGAACTCAGAAAAATACTGGGAAGCAAAGCTAGGAATTTGGATCACTTATAAGGATAGACAAGGTGAAGAGAAGACTGTGGGTGGAATAATTCAGTGACAGAAATGTGGCCGCAATTTATGATTACAAGACAGTCTGGCTGGAATTTTGAGATGTGGCTGCTTACTATGAGCAAACAGTAACAGAATGTCAGAAAGGTTCAGGGAACTAAAAAGATAAGGAAGACTGGGTGAAGAGAGCCCAAGTCTCCTCCTGCTCCAGGGCAGGGCCCAAAGGCTATGTTGTTGGCTATTCTATGATTGACCTTGGGCACTCTCATGTTCTCCAAACTGAAATGGAGCAGCACAGCACTGACTCAAGTGTCAATGCCTAATGGAAAGATTTCTGTCTATCACCCCAGTACTAGAGTGATCTCTGTGCAAAGGTCAGCTCTTGGTTCTTTTAACCTTTTCCCTTTGTAGTCCTTCCTCAATCATTTTAGGCATGTCCCCCTCAGCTTGAGCTCTCTCTTCATCATGTAAGGTGCCCATCTACACAGCTCAGAGTTTAGGATTATGGCCAGTGACAAGGTCTGAGGGCTTTCATTGCCACATGGGAGAGGAGCTCTGCTACTGGACTGCAGCTGCCAAGGATTTTGGTATAACACAGGGTGATTTGATGCTTTTCATTTTATAATAATGAGGCAAAAAAGTCATAGAAAACAAACAAACAAACAAAATCAAACAACAGAACCTTCAAAAAAAACCAAACAAACAAAAAGCCCAAACAAAACACAAAACTCTCCCTCACCTTTGCTGCCCCTCCAGTCAGATATGGTAAGAAGAGAAACCTCTAATAACTGGAAAAGCAAACACTTAGTAATTGCTTAGACATGATTTCATTAAATATACCAAAGAACATGATAAGCAAAACATCTAGTCAGCTTCCAGACTGCACTCTTATCTGAGCAAGAGTTTAAAAGAGATGCCTATACACAGTTTTGTGTTTAGGCAAATTACAGAACATTCTCCAATATACTCCTGTAGTGTGTGGGAAGACATTTTAGCTTGTGCAAGCTAATCAATCCCTCCCGTTAGCAGATTGAGCTGTGTTTAGTAGGTCAGAGAAACTCTGAAATACTAATCTGTAGTCAGAGGAGACCTCTCTGAAACACACTTTAAAATTTCTCAGGTCATTTTCTTCCGCTCTGTCAGTAGACAACTCTGATTTACAGACATGTCAGACCTGCACCACCTATTTCTATTGAGAAGAAAATTACTAGAGAAGAGATGAAAACATATAACAAGTGATTTGGGTAGTTGCTTATACAGGTGAAAAATAGAACAAGTTCAACTGCAAATGCTGGAATGAAGCACGAGGATAGATAATTGTTCAGTAAGCTTTGTTTCTAAATCCCGACTCTATTTTATTTCCTCAGATGCAAACTGAAAAGCAGAAGTCATGGCTTTCCATCAACACACACAAAGCTAGAAGTGTGTGCCCTCTGCCATTTGTCCTGACAAACAGACACATCTTTCTTCAGCATAGAGTCGGTAACCTTTATTCTATTATGACCACTGGGATTGCCAGAAATATCGACACTGCACTACAAAAACAATGAAAAGCAAAATGAAGCCCACTGCAGCATACAGGACTTGGGATTAATCTTATTTTTGAGGAAAAAGATAGAGATTTGGATATTTGCTGCTCACAAAGACTTTGCATTCTGATTTTTCTCCCAACTTCCAAATAGCCATACCCAATTTTTCATTAGGGATTTGAATTACTGTAAATTTTCTCTTAGCAGTACTACAGTACCACTGACACAGCAGTGAATACAGCATCAGATGCTACAGCAGAAGGCAATCACAGCAATTTACACACAGCTCTGTGTTCACTTCTACTGGCACATCAGACTTTTAAGCCTTACTGCAGAACATGCAGGAATGTGGTCCCAGAGGAGGGCTCAGTCCAGCAGCTATTGTTATTCATCTTGGAAAGTGTAAGATCCCACCTGTTCCATATTCAGAGACACCCCTTCCAACACACAGCCACATCTTCCTCACTACCTTAATATTTAGATAAGCATCAGAGTTTCAGGAAGAATTTTTGGTTCCAATTATTCATTTATTCTGGTGGTGAGCAGCTTTTGTGACAGCATACACTAACTAATGAGCCCATCATTTTGATGATAGTAGGAATTATTGCTATCTTGAGTCTACTAGAGGATTATTCTTATTCTGTCCAGTGTTTGCTGAGCTTTCTAGGTATGCACTCATTATGATTTTTTCCCCCTAACTTTAGATCTGTCTTTTTTTCTCTCTCTCTCATTTACCTGTTAGGTTTGTTCTTTTCCTTATCTTTGAATTTAAACCTGACCTTTCCTATTCTGTCACACTTTTAGATGAGTTCTTTGTCTTTATTTTATTAGATTTTCTGTCTAGGGCTTTTCACATTATGCAGTTCAAGGTTTCTCTCAACAAATGAATGCCTTGAATGCCTCGAGTGATGAATACCTGCATAATTAATATTGGTAACGGAAGCTTTACAATTTGGGGGTTTTGGTTTTGGGTTTTTTGGGGGTTTTTCAGTTTGAGTGAAGACTAGTTGTGGGGAAAAGAAATTTACCCTTCCAGCATGCTCTTCATTAAGGCCACAGGCACTTTTGTTTTCCCTACTTGGTTTTAACCAATTCCAGACTCCTAGGAAAAAGTCCAACAGCTAGGATGAAAAATCAGATAACAATTCCAAGGTAAAGGATGATGGAACATGCTACTTGAAAGGTGAAAAAAACCAATAAATATTAACCCAATGGAGAAAAAAACAAAACCAAACCAAACCCAGAAATGCAAAACTTGGTATACTTTGTGTGAACATAATTTATCAAACCACAATACAATACAGACAGAGTTATCCCAGCTGTTACCAAATCAGCTGGGTTTACAGGCATACTAGCTGGATTTGCTAAATCTAGATTGCTTCACTCAAAACAGTGATTCACAGTCATGTTTCTCATTTTTTATTTTTAGTAGTCAACACTAAAACCTTGCACTGACTCAGAAGAGCTTGCTGGAGCCACTGGGTTGTCCAGGCTGTCTAGAAGTGAAATCAGCTTTCTAAACTCTGTTGAGATATTGGTTCCATTTAAAGCAGCTGCAGTTTGAAATTTTTTAGGCCATTTGGTTTTATTCTTGTGCACATGAACATATTTGTAGTGCTTTAGGTTTTGGGGGGATTTAAGTGCAACTATGTGCTTTTGTCCAGTGATAAGGATGAGCTACAATGAAACATAAAGAGCAGTGCTTCCTTTACTACAGAGAGAATGATAAAGGGAAAGAAAAAGGAATATGTCAAAGTTTACCATACCACAAGAACTTTGGAAACTGGTGAAGATTTCTAACACATGCTTCATAGGCAGCTGAATTTCAGCATTTCACAGTGAATTTGGAAAAAGCTTTTTGGGACCAGGAATATTTTGCTTACTGTAAAATACCGGTTAACATGTTCTGCCAAAGGCAATCAGTGACAGCAGTTGTCAGGTAGAGCAGGGAAAAAGACTGGGGGTAAAATTAAAGAAAAGTGGATAACAGTATGGAAATTATGGGGGAAATGCAGTCACTACTCCCTGGATGACCCTGCTGAATGCATGTCTGACTTCCCACACACCGTACAATCTAAGGGGACTCAGTGTAAGGTGGAGCAGAGTGGAGACACCTCAGCCAGGCTCTGTTAAAATCCTTGCAGAGGAGGGAGCACGGTGATACCTTTTAGCTGATTCTGAATGGATTTCTGATGTAGTGTATACTGCTTTGAAATCAGAAAATGAGGTGTTCAAGCAATTATTAGCCTTTGAGATGGATAAAGGAGAAAATTGGGAATACAAGTTGATAAACTTGTGACTGAAAATTATCATCTTAAAATTGGGAATAAGCACCTTAAAACTGAGGTTGACCACCTTAAAGCTCTGCTCACTGCAGCTGAGCACAGAGAAAAGCTGTTGCTGAAGAAACAACCTCCTGTTTCAGACAGGTGGCTCTGCAACTCAGTACATTATACAGACCCTGAGGCTTGGGATATTTGGTATGACAGTGGTGATGATGAGACCTCAGAGAACCCCGACTCCAAATCTGATGAGGGTAACAATGAGATCTGCACTACTGTGCATTCTATTCCCTGGTCTCTGACAGAGTTGGCAAAATTGCAGGAGAAATATTCAAGGAAACCAGAAACCTCTGAAGTTGAAATTATGTTTATACAGACTCCTGATTCCCTTGAGATTAACGGAAATATAGAGGGTGATCCCTGTCATTACAAACTAGGGGAAAATAATTCCTTATTTCCTTCAAATTCCTCTGTGCATGAAGCCAGGTGTACTACAAAAACTCAGGATGGATAGGGGAGCCTACCTGAAAAACAATTCAATTCAATCCAGTTCAAGTGGCTGATTTGCAAAGGCATTATGGCCATAAGCCAGGCAAGACTGAAAATCAACAAGTGGAATCTTCTCAATGTATACATAATAGCCCATACATATGGATTTTGGTAGGTTTTTGTCAACAATTAATAACATTTCTAATAGATAGGGGAGCACAGCCTTTGGTATAAACGTAGCGAGATGACAAGAAGTTGGGTGTACAACCTGGATGGCAAAAAGTTAAAATCACTGGAGTAAACAGAGCAAGTGTTGTCTGCTGCTGCTGCTGATGAAGCGGATGTTGGCTACTCACTTTGCAATTAAAAGTCACAAAGACTAATCAAACACAAAGGATTTGAGAAAATCTCCTTTTTTATGTGACAGTAGTACATTGTTTGTGCTGTTGAAATAGGAAATGAGTCAAGTTTATTCTACAGACAGTTATCTAAACCAACATTGTTAGACCTAAATCAGTCAGGTTATTAGGAAAAAGCTTTTAATATTCTAATATGTAAATGCTTATGTTTCTTTTTATGAGTTCTTTACAGAGAAAGAAATTTTTAAAAATTTAAGTGCACTCATGGACATGCACACAGTCACTTCTCTGCCTGCTTTGAGACATTAACCTCTACCTCTAATCTCTCATTCTCTAACCTCTTTAATATTCTCTAACATCTGCCTAACTTTGAGAGGTTAGAGAAGGAGAAACATGATGTCAAAAAAATCCGAAAGTCATACCCAAACCAGTGAGCTACAAGCCTAAGGCTCAGGTGGCCCTAACACAACCTGTGGTTAGAAGACTAAGAGATCAGATGTTCTGAAAGAAACTAGCCCCAGTGATCAGACTTCAGTTCAAATCATTGCTTTCATTGTATGTGTATCCTAGTCCTATTAACTTGGGAATTGCATTTTGCAAGATATGCATTTTTATCCCATAACATCTTGCAACATAAACACCAGAAGCCTTTCACAACAAAAAAATGTAGGCTCAGGAGTCTAACATTCAAATTCCATCAGTGCTTTGCATGCAGTCCTATTTGAAACATCTTTTTTAGCCCACAGTGATTTGTAGTTTGAAAATTATTTTTCTTAACCCACAGAAATGCAATGTACTGTATTCCTGATTATGGTGAGAGATTGTTTTGGGAAAAGTATGTAACACCCCTTCAGCATGGAAGTCCAGCAGCAGACCAGGACAAGATCTTGCAGCATTTGTCCATTGCAGCAGAAGGAGGGTAACAATGAAATGAAAGAGAAAAGTATCAGCTACTTGAAGAGGAATTTCAGCTACTCTTGATATAACATCATTTCTAGGTACCTAAAAGAAACTTTGAGTGAAGGAAGTTAGGCAGTCTTGACTAAACATGAGAGGTAGCGACATTTCTGTATGACAACAGGTGTAAGTCTGGAGTTATCCATGGATACCACCCACCTGCTATGTTATCAGTATTTTGTAGGAGAGCTTTCTTAACCATCTGAGAAAATGGCTTTGAGTTGGCAATGGATACATCTGCTTTGCTGCTGGCAAAAAGATAACGAGTTTTGTTTTGGCAGAGAGATTACTGCAACGTTCCCGATGAAGACATGAAAAGGTATACTTGGTGCAGGCTAAAAGTAGTTCCTGATCTGACTCAGACTATTTATGGATCCCTATTCCCTGTGCCAATCTGGGATACTAAAAATGGAAGAGGGCACATTTTTTTTTAAATTGGGCCTGGGCTGATACAAATTAACTAGTGAATTATTACATACCAGAAGAAATAATATCCAGAGTGAGTTAATTCCAGGAGGATGTCAAATACTAATGGAGCTTATATTCCTCAGCTCTCCAGAGCTCTTCTTTGCTGGCCAATGAGACTATTTGCTTGCCAACTGGACTGTATTAAAGAACTGCCTAAATATCATGGCAGAGCATGAAGGCTCCCGAGCAATCTCTGCCTTATGTTATGATGGATACTTCACTAAAATGCAGCATGAAGTCAAAATAAGTGAGCAAATCCCACCTAAGTTGAATGTATGAGAGGTTGTTACAGTGCCCTCCACCATCTGGTCCCTAGCAGTTCACACTGGCCATACTGTTGTTGCATAAGAAGATGAGATCTGGTTGCACATCATACCTTCACAGATCCCAATTTCTTTGGAAGGAGATCCAGGTGCATGCCAGGTTGACAGCTGTGGTAAACTTCTGTAAGTCTTCCACTTGACTTGACAGAAGGAATCCACTGCAGAGTATACCTCCCTCACAACATAGGTAGAAAGTGTCTTCCAAATGTATGACACCACGAATAGAATATCCTTTTTTAACATACAGTTCAGTGGGGGAGAGAAGGTATGGCTAAAACTTCTTGGTTTGAGTGCTGCTCTTTGGTTGTAGACTTCTTGAGAAGTGAAACATGGGAACTACTCAGGAGCTGTGTTTTTCCAGAAGAGAATGGTTTCCAGGTAATGTTGACTCTGCTCAGACTTTGATGATTTAATGGCTGCCTTTCCTTTGGATGATGTGTCACTGACCCCTGTGACCCAAAAGCAGAGGAAGTATCTGCTTAGGAAACCTCATGAGTAGAGAAGCTAATGTTATTCACCGGAATGATCACCCCCCCACCCCCCTCCATGAGCAGCTGAAGATTAAAGGACAAACAAAATAACAAAGCAGCTTTGTTTAGTCCCATTGATCCAAAAGACAGCACTCACTGTACCTGAAAATCTATTTTTTGTCTCCTGCAGAAAGTCTGCTGTGAAAGAAATGGAGTTTTATAATAGCTATTTGGAGCCTTAGGGGTTCAGAGCATCCTCTCATTCACATTACTGCTGCCTTACTACCTGAATGCATTTTCATGTGTATCTTAATCAGTTCATTTACTGTTTGAATGCTATTTTTGATGCCAGGAAGAAATATCTAAGTAGAACACTGTAAAAGTTTTCTCTTCATGGGGAATGATGAAAATCCTTCAACATATATTTCAGACTCTATTATAAACTGCATCTGATAATGTGAAAGCTCTGTCTCCTAGCAGTGCATTAGAAAAATTAGTTTTAAGCTCTACTTGCTCATCATCATAGGATTTAATATGGGGTTTTATTTTTTAAATCTGACATGTCAAAAGAGAGATGACAGGTAGTGCAAGGGACAAAGAAACTTCCTGCAGAAGGGAATTGAAAGGAACAATATCTGGAACTTAAAAGAAGGGGACAAATGTGTGAATATTTTAAGAATAGCAGAAAAGCATCATTATTAGAAGCATGTGAAACACGAAAGGGAACTGGACAGATGTCAGGTGGGAAAGATGGAAAATTCCTCTTACCAAGCCATTTGACCATGGGTGCAACAGAAAAATAGCCACTAGACAATGTTTAAACACTGTGGTTGTATTTATTAGTCACTTCAGAAAATATTTCATATGAGTTCTGTGTGATAAAGTTTAGTTTATGGTATCTAAAGGCTTTGGATTAGACACAGAAGTTTTCTTTCGAGACATATTTGGTTTATTTTGTTGAAAAGAGTGTTGTTCCTCACTGATTTCCTGGCTATTACTGAAGTCCTTACTGGCTCCATTCATTGGGTGTTATGCACTAGAGCACCTCCCCTCTGAAGAAAGGCTGAGAAATTTGGGGCTGTTCGGCCTAGAGAAGAGAAGGTTGCATGGAAACCTCACAGCAACCTTCAAGTACCTGAAGGGGGAAAACAGGGAAGCCAGTGAGGGAATTTTTGTCAGGAACTGTAGTGATAGGATCAGGAGTAAAATGGGTTCAAACTGAAAAAGGAGAAATTTAGGCTGGATATACTCAATAAATTCTTTACTGTGAGAGTGGTGAGGCACTGGAACACACTGCCCAGGGAAGTTATTGATGCCCCATCCCTGGAAGTGTTCAAGTTTAGGTTGGATGGGGCTTTGGGCAACCTGGTTCCAGCCAAGGCAGGGGGGTTGGAACTACTTGATCTTTATGGTTCCATCCAACCCAAGCTATTCTATGATTCTACAGTTCTATGCCCAATAAAATGCAAATTACTTCTGAGCAAGGTCATACCCTATTCTCTGTAATAAAAAAAAAAAGTGAAGTGACATTTCTAGCTTTCCAGTCAATATAGACTCCCTTACCTTTATCTGGAATGGCATTTTTTTAGCACTGACTTAAAATATATCCTTGATGTGATGATTATGCTTAAATACTTTCTAACCCTTTCCTTCAGAGACCAGGAGACACCAGCAGTGATTAGTTTCGCTGCCCTACACAGGTGCACAGGACACTACACCTCTGTGAGTGCAGTAATGCAAACTGCAACACAATAGTTTTAACCCTGGGAACCAAGGACTGGAAAAGCATTCAACTATAGCCATCGAACCAGGCTTTAAAATGGGGTGCTGGAGGACATCCAGTCCATATGAATTGAAAGAACATCAATGGACATTCATGCTGAAGATTAGAAAAGCCATCTAGAACAGCAGCTAGATAATCCCTAATCTAGCAAACTCGCTAATGTTAACACCTTGTAGATCTACAATTTTTACAAAAGGTATCCGTTGCCCCAGCTAATTTCAGTATTTAATATATCCTTATCTTCATTCATGTATGCAAAGTTCATTTCTATACACAAGCCCCTTACAAATTTGATGTTGGCTAACACTTCTTACAACTTCATGCAAATGTAATATCAAAACCTCTCATTAAGTTTGAATGGGGTGAAAATATCTCAGAAATTAGAGGATATTGCAGATATCTTTTAATGGTACTGACTTTCTGCTTAAAGATGGATAATGCCCTCCTAGAAATTTTTTTTGGGGGGAGGGGCAGGAGGAAATATTTAACGATGGGAATTTAGTGTAGAGTGAATAAAAGCAAATTTATTAGTTCATTTTGGATATGGAATTATTTTCATTTCATTGAGATGTGAATTATGCAAAATATTAAACATCCTGAATTTATTTATGGAATAGTTTAGAGGCATTGCTAGTATTCACTGTTAGTTCTGCAGAGACAACCAGGCAGGCACTAAGTAAAGCACACAGCACCTTCAGATGTGTAAATAATCTTTTACATGAACATTTCTGATCACTAGAATAGAAAGAACATATCTGTCCACTGCATAGTTTTCTGTCTTATAAGTTTTACATATTTTTTTAATTGAAAAGGATCACCTTTTATCTACTTACTCTGCTCAATTTAACACAATAAATTTTTTTTAGTGGAAATGGTTTCAGGAAGCATAGTATCTACAATAATGGAAGCAATATGCGAAGTCTAAATTTAATTTCTTCTCCTCTGTGTCATCTTCTGGGAACTTTCTGTATTCACTTGGATTTCATGTGTTATATGTTGGGGTAGGTGGCTGAAAGGAAGACATGACATTCACCTCCTGCTTCTAATAAGGTAATGGAAAATAACAAATGTAGACACAGCAATGCATAAAATATTTTCAGAGGGTGGACTGCTGGACTTGGCATGAGGATAGGTGTACTAGTCACAAAGACATTGATCATACCAGTAGACTAAAATACAGTACAGTTTGAATGCAAAACTACTACTAGCCTAAGGTAAAGCACACTGTTTAGCTCTATAGTCAGTGGAGTTCATCATACCAAGCAGCCGTGGATCTATACATGTAAGCAATTCAATTTAATGTTAGTGGAAAGACATAACTGAGCTTCAAGATCTTGAAAAGAGTGACTTAGTTGAACTGGACAGCTTAAGGACTTTGATGCAGAGGCAGCTTTGAACTTCTGGAAGATAAAGAGGATATTATTGGTTCTTGACTGAGATTGAGGTTTGGCGGTAACCAAGCAAGTTCGACTAATAAAGTATGCAGGGAGGTTGATCAGCAACATTTTATTTTATATCTAAAAACTGAAGTTATTCCTACTGTAACAAGTCTGTCAAGACATCTTTTTATCCAATCTCATTAGGTGTTCTAGGTTGCAGCATCTCTGAAAAGGAGAGAGGAGGCTTCAGCTATCCTGCCTCATCTTATGGCAGAGGGAAAGTTGGCAAAAATAAAAGACACTTGGCTGTCTTGTATGTTCAGTCCAAAAAGAATTGAAACAGCATTTTTCTTAGGTAGGGAAAATACCATAAAAAGTGGTCAGACAAAAGAGATAAATTCAACAAAATTTCCAATTCATGCAAAACCAAATTATATATGTTCAGAGTCAGACAGTAACAGACACTGCTGACGAGCAGATAAAAATTTAAATATCATGCTTTCAAAAGCATAGAAGTTACAAGATCTAGTCCAATTTTTGAGCATATAGTTTAATCTCTAAATGTATAAGTTAAATAGCAAGAACTGAATCCATTACTTGGCGTATTATTCCACTATCAAAAAGGACTATATATATATATATATATAAAAGCAGTGATATCTTTTTGCAAATGTTCCAGCAGTTATGAAATGTCTTGGATAACTCATTGTATAGCTGTAGCCCCAGGCAGTTACATGATTGCTTTTAAGCAGGGCCTGTTGTAATAGGAGAAAGGTTGATTTAGATATGAGTAAGGAAGATGATTTTTACCACGAGGGTGCTGAAACACTGGAACAGGTTGCCTGGAGAGGTCATGAATGCCCCATCCCAAAAAACATTTAAGATCAGATTGGAGTGGTCTCTGAGCAACCTGGTCTTGTTAAAATGCCCCTGATCACTGCAAGTGGGTTGGACTAGATGACCTTTAAAGGTCCCTTCCAGCCCAAACTATTCTGTAATTCTATGATTTAAGAATTGTCCACAATCATCAGCCTGGAATGTATGTTTAATAAATTATTTTAATGTTTAATAAATGCCTCTCCTGTTCAACTGAAAATGCTTCTGTGTCCACAAACTTGCCCACCAGAGCAGGTTCTGAACCACAGTACCAGCAGGACCTACAGGAAAAAAACATTTCACAAAATTTAAGAAAGAGCTTCACTAGTTTATGAAGTGGATTCAGCCACATGGCTGGATACTAGGAGATGCTTCTACTTCTAAATTAATCAAGACACCACGCATATCTATAATATGTAAGAAAAAAAAAAAAGCTAAGCTTTAAATAAGCAGAGTTCACCAACACTACTATTAATGCTAACTTTGCATTGGTTTATTTTTTCAGTCAGAATCAGCCTTGATTCTAAAATATGCCAGAAATTCAACTTACAGAAATGAATTTTAAGAAAAACATCTTTGAAAGGGCTTTAGTAAGTCATCCTTTAAGTCAGTACAGATTGTAACTTGGTAAAAAGATTTCATCTCTTATGGTTAAATAATCTACAGCTCAGAAGAATGATTTTCATTTTTTTTTCATTTGCATGATACACCCACCCATATTTGTAAATTTACTTATGTTTTTCAAAAGTAGATACATTTATATGCGTATTAAAGACATTTCCATGCATCTTTTCATTCTTTTTTTCCACAGCTATAGCTGAAGAGCAAGCTAAAATGGCAACTAAGAGCCCATCCTAATAGATTATATACTATTTTGTATGGTGTTATAATTTACCAGAAATATTTGGAAGTAGACAGTGCAAATATATGAGAGAATATTCACATGATGCATATGAATTATCAATCACTCTTCACAGATAGGATATTTCAGTTTTCAAGGAATAAAAAGTGATCATCTGTTTTACATAGTGTAAGTTCACTGAAGCTGTATAGGAAAATTAATAGAATAATGAAAAGAACAGCATAATAATTAGGTACACTATAACCCAAATTACACAGCATCTAGACTGACGAGAGCCTTGGGGATCTGAAGGCTCAGTGGGAAGAAAGACTCCCAGTTAGAAATAAGGCAATAATGGAATACTAAAGAGATCATCCTCAGCACTCTTCAGGATGACACAGAAGAGATTTTACAAGAAGACATGGCAGGATCCTCACCATCCACACTGCCTGTGTGCCATATCTTCCAGGTGGTGTGACAAGCCATCTGCTGGCACCATACTCCAGTCCCACCCTGACTGCATCCAGCCCTTGAGAAAGCACAGAAATGCTGCTCAGCCATTTGGAACCAGCAGTCAGTTTCCCAGGAGTGCTCAGATATGTACAAAAGATCAGGGAAAGCATTAAGTGGCTGTGAAGGCTTATACAAAACTTCACATTAGTATTCAGGAAAAATTATTCATATTGCTAAGTTAGAAGTTCTTGTTATGTTTAGGAGTCATCCAGTTACAAAACAAACTAAAACTATATGCCTTAGCTGAGCAATCCCAGTGTGAATAACAAATCAAGAACAGTCTCATAAAGTAGCTTGTGAGTAGTCTTTAGGGTGAAAAGGCTCATGTAAAAGCCTGTACTGAAAAATTCAACGTAATCAACAACTTCATGAAGAAAATGGTGCCTAACAGTAGACTACTCACACACAGAAAATAAAACTAGATTCAATACTTTGTTTCTGGTGAATATCTGGTCTTTTGCTGTTCTGCTAGTGTAAGGTAGAATTGCAGCATTGCCCACAGCTGCTACAGCCAGTTAGCTACATAAACAGACATAAAAAATGTGGAACGGTATTAGTATAACCACAGCCAGCAGGAGTAAAGATGCATTTCTTCCCCTCCATTTAACTCTTGTGGGGTCACATTTGAATAACTGTGCTCACTTTGGGGCTCCCCACTGCAAGAAAGGTACTGGAACACTGGAGAAAATCCAGCAGAAGACTCCAAGATGTTCAGAGGCAGCAGCACATGAGATAAAGGGAGAGGCTGAGACAGCTGGGTCTCTTCACCCTTAAGACAAGGCTCAAGGCAAGATTTTTACAATTACCTGATAAGAAGGCAGAACCAGATTCATCTTGATGCTGCACAGCAACAGGATAAGAGGCAAAGGACTGAAGCTGGAACATGGAGAATTATGAATTATGATTAGATACAAAGGAAGAAAAAGAAGAACTTTGAATGTGGTCAAATACTGGGAAAGGGGCCAGAGAGGTTGTGGATTCACAATCTGTGGAGGTGTTGAAGACATGATGGACATGGCCCTGAGCAACCTGATCTGACTTACCTTTTGAGCATAGGGTTGAACTAGATGATCTCTGGCGTTCCCTTCCGACCTAAATTATTCCATGATTCTATGACCTTAAATATACACATATATAGAACAAAAAGCTAAGCATTACCATACAGAAGTTAGTTACTCAAAAGGTCAAATATTGAATCTGGTGTTGAGGAGGAGAAGATTGGCCATTACTATTTGAAGTTATTCAGTGTGCCATGCATGTAAAGAGAGGTGACGTTTAAGACTTTAAGACATACACTAAAAATCATGAAAATGAGTAGGAATTAGCAAGACCTTTCAAAGGAGAAGAGCACAGGCTTTCCAAGTACAGCATTTAAAATGACTTGTTGCTTTTGGACCTTCATTCTCCCACAAAGACAATCAAGAAGGGTTTTGATGGTATTTGAGAAATCTTCACTATAAATATATAATTCATCTCAGCTTGTTCTATATACTGGACCCATACAGAGGAAGAAAAAGCCACTTAAAATCACACAAAAAAGTTTGAGAAGAGTTAATACTTTGTTCTGACTTACGTCAGCTAGACAGAAATTTAGATGGGTAGCAATGTAGTCTTTATTCACAAAATGAAAATCATAAGAGAAAACTCTCAAGTTCCCAGTGTGTACATCATTTCATTCCTAAAACTTTCTGGGCAGGACAGTGAACTGATTGCATTAATATGCAAAAATCAGACAGCTAAAACTATCAATTCGAGAACTAAGTTTAATATTGACTGCCTTAGTGAGTGAAATTAAATAGTAAATCCCCATCTCTCCATCCAGTAAAATATTTTACTTCATCTTTTGTAATGTGAAGGAAATGAAAATACTTAAATAACATAGTAAAGAATGGAAATTACTAAATTATAGTTTTGTTATTAGCAACAATAAAGCCATTACCTGCTGTTCAGAAAAGTAAAAAAATATATTTTTAAAAGGTTATTCCAAATGTCATAGTATTAAAGCATAATTAAAATCAGTATAAAACCGGAAAAAGAAGGTCAAAGACGGCATACGCCCCCATCCCTGAAAACAGCACTGGTGAACTGGTAACAACAGATGAGGAAAAAGCTGTGGTACTCAACAGAGTTTTTGCCTTGGTCTTCAATGGAAACTCTCTTCCCACACCTCTTGAGTGGATGGACAGCCAGATGGTGACTGGGGGAGCAAAGTGTCTCCCACTGTACATAAAGATCAGAGTTATGATCACCAGAAGAACCTGAGTGTGCAGGGAACATAACGCTACGGGACAGTGGCGGACCAGGCACAAGCATGTTTTATCTCAAACATTCTGACTGTTGTGACAGAAAATTTGTGATTGGAAGAGAGGGTCCTGCAGAGATGGGGCAGTGCCATTCTGAGCCAACTTCTGGTTCCACCTGGAGACCTGTGCTCAGCAAGTCCAGGCTGAGTCCCACCCTCCCACTCACTTCCTGCAGGGTTCAAAAGGGGCTGGCTGGGCATATGCCAAAATGTCTAGTTTGGATAAGAGGCATGCACCAGGGTAACTATAGAAGGAAGTGGATAAGTCCTCCTCCTGTGTCTTCTATTTTTCCTCTCTTTCGCTTTGTCTTATTGCCTCAGATCCATCACAGGATCTAAGGACTGATGATATTATTTGTTATCTTTTTTCCTTTATTTCTCTTCTCCCTTGCTCTGTGTGGGCAAAGCGCAGCTATCATATTCTATCCCATACTTCATACTGAAGTTTGTTGAGGGAGTGGGGAACTTGTTAGCCAACACTTTTGAGAATCAGTGTGCTGTGGCTTGGTAGCCAGCACTTTTGAGAAGTTTATTGTGGGAGTTGGCAAGTTACTGAATAGTACTGTAAAAGCAAGAGCTTGTTAGCCAACATTCTTGAGATTTAATAGTGGGCTAGTTGCCAGAGTTAAGGCAATTATGTAATAAAAGCATAGGAGTTCCCTGACATATGGACTGGCGTTTTTCTTCAGCCTGACAAAAATTTACGACAAACATCATGCCCCCTACCAATGGGTTGTGACAGGGACCTGATGAGATGCATCTCCAAGTCTTGAAGAAATTGGCTGATGTAGTTGCCAAGCCACTCTCCATGACATTTGAAAAATCATGGCAGCCAGGTGAAATCATAGGTGACTGGAAAAAGGGAAACATTTTACGTATCTTTAAAAAGGATAAAAAAGGAGGACCTGAGAACTACCAACCTGTCACCCTCACCTCTGTGCCTGGGAAGATCATGGAACATGATGAGTGTTGTGCTAGCACATGTTAGCACATGTGTTAATGTTGTGCTAAAGCACATAAAGGAAGTGATTTGAGACAGCCAGCACTGCTTCAGGAGTAGCTGTGCTGAGAAGGCCTTGGGGGTGCAGGTGCATGAGAGGTTGGACATGACCCAGCCATGGGCACTGGCAGCCCAGAAAGCCAAACATGTCCTGGGCTGCATCCAAAGCAGTGGGCAGCAGGGCAAGGGAGGGGATTCTGCCCCTCTACTCCACTCTGGTAAGATCTCACCTGGAGTGCTGCATCTGGCTCTGGGGTCCCAGCACAGGAAGGACACAGGCCTGTTGGAGTGGGTCCAGAGGAGGACCACCAAGATGATTAGAGGATGGAGCACCTTTCCTATGAGGAAAGGCTGGGAGAATTAGGATTGTTCAGACTGGAAAAGAGAAGGCTTCAGGGTGACCTAATTCTGGCCTTCAGTACCTGAAGGGAGCCTACAGGAAAGATGGAGAGAGACTATTTACAAGAGCATCTAGTGACAGTGCAAGGGGGAATGGCTTCAAACTGCAAGAGAGTAAGTTTAGATCAAATTAGGAAGATCAATATTAGGAAGAAGTTCTTTACTATGAGGGTGGTGGAACAGTTTGCCCAGAGAAGTTGTGGATGCCCCATCCTTGGAAGGGTTCAAGGCTAAGTTGGATGGAGCTCTGATCAGCCTTGTGTAGTTTAATATGGCCCTGCCTACGGCATGGGAGTTGGAACTAAAGTATCTTTAAATTCCTTTCCAACCCAAGCCATTCTATGATGCGCAGATAAATAATATTATCCTGCTTTTTTTTTTTTCCCTTCTTTCTGCTACAAGACAAAATAAGTTTCCCAAATAGCTGCTGTCAAACTGGAAATAGTTTTGCAATCTTTACTATCAAGGGATTAATATTTATGGGAAAATATTTTGTATTTTAAGAGAGAGTCTCTTGGGCTATCACTGTGCTTTTAGCACTGCAGATGTCTCTGAATGTTTCCTCACAGCCAGTTGCTTTAAAAATAAGTATATACAGATGGAAGTACGGCAAAATGATGCAAAGTTACACTACCCCAGGCACTAATATTTTATGAACTTTTTAATGTTACATTTAAAAATTTCATGAGCATCTACTCTGCTAACCAACTCAATCTCTATTCCTGGGGGTTAAAGTGTGGCACAAGGGTTTCAGGTGAGTTGGTTTGAGAACCCAGCAATGAAGGGAGGAAATCCGTTTTCTGATTCCCAGTGGTGGGGTATATAATGTAAGCTGGAAGTAGTAGGTTCTGCATTAATTCCTTAAATTAAGTGCTGGAAGAAGCATTGTTTCAGTGATCACTGTGATACCTGAGGGCAGCTGCATGATCTAAAGATCCTTTTCTCCTTTTAATCTAGAAATGTAAACATGGCTGTTTGATTGAGAGTGTCCAAGCAAGACAACAAGTAGTAATCAGAATACATGTAGTAATCAGAATAGAAAAGTAGCTCATGGAGACAAGAGCAGCTTCCAAATATTAGTTAAAAAAAATGAGAACAGGCTAAAGAAAGGCTTTTAGCATAGCACAAAACCTCCAGTAAATATTCTTTCTTATGTAAGTCCTGCATTTCCATTAAGCCTTTCCTTATTCACAGAGCCTTTCCAAAGTCTGATCACGAAGCTATTTACAGAACATTTGCAATGTACAGAACTTACAGCAACGGTTTTCTGGTATCTCAGGAACTCGAAGACAGAAGAGTGGTGTGAAGCTGTGCTAGCCAGATTCCAGATCCCTACCAGTACCCAACCATTTCCTTCACCTTCATAGGATACTTCCTAAGCCATTGAGTGATATAGCTACAAAATGCAGAGCTGATAGCAGGGGCAGAATGATTTTGAACATGCTTACCCAAACCTTAATTTAACCTTCATTAGCAATTATGAATTGGTTGATAGCTGTAATTCAGCAAAGCTTCTGATGGAACACAGTTTCAAAACATTAGCAGTAGGCGATTTACATTTAAAATTTACTGTACAATCAAACTGCTACTATTATATTAAAGGTGTGGTGATTTATCATAACCCAATTAGCTGAATAGCCTGGTAATATATATTAGTGTCACTTTAATACAATAAGAAAGCTCAGACTCCTACTAAGATTTTATTTCATTTATTAAAGCAATGCAAAACTTCTTTTAAAAAATGCATGTAATGTCTGCTGACTTCTTAACTCTTTTCTAGGAACATGGAAGATAAAAGTCATGTCCATGAGGAACCTAATCTGACATCTCAGTCTTTCTCATAATCTCACATCCAAGCATGCAATGATCACAAGATTAACTGAGAATAAAGTTTCCAGTAGTCATTTTAATACCATGTCTAGTACTTGTAACAAATGCAGTTCTCATCTGAAATATTGCATATGTCTATGGAAATATGTAGTCATGTAAAACTATTTAAAATAAAAAATTATAAACATTCTGAGGTATTTTGCCCTTAAATTATGCTTATCCTCAGCATCTACAGCATTTTGCTTGTGTACTCCAGTGAACAGCAGTCGAGTATCCAAGTACTTTCAAAGCCTAAATTACCAACATGTCACTAATTAAGGAAACATCTTCATGGCACAATCAGATAAAAGTCCACATTGCTACAACTGGAAAGGAAAATGAGGAGTATATAATGAAGTGCAAATATATACTCCTTGTTTAGCCTGCTACAGTATAACAGTTGATGCTGAAGCAGAAGGTGCTGAAGCACCAATTTTCACGTGCAAATGATTTCCTTGCTGTCAATACCTACACAGTGAATACCAATTTGAACATCTCAAATGGGGCTACTGTACTAAGGCAAATTGAAGAGAAGTCCCAGAGGTAATAGAGCTAAGAATCTTAGAAAAAGAAACAAAATTTTAAAGTATATCTAAAGCAATGATGTTTGTGTGTGGCTTAAAAGTCACTGTAGAAATGGTTGACCATGAGATACATTCTATTTTGTTAATTTGCAAAACATCCTGTATACATAAATAGGCTCCATAAATTGCAATTCATAATGAATTCAAAGTAAGAACTGAAGAGTTCATAATTTTATGATGTTACAAAACTACATACAATTCATAACTAGGTATTTGATAAAAGAAATAGAAAAAAAAATGGTGAGGTAAGGCAGAAAAAGTGTTTGCTAGCATTGATGTTGCTATATTAAAGATTTGCTAACAAAAGGGAAGAGAAGTTTCTAATTGAAGGGTTGGCATACAACTGCGCTGAATGGCAGGCTCCACCATGTCACCAAATCTGTCCAGCAATCATCTTGAATTGCTGAAGCCACCCAAATCATAGCTAGCCAATTTTTTTGGGAAAAAAAATGTCTCTTAGAATACAATCATCCACTTCCAGAAGAATGACTAATAATCTCCAAAGCAGGCATTCCCTTCACTCCCAGAAACTTTTATGAAGGTAAGATGCAATTTATGACAGTGTAATACATAGTAAGTAATTTCATAATTTCCATGAAAGAGTGACAAAAAGACTGCTGGGAATAAAGGTAAACTAAACAACAGGAGAAGCCCTGTTAAAAATTCCTTTGCAGTGCAGGGATATGTTTAGACAGAACTCAGGAGGTCTTGTCTATCGCGGACAATGCTTAAGCAGCTGGCTGATTTAGATTCAGAGTGGAAAACCTTGTACTCTTGCAAACCTTAAAGGGAGAGATGCTCCTTTAAATGGCAATCTAGAAATTCCCCTAAGCAAAGAATTTTATCCTGGGACAATATATTTGCTTACTCACCAGTGGCCCAGAAGCCATTAGCTGCCCTCTGAAAAGCTCTCTCTCCCTTCTTTCTCCTCTCAGTGGTGAAGGCAGGTATCTGTGATTGCAGTTTAGAGCACATTTGCAGTCAAAGTAGCAGTTAATCACAGATGACAGCAAAAAGCCATGATCGGTGAGAAACCACACTGAGAACAGTTTAAAATTCCCTTCAGATAAACCCCTGGCACAAGCAGGACAAAATATTACCTCAGACAAATTAATGTCTCAAGAAGAGACATTGCTAATCATCCATGTACATCCAGTCATTTGAAAGACGTTCCATGCATCAGATCCTACTCTGAGGTAATACCCCTTGAAAACACTGCACCAGAATGTCTGAATTGGCCTCTGGTTTAGCCATACACTTTCTTACACAAGACAGGTAAACATCAAAATAGCACATGATTTGTTGGTAAAGAGAATTCAAAGTAGAGTGTGCAAAGGTAGGTACTGCATAGATTATGTCACAATTTACCATGCCAGACCTGTGACACCATCCGACTTTACCAACTATCTTGCTGTTCCTCTCCTTCTATGGCTGACAGTGGGCCAGACGCCTGCAGAAATAATAATTTATGTCAGTGGGTACCCTCCAACTGAAGGGGGAGAACATGAAGAAAAGGCCAATTCTGCTCCCTGAGAACAGCCAAGTGACTAGAGAAAACTGAGTGGAGGGTGAGTTGGAAAGAATGAAGAAATAAAGGCTGATGAAAGCTACAAGAGAAAGAAAACACTGAAATTCCATCAGGATACAGTGAATGGGAGATTTAAAGCGGAAGCAAGACTAAGAACAGAGAAGGCTCAGAAGGCTCTCTGAAGGTAAATTTCTCAGGTAGGATTTGTCTTATTCAACTTAGATGTTTACACAGTAGCTGTCCACGTGTCAACTACTCACCCTAGGCTACCCTTGAGAAAAACAGGTTCTTTAAACCATTTACACTCTAGAAGCATCTGGGGTTTTTTCCTCCCTTGAACATTCAGGGAGTATAGATTCCTTTTTCAGAATTTGACATCTACGCTTGTGACCTTTGGGAAGGAATTAGACTCATAACTGGCTAGAATGCATTAAGTGTTATTAAAGAGAGGAAAAATACAGGATTATACAAAGAACCACTTTGAATTTGGGCATAGATCTATCCAGATGGTTTTATACTCTTAAAATTATCATGTGAAGTTGCTGTTGTTTTTTGTTTGGTTGGTTTCTGAGGGTTTTTTTTGAGGAGGACATTTCATTTTCCCCTTAAGTATTTTCTTGGAGAGGTGCAAATATGCTGCATATTTTGAAACATAATAAAATGTTTCAACATCAAGATATGTCCTAAAAGCTCTGGACACTGAAGCTAAGCAGGCATTCATATTGGTTTTTTAAAATAAACAACTAGAATAACCTATAAGTTTTGCTTTATCTGGTTTTCAGAGTGTGGTAATTGGTTTGGTCATCTCCACATTCCAAATAAGCCTTTTCCCTTTGCTGTATTTTTTAACCTTTTCAGCTATTTTGCTCTTTTATCCTTTAGGGAATAGGGCAGCAAACTTCAGGGTAGCATTTTCTGCTATATTCAAGGTAACCTACATACTTACTCACTGCAGTAGCCAATTGATTGTCAAGCATTTGATATACAGACATGGTTTTTTTAAGGTCATTCTACAGTTGCAGAGATTTAACCTTCTGCCAATTTAACAAGAGGAAAGTGGAACAACCTTTGCCTAATAAGATGGTCTACCCTTGCAACATTTACAGTGGTAAATATTACCCTCTAGGGTCATAGTTTTTTCAATATGTTGAGATCAGAATTTTGTCTCAGCAGAAATAAGTTTTGTCCTTAAGTAAATTTAAAAAGGAGGTCATCCAACTATCTGCCATGTGAAATGGACAAGTATCAGCTGGAAAACTTCAAGGTATTACAGATGTCACAAAACATCTTCCCCCCTTCCTTCTAAAAAAAACCTGTGAGGAAAAATGGAGAAAGGAATCAGTGAGAAAGAAAACTTTTATCAGTAAGGAAAAGAGAGGGGAAAATATGCACCTATCTACTTTGTTGCCAATGCTGTTTCTTGACAAAAAAAAACCCCAGCAGTAATGTTTCTACAGTCCGAAGGCGATGCCAAAATGATTTTTGCTTTATATTTCCTTCAGATATTCATAGTTCTGTAGACTATTCTTGTATAGTTATATAGTTCCTAGCTAACTCCAGTACTTTTCCTCCCCTGATAGGAAGAAAGACAAAATACATTCTCCAGAGGCTCCAAGCCCTGGGGGTCCAAGGCTAAATTCTCTGGGAAGCAAGAACAAGCTACACTCCCAAGATACTTTCTCATAAACAAAATACAGCTAGTACCAAGAGAGGGGCTCTGGAAAAGTGTTGAACCAGAAGGGGGAATTCACCTGTGCTTCTAATTGGGAATTCCTGTCAATTATGCTAATTTGCTAAATTTATAAAACTGTATTCACCCTATGTAGGGTGGACATTTTTCCAGATCTGCCTCTGGTGCCTCTAATTAAAGACCAGCTTTTATATTACCTCCTATACTAATATTGTCTCGAAAGTGTGTTGTTTTATTTCTAGACCTTTAAGGCATCAAAGAATTCAAAAATAAGGCTGAAAGTTAGCCTGAACCATTCCCATGGTTCACAGAGTGTTTGCATCAGGCTCCTCGGTTTCTGTAAGATACAGCTGTTACCTACTAGTAATACAATAAGTACTGAAATACAGTTATCTGTTTCTTCCAGTGTTATAAATGCAACTAATAGTTTCCAAGGCATCTCTATCTCATACACCATGCATGTGCACTGTTTTTCCAAATATTTTTGTACTATAACTCTGATGTGCTCTGTAAATTCACCAGCCTCTTTAAGTTGGACAGCAAGTGCCTGAAGTGCTGATAAATTTCTCAACTCAGTTGTAGTTTATAGAGCAGATCCACTTTATTCCCCCTAAAGACAAGTTCTATTTGGTTTTGACTATTCATGTTCTTTAAATAATGTCATTTTTGCATTGCAGCATTTCTGAGAGAAGCTATATATTTACACTTTAAGGATAGCTTTGCAGTCTCTTACTATTAGTTTGTGTGTCTTTGAGAAAGAATCTTTATCGTCTCTGCTCCCTCCAAACACTGTTTGATTTGACATCATTCTGAGATTTTTTTCACTATTCTTTGAAAAAAAAAAAAAAAGAGACTGCAATGTTTTAAAGAACACTATATATTGACAATCATAGCTACATTGAAACTGTGTGCTGACTAGTTCTATTTTTAACACTTGAACATTACCAAAACATAAACTCAGAGAAGGAAAAGTCATCTTCTACTTCTTCATATTTATTTGTATACTTCTTGGGACTACCTAGATTTAGCTAAGAGTACAGTCAGTAGGAACTCATTTCATATTTCAAATAGAAGAACTGTGGCAGAAGCAGAGAATAATAGCATAAAATTGACATTTATAAGAGTAGGTAGGAAGGGTTTATACAAGGCATGCTAGAGGATTGAAGTAGTGTATGCTCTTCCATCCTCAACCAAAGGGTAGCCTCCGAGATGCTCAATCTTGTTTTTGACATGGAATTTGTGTAGAAGCGTGAAGGGTAAGTAGTCTTACTTTGCTGACTAACCACTAAGACAGAAATATTTTGTTGCTCTTACTTTACTTGAATTGATTTGAACAACTGGATCCTAAAAATCTGCATGCAGCTGACACATGTTGGAAAAAAACTTAAATGAAATTACTACTGTAGAAAATATAATTAAATTGTATAAAAGGAAAACCAGAGCACACTTTTATATTAATGAAGCATTTAGGACAAGTCCCCTTTTCTGGCACCTGTAACATAATATAAAGTGCTACAACACAGCACAGTTTGGGTTTTTTTAAATGTTTTATTCTTGATCAGAAGCTAAAGCAACGGGGAAAAAAAAGCATTTTGATACCAAGGATAGTTGTTCTGGAATGAAAGAAATTAAATTGATATAGGACTGCTGACCTATGTAGAAAAAAACAAGTTTTAGGCAGAATAGGTCCAATATCCATACCATAAAGTGTAAGAAATTAGACAAGAAATTACCTACAGGTAAATATTTTGGGTTTGGGGTTTTTTTATTATTAGGACCAGGTTGCAGACATCCATATTCAACAGAAACTAATAGTTTGGTCAGTATTGCAGATGAGAAATGAATTTGGTGCTTACTTGAGATCTATCGATCCAGTTCTGTAAAAATGAACAACACATACTAGACAAAAAAGCATATAAAGGCAATATAAATCAGTGCTGGTTTGATTTTGGAAATTGTTATCAGACTGCAGCACCAAAAACATTCTCACAGTTAGGAAACATAAAGTTAGCAGTCACTTGGCAGAAGGCTTGTAGACACTAACCCATTCATACCTCACAACCTACAAGGAAATGTGCAGTGTTACACACCCCCAGCCCAAGGCAGCCTGGGAAATACTGGCTTTTAATCCGTAAAAAAGCTAATTTATCTCCTTTCCCTCAGTAACAGTATGTGAGAGAACACAAGGAATATGTGGAGTTACCTCTTCCACAGCCTCAGATTAGCCTTTTCCAGGCTGTACAGCACAGCAGGTATTGAAGGTCTGGCAAAAGACTCTCATGATCTGAACCTTTACAGGTAATAGGAAAAATTAAGAGGAAATCCAACCATCAGAGAAAGGCTTACGACGTGCCCAGGATGGTCAGAGTGGCTGGCACAAAAAGAAGTTGGGAGGCATGCATGCAGTTGTTCTTCAAGCTATGGACATAGTTCATATTTACTGAGGGGAAAAAGAGGAGCCCCCCCCCTGCACTCAAGAATTTTTTAAAAGTAATTGACAAAGTTTCTAAACACTTCAGTCTCAACAGGATTGTCAGATTCATTCCAAGCTACTTAAAAGCTGCACAGATTTGAATTATTAAAGATGCTTCAGTCTTAAAAAAAGCCAAGGCTGAAAAGACCTCCTTGAGGTACTTATACCAGTTTCATTTGTGTTGATTGCCAAAATATTAAAGGAGCAACTTTGCAGTGTGGAAGAAAAGAAAGATAAAAAGTAAACAGCAGAAAAACCAGACCCCTTGAGTATCTAAATATTGCAGGACTTTCAGAAAACTTGTTTTAGCATAAAGACAGAACTGTGCTGCATCAAAAGGAAGCCTTCAATTTTTGTTGCCACTGCCTGAAGAAATAAAACTAATTGCTGTAGGTATAACTGATGTGGTTATCTTTATTCTAAATATTAGCTGAATTGGTCCAAACCTAAGCATGTGTTTCATGAGTAATAATTTTTTTTTTTAATGTGAAAATGCTTTTTAAAAAGGGCATGCTTAACTATAAAGGAAGCAGAAGATACCTGTTTTCTTTTGTTTGTAATGAAGATAGACTAATATAGCTCAAGTTTACCTGCTTTTGTAAAGAATTTTTAAGAGATAAAAATATTTATTATAGAACAGTGAATAAAACAATGTTTAATAAAGACTATGAAGTATTCGGATTCTGCAAACAAAATCCCAGCATAAATCCCTCAAGAGCTGTAGTGAACAAATGACTAAATTATATCACGGCAGAAACATAATTGCCATTACTATTTCCAAAGCCCTTTGTAGATCTTGAAAGCACCACTTCTATAAAACATGGGAAAAAACCTAAAAGCAAAAATAAAGGGAAAGGGAAAAGGAAAGAGAAAAGAGCATCTATGATGTTTATATATGCCCAGTGTGAGCATACGCAGACCTGTATATTTTATATAACTTGCTATGGAACCAAGTTGGTGCATTAAATTAGAGGCTGCAGTCAGAGGAAGTAACTGCAATGTCCATTAATTGCTCATGAAGAATACCCGTCCTTCCCACTGTGCACAAGGTCCTGACCTCGAAAAGAGGTCCCCAGTGATCTCAGTGTTCATTTGTGGAGAAGCATTTTGTGTCAACCATTCATCTCAAAAATAAAACTACTGCTAGGAGCAGTAGCCACAGTGTGTCTCCTTGTTTCACAAGTGTGCAGCATCTGTTTTGGCTCATAAAAGCTGTATAAGGGATCACTGTGGATGAAGTTTTTCCCACACTGACATGTTAATGACAGTCTCCGCCTCTCAAATGAACTTGTCTTTGGTCTCTACTCAGTCAAAATATTATACCAATAGCTTTTTTTCCTGGCAACTCAGACTTTAGCCTGCTTCCACTTGTACATACCTGTGGTTAATTTGTCATGAGTAATTCATGGACTTAAATGGAGATATTCAAATTTTCAATTTCAGAAGCATACAGACAACATTTGTGGGATTGGGATCATTGTACTAACATCAATACTTTTGGATTTCTGATTAAAAAAAGAAAATATCTATATACGCATCTGTAAAGCCTTGAATCAAGTGCAGCTACTCTGAGAGCTGTCATGACGCACAATATCAAGAGCCTTCTCATTTACGTGCCTTGCTATTGTATTTCTTATTTTCTTCTTTTATCCAGATAAACATAAGTAAAAATGCTTCCATAGGAATACACTACTGCAGGAACATTGCCTGTCTTGAACTTTCTCTAACCTTATCTTGGTTCTGAAAGATTATAGCAGGAAACACTTAACAATTTACTTCCTGACTTCCATCACCACCTGTTTCTATCTTAAGCATTCCTGACCAGCAGCAGCACTTACACTACACCAGTACACTGACCAGTCTCAATATAAAAGAGAAATGAATGGGGAAAACGTTCTAAAAAATGTAAATACTTTTCAGGATTCTAGAAGCTGGACTCATGTACACAGATATGAGATGTTGAGAAGGAGGTGTATGATCTTTGTTATCCTTGGAGAGCTTAGAGATTACTCAAGAACCACGATATGGACTTGGCCTCCAAATATAACCTGCAGCTATGTCCTGACTATACGTCAGATGAGATGAAAAAAAAGGACACCTCCAGGAAGTCTGTAAAAGCAAGTAGGATTGTATCTGTGGGCCCAGGTCTCTTGTTAAAGATGACCTGGGGATCAAGACTGTGAACCTGTCCCATGGTGTGATCCTGTCAAGTGAGATCTCAAAGCTTGAAGCAACTGCAAAGAAAAGGAAAGGGAAATGAGCTAACTCCTTGCCTTGCTCTAATTGTCTTTCACTCAAAAACTGTACTTTTCTGCCACTCTTCAGAAAAAAATAACAACTGAAACACAGTAGAGGGTATTAACTATCTGACGATATTGCCAATGGTATCTTGGTAAGATTGGTTTAAAATGAAGTATAAAACTAAAACAAGAATGCTAGATATTTTTCTCCTGACATGTAAGCAATGAAATGCGTAAGGATGCAGTGCATTGTAAATATTATTGAACAGCTCTCTCTCTCATAAACTGAAAGGTCAAACATACATTAAGTGGAGAAAAACAAAAAAAGAAAGCATTGTCACTGCAACATTGTTCTCCTTGAGAGGAGTCACTGATAAATTTATTTCTGTAACCAAGTAAGCTGCCTTGGTTAAAAATGGACTGATATAAACTATGCTTTTAAAGCTATCAGTTCTAGAAAATTAAATCTGTGAGCTTTGAAAATTGCTTATAATTTTACATTCTCCAGTACATCACCAGTAGGAGATACTGTGCAAAGACTATTACAAGTTCTCATTTCAGCCTAACATGACTTTTTTTTTTTCCTAAGTACTTACTGGTTTGCAGAAACAGTTTTCCAGCAAAAAAATGGCTGCTCAGAAAACAGACATCACTGAGCAAGAAAGGAATCTGTCTATATTTTCAGAAATTCACACCCTGAACATTTTTGCACATCAATACATAAATCATTTGGGGCAAATGTGCATATAATTAAAATACAACAAAGCATATATTCATGGATATGAGTACATCCAGTTACACTTCTAGAACTTACCCATAGCCCTTGGGAAAAAAAATCCCATTGCATTCAAAGGTATTCAGACAGCTTTTCCAGGTTCTTGCCTACAGAAGTGCCTGGATCACTTGCTGTCCAAACAGACATGAATTACAGCAGGACAGAGAAAGGTAAGAACACAACTAGTTAATTTCACACTGGCACAGAGTGAAATGCTCCTCCACAGGCACATGAGGAAGCTAGAAATGAATACAGGGACGAGTAAGACATTCCCACCTTCTCAAATTATTGAGACAAGCTACCCTGCTAGAAAAGTACAAGTATAATCATAATGAAAATTAAGATCTACTATATTTCAATGACCATGTCTGGACAGTATTCCAGATAAACTGAAGAATACACATTTGCTGGAAAATATTCATTTACAATTTCGACCCAGCAGTGATCACACAATTACATATGTAAACACATATGAAGCTTTTGGGTGTGATTTTTATCTCCATTTACATAAGTGTGCACTTAAGGTGAGTAGATACTGCACTCTTTTCTTCTATGGGCAAGACAAAAAGAGTTTTAAATTCATCACTAGGTCTAGCACACTACACCTGATATCCAATGCATTTTGTGAGGAAATGTCAAATCTCTGCTTTTATACCCAGGGCTGCCATAATTCTTTTAGAAGACCAGGTATGTAAGACGGAGGAACTCACACAATTTGAAAATGACTATTAATTTCTTTATCAATGGTAAAAATAGGCAACAGAATGGAGGAGAACACAAGGCAGATCAGAACAGATGGAGGACAACAGAAATCATAAAAATCTAACAAAATCAAATAAAGAGAAACATTATTTCCTCTTTGGTGGTATTGCTAATAATAATGAGTAGTCAGTAATGTGCAAGAACAAGGACTTTCCCAATCTCTCCTTTCCCCACTATGAAAATCGTACTTCATTTTCAAACTTTGTAGTGTAAAAATATAACAAGAATTAATCTCTATAATTCAAGCATGCATCATGATAAATGTAAACTGATATTTCAAATATGGAAACCCAAGTGTTTACAGATATAGTTGTAACAGTTGAAGTGTACAGATAAAACCAAAATTAAAAAAAAAAAAGAAAAAAGAAAATAGAAAAAACACACAGATCATGTGTCTATTCTGGATGTCTCTTCTGTCAAGGATGGCAAAGAATCCTTCTCACACATAGAGGGATGCCCCACTATGAGAAGGAAGAGAAACCTCACCCTTAATTTCAGCACCAGGGGCCCAGCTTTCAGAAGCCTGCTAACTTTTAGTTTGTGCTAAACTTGTAAGGAAGCTCTGCTGAAGTCCATTCCCCTTTGGATACTGCGCTAAGCAGCCTGAAACTGATTTCAACATGCTTCAGGATGCCCTACTGAAGGAGTCCTTCTGCACTGGAGTGAAACTGTTCAAGAATTTCACGCAAAAATCATAAGGGGAAACATTCCACGAATAAAAATGTTAAAGTCAAATATGCTGCACTATTTTTCAGGCAATTTAAAATACTGGGCTGCAATGTTTCCTCACCTGAGTTTTAGGTGATTCCTGTCTTTGCATATATGATTAATACTTAGAGTTCTAAAAGATAATATCTGCACGTAATTTAGAGAGAATTTAAAGAATACTTGTGCTTTTGGTGATGCCTTCCTAATTGCAAAATATCTTGAGCACACTTTTAGAGGTTTAGTAAATGGCATTTTCTACTCTAAACCACTCAAATAAGTATGTCAAGATTCATAATTTCTGCTTTTTCAACTACCATATTGAAATGATTGTAGTTATCTAATTTTAAATTTTAGGTTTTAAGGCTAAGTGGTTTTTAACATATTAGATGGATACAATTACTTTTTTTGCTTTCTCAAATTAATGTAAAGATGGTTGTCAACACTCAGATACCTTTTTTTAGTTTAATCAGAATTGTGATCAAGTCACCTTTGCTATTACTGTGTAGCCTTTGAGTTTTGCTAATTGTTTCACACTGGTAGTTTTGCTACGATCTGCCAAGAATCATTCATGTTAAAGGGAAGCAAGCAGTCAATTTGTTGATTCAATGGAATAAAAATATCATGTTAAGAGATACTCATTCAAACTAAATTGCATCCTGTACTCTAATACCCATTATAACTTAAACATTTTGGTATTCAAACCACAGAATTAGGAATTATCTGTTTGCTTTAGATATTCACCAACTGATACATAGCTAATTGAATCACATAACCATTACTTTCATTTAATAATTAATAGATTAATTTAATATATTAATATGTAATATATACATAATCATAAAATTGATCTGTTTTATTTAATAATGAGTTTCACTAATAACAATAGAAAAATTTTTATACTTGTATCAATTTTATTATTTCAGTACAACCCTTTGTGGCTACTTAATACCTATACAGAAGAGTATGTATATGTGATGGTAGATATGAATCTACTGCTATACAAACCAGCAAAAAAACTGCCATCAGCATATAGTATCTATAATATGTCTAATTAAAACAAAAATTAACATGTTCTTAAATTCTGAAATTTGATTAAGTGTTACATAGCTAATATCACCACTGACTACTAATGTGGACATTCCAAAGAAAAACCATTTTTTCTGCATTACAACAAAAATACTGGCACAGTTCAAGAAGCAGTAACAGCGGATACTTCTGCTCTCCAATTTTCATCATTAGGTTCTATTTCTAAGGAAATATATTCTAGGAATTGTAGAATGACACATTGCTAAAATACAAAGGCACATTTTACAATACCCTCTTGGAATAAGGCTACTTGAAAAGCTCTCAAGGGAAATATATTGTCTAATGTTTGCTATTTTGCAACATTTTATCACCCACTTCTCATTTTTCTTACTAGAAAGGACTCATAAGAATCAAAAAAAAAAAGCTACTCATTATATAATAAATTTGTTATTCAATAAAAACTAGATTAAAAAAAGACTACCTTCCAGTTTGTTTTTCCTAATCAATCCTTCTTTACATTTTATTTTCTACAGTCTCTGTCTAATTAAGAATAAGCCCTAGATCTACAAAGGGATTTGATACCAAAATACTTAATGTTGAAGCAACCTGGCCAGACAGTGGATTGAACTGCCTTGTGTTATACACCCACATTTACCGAAATACAGGACGAGTCTCATCAGCGGACTGAGCATTGTCCATGGAAAAGCTTAGAAGAAGGACTAGTTTATAAACCTGGCTCTTACCAAAACAAAAAGTACTTCATATCCTTATAATTACACAAGTGTATGTGTAGAGGACTCACAGATCCAAAGTTTCTCCTGGAAGAAAAACATTTAAAAAGCCATTCATTTGAAAAACAAACTTTAAAAAGAGCTAGTGAGGCACGTCCAAGGGTCATGACATCACAGCAATGACCATAGTTGCAGAAGTGCAAATTTTGACAAAGAAAATAGTTTCAGATTGAAAAGACAACATACAAATCGAATACTGAAAGAGGGCTTAGGCATGCAGGCCATGGGACTTACAGTAAGTAGAGAATAACAGTTCTCAAGGGAGGAGTTTCAATGTCATGCCCACTTTTGCTGGTCAGTACAATGTCAGCAGTATTTAACTATCTGCCCTCCTACAAAGGCTCTGGTAGTCCTTGGCAGTTGATGGTAGATGGGATGTGAAGGCAACAAGATTTCAAGGTGTGTGTGAGATGTATGTAAAACAGGGTATGGACACAGGTGTTAAAACCGTGGGATACTGAACTGAAATGCAAATCCTATGGATGGCTCCTATGGCTCTGAAACTCTTCCAAACACAGTCCTAGCACTTGGCTAGTTCACCGGTTCTCTGACAAAAAGGACTGGATTTATAGGGTGAGGCAAGGGGAGGAACACACTGCTGCTATGTCATGCTGTGTGCGAAGCTGAGCACTAAAGCTTAGCAGGCATATGTTGCTGAAACTTTGCTCAGGTTCTAACAAGGGCATATCCTGCGGGTTATTCATCCTCTAACTCATATATTCTTCAAAAAATCATTGGAAAGATCGATAGGACATTAATTCATTGCTGAAAACAAGCCCCAGTGTTTTCAAGCAGCAAGTAAGTATTAAAAAAAAAAAATTAAAGTTAAAATATATGGTGACTGGGAGCACTAAAAAAGAACAATACAGTTCTGTGGACTTAAGCTACCTCCTGGCTTGCAGAACCAGTGGCTTTTAGAGACTGTTTGTTAATGACAGTTTGCAACACTGTGGTAAACCAAGGCCTGTAATTTGCAGATTTTATTTTTAGAAATACTCATTGGAGCACAGTGGCATTGACGACTATGAAAAAAGAAATAAAAGAAAGGGGGGAGGAAAGAGTCCATGCAAAATTAAAAGCCTTTCAAGTTTCCTGAAAAGAGTGTTTCAGAACATGAGGTTCCCCTGTTTTTTAGGGGAAGGATAGGGCCTCAATTCAAGGGCATAGCATATGCGAAGCACATTCAGTGTGAAATGCCTGACATTGTATCACATTCATAAAAAGCTGCTGCCAGCAAAATAGATAGCCAAATTGAAACACACACTCCATTTCTATAAAAAACAGGGAAGGAAAACATTAGAAAAACTGATATCAAGATAAAAAGCAGACTCTTTTCCAGCTGTCTTTACTCAACACTGTAGTCAGAATCATACCGCAAAACAAGTCAGTCCAGTCACAATTAACTCTGAATGGGGCCATTAAAGGCAGAAGATACTCCTTCACGGCTTAATTTAACTGTAATTCCTGGCAACTGGAAAGCTTTTTAACATTTTTGAAATACAGATGTGTTTCCAACAGTTTCTCCTCTTTGCTAAAATGCTCAAGTAGTCATTTTTGAATTGGTTTCTTTCCTGAGCTGACAAGTCCTGTCACAGTTTTTTTTGTCAAGAGGCACTGAAACCCCACTAGGTCGTTGTAGCTTTGTTTTCTGAACCAGACTTATTTGTGTTCACTGTTTCACCTCGAATTGTCAATTGTAAAATTACATGCTGTCTTAAAAATTATCCTGACATTAGCAAATGCTCCCTCCCTCAGTGCCTGTTGAAAGCCATGCTGTTTGCTAATGTGACAGTGCAACTTGCATCCCTTTCTTTAGCTTTTTACCATTTCCTCAATTCATTAGCATTTTCCTTGCAAATGTGCAGATATGAGCTGTACTAAACAGCCTCCAGAAAATAATAAATAACCAAACAAAAAGTCACAAAAAGTAAACCCAACAGTCTCCTTTCAATTAGCACAAGGTAATTCAAAAGTGCCAAGTCTAAATTAACTGGGAAGGCACTGATTGTGAACCTTAACACTAGGCTACAAGCTCAATGTCCTGGATCCCCTATTTTCAGCAAAAGGAATGGAAAAATTCAACCCACTTCCTCACATCTTCTTTGACCTCAAGAGCAATTCAACACTGCAAAACAAGAATGGGCTCATCTCTTACCTAGGTAATATCCAATATGACAAAATGTTCGACTTCAAATAAAACACAGCTCAGTCACTGGCAGCACTCTCATCACTATGGTTCAAAGTTTAAAAGCATGCACAAATCCTTACAGACTCAGACTGCAAGTCACTCACTCATGTACAGTCCCATCAGCATCTTTATGTGACATGAATACTTCTGTGCAATTCATAGCTTGACAACAGCATTACTTCTAGAAAAGCATACAGGAACGTCATCACAAGTCCCTATGACTGCCCAGAGACTTCAGGGGACTCTGGATCAGATAATAATCAGCAGCCAAAGAATCAGAACATTTTAGCAGCTTTATTCTCTTTAAATTACCACTTGTTTCTAAAAAGAATTTCAAAAGATCTAGCACAGGAGATCTCATTACGACTCTCATGGGTGGCTACAGTGAAAAAAAAAAAGAAAAGCTCTTTCAAGATTGGGTCTTTTTATTTCTCACCACAACTACTGTGAGACCACCTGCCTTTCATGCACTGTTTGTAGAGCCAGTGTCTTAACTGTCATGAAATCGTTTCCATTTCTCTGGCTGGGAACATTTAACATCACTGAGTTTTCTTCTCATTGTGATACAAAGGTTTGCACTGAAAGCATTTCTAGAATCTCTCCTCCCCTGGGTCAAATCCTGCCAAGTTCTGCCCATTCCTCTCAAATGGCTTCTGGCATTGTGCAACAAGGCAGCGCTTATTTGAGAAAAGCAAGAAAGCAAAACACGCTTTGAAAAATTGTGTTGCACAGTGTGGGGTGAGATTTGTCCTACTTGTATATGCATCCTCTTCCTGATTCCTAAGCAACGTGTGCATGAGTATAAACATAACAAGTGTTTCGTATTTTATTTCATGTCATCCTAAAAGGTTGATTTTTTTCCCCCTCTAGTTCTTTTAAAAAAAACTGTACTTGTTACAATTTTTAAATTCCGTATTTACTAATACTAATACCAGTACCAATATTAATACTAACAAAAAGTCTCCAGAGCCATAATGAGCTCTGTGCAGAACACCTCCTTAGTCTGTCCAAAATCCTTCTACTTGGAGTCTCCACTGCTGTGGAGATCAAAGCATAGAGGTAACCAGGCTCTTGGGTGCCAGATGGGTTATACATCAGTAGGTAGAGTTCACAGTAGAATTTACACCAGTTTTATTTGCCACAAGCCTTATTCATGGCACGTCTTCCCTGTTTTTCATAGTTTCACTCTGCTTAGTCTAAATCATGTTGCATCACTGAAAAATAACTGAATGCCTAATTTGGGAGCTAAAATATCTTTCCAAGTGTGTAGAGATTCACAAATAAATTTGTCAAGGCTGTGCTTTCACTTGCTAAGAAAAACAGCTAAAACCATTGTGGTTTTTTTCCTTGAGCTATTATAGTTTCCTTCCTTTCCTTCCTGCATCTCTGATCTATTTAAAAAGGCCTTTATATGCGAACAGTATTCATCTATCATCAATTTTTTACTCCACAACAGTAGTTTTGAAGGATAACCAGTTAACTTCATTTCTCTTTACTATCTTCTAGGCTTGGTAGACACTGTTTTTAAAATAATGGGTTTCCATTATTTTGTAAGCTGTCTCCGTCAGTTCCACCTTCCCCTACACACAACCCCTTTACAATTCCTGTAACCAAGTTATAAATATAGAAAAAAAAAAGTAAAAATACACAGACTGAATTTTCACTTACTGAAAAATGATAAAGTAATGGTTTATTAATTATTTAAATCAATGTGAATTCTACCATGATGTAGGCACATACTATCCTCCATTAAGTTCTGGGGGGTTTTAATGTTTTTAATATCTACAAGCCAAATCTCACTCAGATCATGAAGAAGATACACCATGCTTCCGACTGAATACTACATCTTACTTGAATATGTACCTCTGTCTGTGGCAAGTACACCAGCTCCCTACATTCACCTGGAAAGAAATCAGAGTGAAGATTTTAGTGATCTGGACACCCCACCTACAAATGCTATTTAGAGTTGTATTTGCTGGACTTGCGTTACCAAATAAATCGCTGTACTTTGAAAAGACAGACCCCTACTTTCTTTTGCTGTGCCATATCTTCACACTGGTCTGAAACATCACAAAGCAGCAGCACTCATTGTCACATAGGACAGAATCTTTAAGTGAGTTTAGGCCCCTCCTGAAATAGGACAGTCTCGATGATAGTATTTTTTAACCTTGAAAGCAGAACACCACATCCAAATCCGCAATAATAAGTCACTAGGCTGAGAAGGGTGGTTTTGGGTGAAGTTCTGAGAGCTCCTATCCCCGCTTAATTTCTTTTCAGGAGCATTTGCTCTTTGTGGAGTCTTGATACAAGAGCATCCCTGAACCAGGGAGAGGAGAGAGGAGAAATCTCTTCCACTTTCTATTTCTTCCTGCTGAGGAGCAGAGACCAGGTAGGCAGCCCAACCCCAGGAAGATGCATAGCAGGGAGAAGCACAAGATTAGTGCAGTAGATACTGAAACAGCCACGGGAGCTATGAAGGTTGGTATTGCAGCAATGGGGAACAAAGACGACAGACCCCCTTGTACGTCCAAAGAAGATCCGTTTATTGCCAAAAATCGCTCTCCTTTTATACCCTTCATCTCAACCAAACACAACTGAAACCAAGCCGAAGCCTAACAGAACTTACCAGCAGAAGGGCACCCATTGGCTGGCACAGCTGCAGTGCCGCTGTCCACGCTTCCTGTGACCCAATCAGCTTCTCATTCATGTGCTGTCCACGCGTCCCTCCACCCAATCGCAATCTCACTTCCCACTGTCACTCAACTGCCTCTCACCCCTCAGCCAACTTCCAGCCGTGGGGCCTGCAGCTGTGCCTTTCCCATGGGGCCTTCTGCTAACCATAAACCTTAACCATTTTAACAATAGAACCCCATATTCCACATCGGTATCATTTACAGTCTGGGAGTATTTTAAAAGCATTATAATCATTATTCTAAGCGATATGGGACGGTTCAGTTAAGAAGCCCTTGTGTGAGGAGGGATGTAGAATGAAGAGCTCTTTAGGTGGTAAAATCAGGAGTTTGTGTTCCCCTTGACAACCTTGTCATAGAGGGAAAGAGAAGATCAGCAGCTCTTCCAGTAACTGGACACTTCTTCTATTCCACGCAATGGAAATAGGGGAGACCACTATTATATCAAGAAACTGGTGTTCTTGGATTTTCTTTAATCTAGAACTGAATGTACCATTAAAGTGAAACATAGTATGACCAGTCCAGACTATCCTTTTTATTTCCTTATATTTCTTTCCATCTTAAAACTGGAAAATTAAGAAATGCTGAGGTACATGTCTTAATCCCTTCCACAGGTGAAAATGGTTGAAGAGGGACAGAAGGAAATAAGCCATTCTTCATTAAGTTCTCTGATTGCTTTGACCACTGCTGTTTTAAAATAATACCCCATTTCAATTATAACATATCAAAAACCCATTAATACGGGTCCATCTTCATGAAGATCCTATGGGATGGGAACACTATATGAATCGATGTTATAATGTATTATTACAAATTTCTGATGTTTCTAATAGAGAAATGAGATCTCTGAAGAGAGCTCTGATGAAAACTTCTAGACAGAAATAATCTTTAGGCCTTTCCTTTCCAAACATAAGCCAACTAAGTTTTGAAGGATAAGTGTGGCTATTTTCCTATGGCAATCAATATATTTTACACAGTTTTCTATTTCCTATGCTATGCAACAATCTACTGAGAAACAACTGAGAGAGATTCAATGGCAGAGGTTAATAACCCGAGAAAATATCACATCTAAGACAGCCTATTTGTGCATGCCACAACAATGATAGCTAAGTATGCTGAAGGGTGCAAAGATAAAGATTAGGCACTCTATAAAATGTGATTTTATGTGCAAAGTCTACAATTTAAAAGCTTCCATTTATACAGACTCAAAAGAATCCTTTGAAGACCGAAAGAAAGAGCTTCTTTGAAGTGCTTCTTAATGCACCTGGCAAATTAGAAGTAAGAAATTAAACAGATTTGGTACTGGTAGGAGAAGGACTAATTAACGTAACCAGATAGGTGGTAAGCTTCAAATATGACTGTAGTAGTGTACTGATGTTAGCAACAAGGAACGAATGCATGTACTTAAAAAAAATTAGACCGTGAATAAGTCTCTGAACTGATAGAAAAGCCAGAGACTACAAAGCGCTTTACGTTCTAGAAGCCTGTTTTACTCCATTAGCTGCAGAGGGATTGCCTCCCATGCAATTTGCGTGCAATGTGGACTGCATCCAGCTGAAATGGAAGACTCTGGTAATGCAAGGCCTAACTACGAAAGTACATCCCGAGAAAAACTAACGATGTTATGGTGATGTTACTATGCCTATAAAGGATCAAGCAGCCAGTAACCTCATGGAAATATGCTCATGCTCATCAAGTGTCACCTTGTGCTCTGTCCCATTTCAGTCCACATCATGTTTCCTCTTAGCTAACACTGGTCAATTAGAAATGTCAGCAGGTCCTGTGCTGCTCAGCACTCAGATCCCAATAGCACAGGAACACCCATTTAATGCTGTCTGATGTTCCAAACACATCTTCAGGCTCATTTCTTGAGGATTACTGAAATCTTGGGGTCACAAAACATAATTAAAGCTGTATTAAAAAAAATATGCCGACATATGATAATGTAGTCTTTGAGCAGCATTAAAGCCAGAATACAGTTGTTTCCAGTTGACAAACAAGGTGGAAATCTAGTAGCCCAGCCCCTGTGCTTTCTATACCCCATGCAAAGAGCATTAGAGTCAATGGAAAAGCTTTTGTTGAGTCTGGGGTAAGTATTTACTACAGCAAGAGGTGTTCCTGGGGCTGGACGACTTACTTGGATTTGGAAACATCACTCATCTTGTTTGTCTTTTTTTTTTGGCACCAGCATAACAGTAATGAAAGTAATGAGTATGAACAGCAAAAGGAATTGCTTGGAGGGGACTTTGGAGCTTCTCCAATGTTTTCTTTCCTCTCCACTGCTAATGTCTTTTATTTGAGAGTTATTGAAGGCTGGACTATAGACACTAAGAAATTTCCAGAAACCACTGAGACTGAATATATGTCATGCAACTGTTAGCGTTACATTGATTTTTAATATCTTGCTGATCAAGCCTCAGTTGAAACTTCAGTGACAGACTCAGCAACACAACTACTGTGGTTTACCTGCCACCTTTCTTCCTTCCCCAAGGCATTTCAAAGGGAAATCTCTCTCTACTCCATACCTTCCAAACCATCATCAGCGCTGTACAAATCATGAGTTGCCATGGAAAGAACCAGAAAACCTCCATTTTGTATCATACCTTTTATCATCTTAATGGTTTATGAGGATGTGATTTCACTTATTTGAATGGGAACTGTTTTTTTATTTCTACCAATCTGTGTTAAGAGGGTTTTAAGGCTTGTTTAATGAAGCCTGGAGAAATGAAGATGTTACTCTGCTTCTGTCTGTTTAGCTGCTTTGTTAGAATTTACAATACCTCTTATAAAATTTTACCCATTAGTTTTTCAGCAGCAATATTTTTCAGTTTCACCAGAATTACAGCATATGCTAAGCCTTTAAAGAAAGTCCTGCTCTTTGCAGGGTGCATTATAAACAGCCTTCCTGAGGGCTTTGCCTTTTAATCTCATTACAATGATTTATTTGCTTTTATCTACTTTCTCTTTGAAAACAGGTATTTAAAAGTGATGTTTATAAATTTATTTAGGTATTTGTGTACTGAAAATTTTCCAGTGGAATACATGAATGTTTCTGTTAAACACCAAATACTGTTCAAAAACATAATTTTAGAAAAAAACCATTCAGTTTACATAGAAGTGAATGGAATATTTTGAATGTGTTTTTAGGACTGCTTTTCCAACGTTAATTTTTTTCCTCTTTCCCCTGCTTCTTTTTAGAGTAACATGGAGTTTAGTTATATTAGGGTTTGTATTTATATAAATCCTATTTGAGTTATCACACGATGCTGTCTTTTCAATTCTCTTGGCTAGACTATTTGGGCTGTTATCAGTCATTTCACTGAATATTACAATATTTGATACAAATAGGTATTTCTTAGCTTAAACATTCAATTCAGCTGTCTACCCTGAAGGTAAAGGTTTGTCCTTGATAAAAATGAGCTTCCTCCAGGGACAGCTGAAGGTCATGGGAAGATCTTTCAAAGGACTAAAGGCAGTAACAATTTGAGTTTTCAATTTCAAAGAATATTTCTTTGACCCTTCTTCATATAACATTATAGTAAATGTGGGCAGGATAAATTTAATAAAATAAACCAAAAAATTTATTTCACTGCACACAGTTGTTCCCTTGGGGTACAGGGAAAAATAAACATGCGACAGATGTTAGTCATTACTAAAGGCATGGCAAAGGCATTGCAGTGGGAGCAGTCTGGGAACCTACAAACATTGCAACTTCTATATAGTAGGTGTGCACCATATGCTTTCAATGCCATTCCTAGATCATTTTAAACAAGTTTTATTTTCAAAGCTTTTTTTTTCATTTCAGTCACATCTCTTGTGCTGAGAGTGGAAAGCAGAGGAAGTAGGGAAAGTAAAGGACTCATCTGAAGACAAAACTAACAAGGTACCTTCTCTGTGAGCTCCCAACAGCAGCCCCACCTGTCCCTCCTCCCACTGACTTCTCTCACTGAATTTGGAAATTTTGGTGTAAAAAACACGCTGATGATGAATACTGAAAATATTTCCCTCTAGAACTGTCTTACACAGATTCCAGAGCCTGAGTGAAGACTGAGTGTGAGGGGGTGTTGTAATTCTTGATTTAGAGCTGCAGGTTTAGTTGGCAACTCTCCTATTTTATTTTTCCAGAGTTTACCCACATATTATGCTAGCCTGGAGGCTCAGGAAATACATTTGAACAAGCAGAATAAATAATACAAGACTTTTAATACTGTCACTGCTGAGATCACAAAGGACTCCTCTAAACAATTGTTTTGAAAATTTATTTTTCTCCTCTCAGACTTACATTTTTTCTCTCCGTTACTTCAATTTAAGTCCCCATAAGAGTAACAACATCCTTCAGGACGAGGTAAAAACAATCAGTGTTCAAAGCAAATCACGATCTGAATCTGCAACATCAAAACTTTGCAGAGATATTAAAATTCATGTTCTAGAAGACGTAGCTTGATATTCTTTATTGCATAATTTGGAACAGGAACCAGTTTTTAAATGTTACTGAAAAATACATTAGAAAAGTGTAATCTGGTTTGCTTCCTTAGTCAGGAGGTTTACATATTACATAACAGTTCAGATGGAGCTTTTATTTACTTATAAATATAAAACGTCCACTCCAAAGCCCTTCACACACTGTTTTCAAAACTGTCTTATTTTGGCTATTTACTTGGACTTCTTGATGAGGAAAAAACACCCACAAAAAATATGATAATGAAAATCAGCATAGTGCATAATTTTGTGCAACTTTAGCTGTTTTAAGTCAGTATGAAGCCTTGTGGCTCCTACAGTTGACAATGCGTTACAGAAGGGTCAATATTTCCAAAATGTTTTTTCACAATAGGAACTATTAGAGCATCTGAATATTGGCTGAGATTTCTAAACATAATTGGGTTCTCTTAAAAGGTCAGCTTCTCTTTGAACACGTTTTAAGAGCAAAATAAAAAACAACATTCTAGAAGGGTAAAACTGACAAATTCCGGATTCACTCCAGATGGTGTGGAGGTTTGAGTATATCTTTAAGTAAATCTATCTTCCATATCATAATTTCAAAACCTGGATAAACACTAAATAAATAAATACATAAAACTCTTTGGAAACCTTTTGTTAATATTTTGTTTGAAGAGTTCTAGCAACTGTTTATGGACCTGATGAAGGTCAACAGGAAAAATACACTAAAAAGGTATTCAGTGATAACAACTACAAGGCTCAAAGCCTCCAGACAGTCAGGCTACTTATTTTCTGTAGCTAGCTAAATAGATTTCAAATAACAAGAGGTTATTAGAAATAACATAAATAATAGATTTATGAAATAAATAGATTTATAAAATAATAGATTTATGAAATAAATAGAATTCAAATAACAACAGGTGTCGATCGGTGCTCGGGCACTACCTGTGCATCAGTCAGCGGGTCCAGTAAGCATGATGGAGCCCTGCTTTCCTGGAGATGGCTGAACACCTGTCTGCCCCTGAGAATTAGTGACTGAATTTCTTGTTTCGCTTTGCTTGCATGCATAGTTTTTGCTTTACCTTTTAAACTGCCTTGATCTCAACCCATGAGTTTTCTCACTTTTACCCTTCCCATTCTCTCCCCATCCCACTGAGGTGAGTGAGTGGCTTCGTGGGGCTTAGTTGCCTGCTGGGATTAAACCACAATAGCCTAACTGCAGGTAATTAAATTTGAAAGAGTGCTGTCTAAAGACACAGAGGAGAAGTAGAACCAATCCAAAACTCTGGATTCATTCAGATGTAGGATTGTCAGATGTGGTTTTTCCCTTGACATGGATATTGAATAAATCTGTGATGAAATTATTTCTCACTCTCCATTACTCAATGTAACACATGATTTCCTACCACACACCTTTTCATGCACTCTTTCACTTGGCCACAGTGTGAAATCAAGGTCTTATTGAAGATTAATTTCTGTATTATCTACACCGGTGCCAGAAACAGACGTTCCAAGGACACACTATACTCCAAACAGACTTCTACCACTGTATGAAGGGCAGTTGAAAAATAAAATTCACACAAACCTGAATTTGCAAACTTGATAGCTACACTTAGCATCCATAATGTATTTTCAGACAACTAAATAAGTGGATTCCTTTGCAAAAGCTCTGCATTCCTGGGAGATCACATAATAGAAGAAAACATTCTATTTGGTTCCTAGTACTTTTAAAAGTAGTTCAGCAGGCTTTTAAACATACTTCTAACTTGATAAGCATAGCCAGTATCCAAACAATTATGATTTTATCAGTGTTGCTGTTCATTTCTCAGAGAACACTCCATATACGAACACTGCTGAAGTCTCTTGTTATCCTCTTGCAAAGTGAATAATTTCCCAGTACTAGAATTCATTCTTATAGTGTTTTAACCTACCCTTGTTTGAGTTCAATTCTTGAAAAACTGAAATCCTGTCTTGTGGATACTGAAGTGCTGCTAGCAGAGGGATTTTCCATCTCCTTGCACTAATTCTGTGAGAATTTTCCTTTACTATGCAAGCTATGTAAACAGTAAGATAAGTTTTGTAAATAGCATTCACACCTGGTGTTTTGTCCTGTTATGTTTTTGGTACAGTAACAATATTTTTAAATGGGTGCCTAGGACTTAGACCAATCACCCTGTGAACACTGTCCAATTGCTTTATGGAGCTAAGATATATAAATGGTATTGTAAATTAATAAATAATTCATTCTCTCGCTGGATTGCTGTGTGGCCGCATCCTTTGGTCCCCGCTAATACTGCTACACTGTCTAAAATACTTCCCATGAAGTTTTTATTCTTATTTCTTCAAATGACTTTTTGAATTCATACAAAAAACTCTTTCAGGTTTGACTAAAAAGGAAAAAAAATTCTTTGAATTCAGCTGACCTTTCTTAGAATAGGAGTTATCATTTCAACTTTTTAAAGCAATATTGCACTTAAAGAATATGTTTGTTCACCCTGTGATGGAGATTACTGTTGAAATTCCATCTGAATACAAGAAAACACATTTTTACTGCAGTAGTTGTCAACTATCAGAACAGACTGCCCAAAAAGTTTGTGGAGTATCCATTTGTGGATGTATTAAAAAGCCCAGCTGGGCATGGGCCTGGACAACATGCTCTGGTTTACCATGCCCCGTGCAAGGGGTGGGACTAAAATGATCTTAAGAGGGTCCTTACAGACTCAGCCATCCCATAATTCTGTGACCACATGTGAAAAAGAAACATCAAGGTTCTTCATTCATCAGGACATTACATAATAATCTTGGAATATTTGTCTCAAAAAAACCCGTGAAATAAAAATAGGCATTTAAATCAAAACAAACAAACAATTATACTAACAACAAATATGTTTCTGGCTTTGAAATATCCTCTGTTACCATTTTTTATCACAACAGCAACTGTATGTTGAAATGCATATTATCATACACAGATCTACCTATATTCTGCATGAGATCACATTTCTGTCAGTGCAGAAGGCCCTCACAAGAAACTGGTCAAGAAACTTGCAGTCCCTTCCTCTTTTGAACTCAGGCCATAAAGGAGCCATAAACTTTTCACTATTGTGTAATGGTTTTCTTGTTTCGTCATTCCCTACTGAGTTCGAGGTACCATAGTCTGATGAACAGAAATCCAAATTCCCACTCTTCTTTAGTTAAAAGTAAATCTGTAAGTTTAAGTATTTACACTGTGGGTTTTTTTCCTTCCAATTGCAAATATTCTATGATACTATGACCTTACTAAGAACCACTTCTATTTCCCATCTACCTCTAGCAAGTAGATTTTGAGCTGTAGCACACAGTTGCCACCTTTTATCCAAATTTGCACTTTACTAGTGAAAGAAGCAATTTCTGAGTAATAAGTAAATTAGGCTATAGATCACTTTGGGATGCTTCTGAATGACAGGTATTATAAAAAAAGAAATAATTCCCACCAAACCATTAGTGGCAAAGCCATTATTAGCTGATGGCAGGCTGAAAGTCAAAGTGAAATGAATTGCCATCCTCTTCAGTAATGCCCTTAATTTGTCACAGCTGAAACCAAAGAGTCCGTTCTGCTACATTACATGAAAAAGGTCTTGTTAGCCACAGCTGTAACTTGGTGCCTCCTCATGACTCAGGGCAGGCATGCAGACCCCTGCAATGCAGCCCTGCCAAAGGGCATCACTGCCAAAGGGCATCACTGCAAGTGCAGAGCCACCTTCCCAAGGATGGAGGTCCTCCACAGAGCCCTGCTTGATCCAAGGGGCAGCACTTTCTGGTAGTGGGAAAGTATCTTGAGCTACCTCAGACAGACCCTCCCCAGGCCTTCCACCCAGTATTTTATCCATAGAAGTAATTTCATATCCTAACAAACCAAATGCACAGCCTGCATTTAATTCATGTATAACATCACAAGTTTTGTCTCAACTTACTTATAAGTCATTGAATCTCATTCCAAGAGTTTCTGATGATTTTCACGAGCCTGCTTGAGGATTTCATCTACATGGATTAAAAGCCATCTTCATCCATAAGAGGGAACTCGACTCGTATGTGTGCATGTGCATTTTTGGGGGGTGGTGGTGAGTGTATCTACCTAACTACAAAAACAGCAATCCAGCAATCATTCCTTATAAACCAATCAATTTAAGATATTTATGTCTTCTAGCAGTATTTAGAGACCCAAGATCAGTTTCGCTTATCACCGTATTATCACACATTCTACACCCTTCCCCAGTTCATTTTTTGAAGCATTAAAAAAAAAAAACTGATAAGAAAGGGGACATTTAAATAAAGAATAGAAAATGTTTAAAAATGAGGACAGAAAAAAAGGACAGAAAGACAGAAAGGACAGGAATAACATGTAAAAAGAGAAAACAGCTGTCTGAATATCCCATGCTAAATATTCTGCTAATATTCTAAATATTCTAAAGTTGTGATGGAATTGCAAATATAGTTTTAATCCATCACCTAAGTCTTCCTGGAATAGAAAACATTAGACCAAAAACAATCTTTGGAATATACATTTCTCAGACTAAGAAAAAATCCTCTGTAATTTCAGCTGGATTGCTTTCCATTGATGTATTTATGGAAGTCTATTATCCAAACAGGCTGTTTGAACTTCACTCCGTTACAATCTATGACATATTCAATTTCCTGCCTTTGCTACTTTCCACATCAATGGATTTCATATTGTCTACAAGAGGATGAGGCATTTTTCTACTTCTTGCTGTAGAAGATACAGACAAAAACATGTCCTCTCTTCAAACTAATTTTCAAATGCTTCTCTCAACATGCACACTATTTCCTTGACTTTTGTTTACCTTTCCAGCCATCTATAACAATTGAATAATCTCTCCTGGGTTTAATGGACTACATTACAGTGAACTCACCATTCAGAGACCAAAAGAGTTTTAAAACAGTCCCAAACTATGTTTACAAGTTTCAGGGCAAAAAAAATATCCAAAAAGAGCTTGAATTTTTATCTCAGTTAGAATGACTAATAAGTTACTACATATGCATTTTTTTACTTTTTTTCCAAAACTGAAACCCATATGAGAAATGTGTAATTAAACGAGGAATTTTGGGGGCATTTTGGAAAGTGTGGCACTGCTTTTTATAAGAGGACTCATCCTCTCCTCTCAATTTTATGATTCTGAGCCTGGCAAAAGTTCTGGCATTGCTCTTTAATAGAACATACTTGTAGTTCACGAGAAATAAGGTGATAAAATATCTAATACATCCTCAAAACAAGAAGCAGCAAGAACTTTCAAACATCCATCGTTGAAGGTAACTTTTTATACTAATAGTTCAAGGATTTGATAGATTTTTGGTACCTCCAGAGACTTTATCAATAAAGGACACAACAAATGAATAGTAAGATAGAAAGGACAAAGAGGAACCTATTGTAACATTTTTTCCTCATGGAGTTCATACTTCAAGCTTTTTCTGTTGACATCCTTTCCTGTTTCTAAAGCACTGGATATAGCCAAGCAACATCATTGTAACCTTCTAGCAGCACATCTGTGCTGACAATATGGGTGCAGAAAGAAGAGTAGCAGTAAGTTGGTAGGTGTTTCACTAGAAATTAAAGAAAGTTTCGGCTGTTTTACAGGCTTTTTGCTTCACTTACTCCTATCAACATCTCCCCTGCCCCAAAAGAAAATCAGACACAAAGGCAGAACAAAAATACTACCGTCACACACCATGTCATTCACTGGTTATCACAGATCTCCCAGTTTAGTAAACATCTCCTTAACCTGGGTCCCGAATGGATTAAACACAGTATTTTTAGAACATTTTCTCATTTTGGTCAGCTTTGCCTAAGAATGGAAAATTCTGCTCTGCAGCAGCAGAAAAGACAAAACACTTCCTTGTTTCCTTCTGGTTTTGTGTCCATGTCAATTCCGAGCAAGAGCCTCCAGTTACACACCCCAGCCTGTGTGGGAATATGGTTGAGAGATAAAGGCCATGGCAACATGGATAGCTCAATATAAACAATTGAGCTATGCAAGGACAACGCGTCTTTATCAGTAACTGTTGCAGGTGGACTTGGCTATAACAGGAGAAACTTTAATTAAGGAGCAGTCTGACCGTGAGAAACCAAAGGAATGCAGAGGCAAGGGGGGTTGACAAGGGGAGTTGAGAGTTAAGCAACTTAACCAATCATGAGCTTAGATTTTGCAATATGCATGAGCTAATTATGTACACTATATAGCTGATTTATGTGCGTAATAAAGTTGAGACCTGTTATCAATCGTATCGGTTGTCTCTGGTTCTCCTGTCGACCACGACAAGCCTGAAACTCTAGAACTGGAGGGGGAGGAGCTTAATCCCAATCAGACTCTGTCAGTGATTTGGAACACAGACACCAGTGCTTTACAGGATAAACTTTGTTGTGTTTTATCATTGTAAGATATGTATGGCACTGAAACATGTATGGGACAGGTGAGGAGTGTGAAATGCACAATTTTAAAAGAGGACCTCAAGACACCAACCAGTTCTTCTTCCACCACAGCCAGTTTGCACAGTAGCACAGCACACCTACTGTATTAGGACAGAGTCCAGAAGCAGTGTCAAGATTTCTAATCAGTAAATATCCTCCAGCAATGAGCATATAATGAAAATCTACTGCTAGAGAAAGTAATTCTAAAAATGGATTGCCTAAGACAAAGGTGTAGATACTCCTTCTGGACTAAGTGAATGCATTTGTAAAGAAAGAGTCGTTATTTTACGGGGATACTGTTACTTGTATAGCACATTAAGTTTCAATTCAGTACATGTTTAAGTACAGGCCTAATTTTAGTTCAACGCGGCTGTTGCTCTTGAAGTCATAGATCCACAGCAATAGCTCTGGAAAGGACTGGATGTCTCACCATGCCATCTCAAAGAACAAACACACACTGACACAGATTTGCGTGTCTTTGCACTGGCCACTGTTCCATAGGATTATCAAGAGCTTTCACTTGCGAGGTGTGGTGTACACTTGGAAAAAATTGTCTGGGGTAAATAAATAATCTTAGCAAAAGCATTCTTAGCAGCCTTAAAAGACATTTATTCCACATATCAGTAGAAAAAAAATTGGCTCCAGGCCCCTACAAACTTTAATGCCTTTTTATCAAAAGCTTGGTTTTCGCAACAATACTGCATTTCTGGAGATTTCGGCACCACACATGAATATCACCGAGAATGAATACCACTGCTTAGGTTGTAATGCTTTAGTTTTTCCTGCATAAACCTTATCTGTGGGATGTTTGAGCAATGTGCATCTGAAAGAAAACAGACAAACCAATCCCCACCCCAAAAAGAAACACAACCTCTGCTCTTGCACTGCTGTAGGTCTTGACCTACAGATCAGTTTGACAAAAATGTTCTCTCTTCTTTGGATCATACTATTTTTTTGATTGTGAAAAAGAAAATACACATACAGTCAACTAATTGTACGTCCTAGTACTAAGCAGTAAAAAAGGTACTTTACAAAAGATTACACATAAATATTTCTACTGAGAGTGAAGCAAAATTGAGTTTTACAAAGATCACTGGAGTTATATCTGGTATTTTTTACAGTAGATTGCATCTAGGAGTGATCCTTGAGGAGTAAGTATGAATTTACTTTTACTTATCATCTGTGACAGCAGATGATACTCTTGGTAAGAAACTGCCCCTGCAAGGTTGCCTCTGCTTGTCTTGATGCAGGGAGGCAAATTGGAGAATCTTCTCTTGTTCTACCTAACAGCTGTATTCCGAGTGACTAATTGGCTGGAAATCCCTACAGGGACTACAAATGCTAGTAAAAGAAACAAGCAAAAAAATTCCGTGTAAGCCTGGGCCAAGATTAGGGGGAGACATGAAAAAAAAATTAAATAAAGACTGTAAGAAGATGGGAGAATAAAACTTTTTACAGAAAGAGTAGAGAGATTAAAGCTCCCGTTAGTAGCATTCAGGTAGAAAGTACGAGAGACGCACATTCTGACAGTACTCTCTTCTCCATTGCATACGAACAGCTGATGTTCCTGTGGGACTCCACAGTGGCTGGAAATGGGCATACCACAAACAGAACTGTAAAACACTGGGAACGGAGTATGCCAAATGCAGCAGGACAGGGCACGTGAAGATTCTAGGTTTGGTTATTTGCTGCATTCACTGTACAACAATTTTCTTCACCACTTCATAATTTCAGTGGGAAAAAACCTCAGCAAAGGCAGAAGTGTGCAGATGGAAAGAACTCTCATTGGGGCGATGCCAGACAACTGAGTTGGGAATTGTCTTCAGCACAACAGTTACATACGTTTACTTACAAGTAGCTCTGATAAGCAGCTGAGTCAAGACATACTGTCTCATAACTTCTCCCTTTCTCTATTCTAGGCACTAGGACTAATGTCCAGATTACAACCAAGAGAGAAATTCATACACTGGCATTTTTCTTCAGTGCCATTATCATATGCACAGTTTTTCTGAAGCATTAATATTTTCCATTATGTAAAGACAGGATGACTTTGATACTGCACACACTGTCCTAAGGATGATCACAAGAATGGTCCTGATATGATGTTTATCTATTTCAATCACCTAGATTTATAAAAAGGGGTCTAGCTCCCCACTGATATTTTCAGAGGCTATGTAGTTCCTAACTGTAAATGAAACACTGGGAAGTGGGTGTCTACTGACATTTTCATTCAGCTTGGTGCTTCTTTACTTTCTGGACTGATAGACCTTGCAAATTTGACCCCTAATCACAAGAGTATTTACTATGAAACAATGTGGTTGAGATTTAAAGTCTTTTGCATTTCCCCACTGATTTACATTTAGTCTGGAAGCACAGTCCATTTGAATTCACACACTAAAATCTGTTATGACAATTCAGCTTTTAGTTTTCAGTAGTTTTCAAATCCTTAACTATGGTAAATTACTCTTTATCTCCCGTTTGACCATTCTGTAACAAAATTTGTCATCTTTTCACTTATGTCATTATTTCCAACTTATTTGACCAGTTAATTTTAATTGCTCTCCCAGTAGAATGCACTTATAATCCACTCTGCTGAAACAATCCATTCAAAACTAAAACCAAAACAGGGCTTTTAAACTTCCTACTGAGCCCTAGGGTCTGAAGGTGCTTCAGCTGCCATTTCAGTGATTCTGATCTCTTAAGTGTAATTGTTTTTATTATAGCAGTATGGACCAAACTGGCTGCTGCTCTTTTTAACCCATTCCTTTCAATGACCACATTTAACCTCCATCAGTAAGCACTGATTATTAGTTGGAAGCAAGGGCAAAGGCAGCACATTATGATGAGAATGGTAATGAGGAGAGCAATTATAATCAGTTGCAAGGAGGGTTTTGAAAGTATTTTTTATGCTTTGCTTAGGAATGCAACAGAGATACAGAGCCATGACCCATTTCCAACGGGAAAGATGACAGTGGCTCCTGAATTTTAAAAAAGGAACTTTATATTTCTGATCAGATTCTAGCTCGAGCTGCTGAGAAGTAATACATAAATCATCGTCAACATCTGTGTTGATGGGGGCACTTGTCTGAGAGGTCAGAACTCTTGCGTTACCGAGAAAGCAGACAGGAAGATGACTGCTGCTGTCACAGCTTGTGGACTATCTACAGGCAAGAAGGGAACAAGTGGGAACAAAGATCAACACGAAAGAGCAGCCTGCTATATGCACACTTCACTGTATCAGACTCACTGTGGAGGCCTTATTTCATAAATGTAGTGCAAGTTATTCTCCAAGCCATCCTCAGGTTCCTGCAGATACAAAACCCTTCTGCAGATTCTGACCCCATTCACTAAACATGACTGTTTTACCTAATAGCAAGCCTCCTCCAGACAGAATTTCCTTGTTACTAAAGTGGCACAGGAATAGCCTGCCCTGTCTTATGTTGTCTTCTCACTGTCACTAAGATGTGGAAAAATATCCAGCAAAGAATTTTTTCTTGCATTGTAGAACATAGCAACCCCACATGCAGTTCAAGTGAGCCATCTGGAAGTGACAGATAAGTGATAAAAAAGAGCAAGCCTGCTTCAGTTCAAGAACCATTTACATTGATAAAATACAGGAGCAGGTTTAAGATGACTTTCACTTTCTCATACCAGTTCATAGCTGTCTTAAACTTAAATGCATTCATACATGCAGTGATCATGTTTTAGCTAAAGCAGTTTGAAATAAATATATCCCAATTTGAGTTGTGTTGGCAGTAGCTCCACGCAAAGCCTGGCCATGGAGCCTTACTAGCATTGTCCTCTGTTAATCTCATTACCCCAAACCAAAATGAAAAATAGTAACAATTCTCTCTAGTTTTGAGGAACAGTCCACAGGCTGAGCTGATATGGAGAACTTCTTCAGCATCAGTGGTGCTGAAAGAGTTTGGTAAACAACTCAGTTTTTCTTTCTAACAGATAAAAATTCAACAGAGGTGCCATGATTATATTTCCATTTTTAAAGACGAAGTCATAGTTTATTAGGGTGTTGGGTGGCAGGAGGGTTGTGGGGCTTTTAAAACCTCACTCTGACACATAAATCTGGACACAACCAAGTGCTCAGACCAACAGTTTATACATGGGATGAAATCTGCTTTGATTGAGGCACTAAATGAGGATTTTTCAAAAAACAGAATATGATGAACCTGAATTTCAGTCTGTTTCCTAGAAAATGAGGAGAAAGAAGAATGAGGCTGGGTAAAAATCTGTCCACAGAAGCATCAGGAAAAAACATTTGTTACATCTGTGTTTGCCAGGTTTATCTTAACTTGGTTTATCACATGGGGCTGTTAGAAAGCTGATTGTCTTTTGTAAACTGTTAATGGAAGGCAAATCTCATGTATTACTTCCCTCTATCTGTAGAAAACTGCTAAATCTGAAAGCTTTGCATAAAAATAAGTAGTTAGATCAACTGAAGCAGCACATTGACAGAACCATTAACAGGCTGTATGGCTGCAGGAGACAGATTAAATACAAGCAAAAGAATTTGAGTGTTGGACATGCCTAGGGGCTAGCTTAGAAACAAGTACCCTTGCCGAGAATTTTCCACAAGGCTGATTTGGTTATTGGAACAGAGCAGCACCTATGAAATTCAGATTAAGTAAAAACGGAAACATGTTATTAATTTGTAAGGTTGCATGTCCAGTGGTCCCAGCCAAATACTATACTTCTGACAAATGAAGGTTCCACGCTGCCCTTGACACCTTACACAGACTTACACTAAGTGGAGTTGGGCAGTAACGGCGTGAGACTGCATTAGGGTCCTTGTTGTGGTCAGAGTGCTTTTACTGAGAATACCATACCTTTTGTCCTCTTAAGAAACATCACATGCAAGTTTTTCTCCTTGTGAAGGAAAAAAAAAAAAAAAAAAGAAAGAAAAAAAACCATGTCAGATGGTAGATCATAATGCTGTCACTTTCCTGGAAGCATCTCAGATTTTTTGGCAACAGGAACACTACAATGATATGAATAGAATTTAACCATACACAGTCTAGGGAGTTATGCAAGTGGCTGTTATGCATTTACCCAGAGAGAGAATTCTTTCAGATACGTCTGTTAGCAACAGTTAATGGGTTGAGTAGGCGTTGAAATCTCTTTCCCAAACTGTATTCACTTTCCCACTTAAGTGGAAGTGTTAGCCAAATGAAAAATCCTTTCATACTGAAATGTTTTTGCTAAATAGCTTCCTTTCAGTAAGTCTCAAAACAAATACGCATTTAATTTTTTTAAACTCTGTAGAAAATTATGACAGCAAAACAAAAAAAAAATCCCAGCTAGATTTAGCATGTTGAAACATGAAAAAACATTTTCCTTTAGTTTACATTTTCAGTCTTTTAAAGGATTGTACAAGTGTGCTTTGTTGTTAAAACATCCTCGGTTAAGTTAAGGAGGCTGGGGAAAATAGAGATAAGAAGGTTTTAATTGAGAAGGAAATAGAGTGGTTATCAGGGAATCTCATTCCCTCTTCCATCAAATACCTATGGTTTTTTTACTAAGGTGGATTATGGTGCACATGAACATGGTAACAAGAAGCAGTCATGGAAAACTGCTTCATTATATTTGCCTCTTAGTACATTATGACCAAAAATTAAATGAAAGGCTGAGTCAGGCAAGATTTCATTGAGGTCTAATCTTGATTCAGAATTATCTAATAGTTTTATTAACCATTAAAAAACATAAATACACATACACATGGAAAAAAAAAATAATAACCACATGACATCAACCTGGAAGTGGCTTTAAGCTGGTAAAGGACATAATAAGAATGGATAATGAATTTGAAATTAGCGAATGTGATGGAGGAAAACAAACTGAAATTTCTAAGAAGATAAGAAAATTTCCAGATGTAGGTCACTGTCTTCAGCTATACAAACAAGAAGGGTACATGAAAAAATCTTTCTCTTCTATGAGACAATGGTAAGGACTCACCTAGAAAATCATTTCGAAACCTGCTTTCAAGCATGATACCAAGATAGGCATGGTCTGTCAGAAAGTTCAAAGGGAACATAAAGACATAGAGCAGGATCACACAAACTGGAGATCTAAAATTTACCACGACAGACTGAATAAGCTGTGGAATGAAGGAAGAGATGTTAATTTGAAGAATAACAGTTGAAATAAAACTTTATAGTCTTCAAATATATAAAAGGCTGGTGCCATCTGTTCTCCATATTTTAAATGCCCAAGACAGTAAGGGATTTTTGAGTTCCTAAGCGTATGGGAAATGAAGCACTGTAAATTGAAGAGGCTTGAGAATCTCCATCTTTGTATGTTTAGCAACTGATAAGACGAGTAAGTATTCATTAGGTGAGCAGGAAGATGCAATAGATCTCTGATTTTGTGCCTTACTGGACTTGCTGCTGCATGGGTGAGCACTGAAGTGGAGGTTTACCAGTCTGTTGAGCTTGGGAAACAAGCCTAAGGACAAAGGAAATCCGTAGGAAAATGAATGGCTCTCACAAAAGAGGCTCCTACTCCACACTCCTGCATTTGTTGCCTTCAACAATAGTGACACTGTCTTCCACATTCACAACCATTAAACAACATCTCCCAAAAGCTTCCTGGACAGCATTCTCTACCTAGACTACACATAAATGCATTGTATTTTCTAAATGCATTTGATTTTTTGAGGTGAAAGACAAGATCTACACCCCAGGTGTTCTTGTGTCAAAATTCTCCCACATGGAGGCAACTCATCCCATCTTCATTTTTCTGAACCTTACAATTCCTTTCCTGTTCATTCTGAAGTTCAGAAACAGATTTTCAAGAGAGCAGACTGAAGAGAATTTTTGGACAGGCATGCTAGCTTTGGTAGCATTAAGTTTCTCAACTCATCCTTGTTATGATGATTCCAGATAGCCTTAATAGCTCCTTGCAGCCCTGTGAGATGGATGAGAAAGCACTATGAGACTTCAACAATTTCAACAAATTGGAAAAACAGAGGAACTTAGCTTTTCCTCAGATGGGGAGACAGTTTCAAAGATGGGAATAACATGAAGCAGCCTCACTTCAAAATTATTGACTATTATCTCTCATTAAATCATAGAATCATCATAGAATGGTTTGGGTTGAAAGGGCACCCTGAAGATCATCTAGTTCCAAATCCCCTGCTGTGGGCAGGGACATCTACCACTACACCTATTTTTACCAAACTGGCCTTGAACACTGCCAGGTATGGGGCATCCACAACTTCTCTGGGCAACCTGTTCCAGTGCCTCATCATTCTCACAGAAAATAATCTTTTCACAGTATCTGATTTCTTTCAATCTGAATCCATTCCTCCTTATCCTGTCACTGCATACTCTCATAAATAGTCTTTCCCTGTCTTTCTTGTAAGTTCTGTTCAGGTACTGGAAGGTTCCAATTAGGCCATTCCAAAGCGTTCTCTTTTCCACACTGAACAATCCAATTCTCTCAGCATTTCCTCATAGAAGAGGTGCTCCATCCCTCTGATCAACTTGGTGACCCTCCTCTGGACTTGCTCCAACAGGTCAATGCCCTTCTTGTGCTGGGGACCCCAGAGCTGGATGCAGCACTCCTGGTGGGGTCTCATCAGAGCAGAGTAGAGGGGCAGAATCCCCCTCCCTGCCCTGCTGGCCACGTTGCTTTTGATGCAGCCCAGGACACATTTGGCTTTCTGGGTTGTGAGTGCCCATTAGTGGGTCATGTTCAGCCTCTCATCCACCAGCACCTCCAAGCCCTTCTCGGCAGGGCTGCTCTCCATCTGTCTATCCCCAGCCTATGTTGATACCAGGGGTTGGCCTGACACAGGTGCAGCACCTTGCACATGGTCTTGTTAACCACATGAGATTCCCATGTGCCCACTTCTTGAGCGTGTTTGTGGCTCTCTGGATGGCAGCCCATCCTTCAGGTGTGTCAGCTGCAAATTTGCTGAGGGTGCACTCAATTCCTCTATGTCATTAATGAAAATACTAAATAACACTGATCCCAATATGGACCCTTGGGGGACACCACTAGTTACTGATGCTTGTTGGGATCCTGAGCCATTGACTACTTCTCTCTGGATGTGACCATCCAAGCAACTCCTGTTCCTATTCCTATTCCTATTCCTATTCCTGTTCCTGTTCCTGTTCCTGTTCCTGTTCCTATTCCTATTCCTATTCCTATTCCTATTCCTATTCCTATTCCTATTCCTATTCCACCTAACAGTCCACCCATCACTCTCCAAGTTGGAGAGGAGGATGCTGTGGGGACCACGTCAAAGGCTTTACAGAAGTCCATATAAATCCAGTTTAAGTACTGAAATTTTCCACTTCTGTCTGTATTTAGGTCTGATATTTCTTGCAGGCTAAGGGATTCAAAGCATGCATATTATACTTAAACAATTTCAGTTTCATTACTTGTCAAACCAGATCCACTGTCCCTCTTGGTCTGAAGTAGATGCATTGCTCCAATACTGCATACAGAAGAAGAAACCTAAAGGACAGAAATAATAGCTATCTCATAGTGGCTGTTGGATGCTTTCTGGGTTTGCTTTTTACTGTTGTTGTTTTAAAGATTATATTCCCAAGAACATTTTTTGAAAAGAGTGACTAGGACTATTTTATTTTTAAAGGACTCCATAAAAAGTAGCTGATGTGTTGCACAGGACTACATTTGTCTACTGCTTTGTTCATCATCTTAAAAAAAATCCTGCTTTTTTTATACTTTGGTGCTCTAACAATTTACTTACCTTGGTAGTACATTTGAGGAGTGAGATCTTAGAAAATAAAATAAAATAATGACGGCAGCAGTCTCTAAGAACCAATGAGGGTGAATGACAAAGGTATTTCTATAACAAAAAAAGTGATACAACAAATGTAAAAGTAGAGCATTCAATAAATGATCTGCAGAGTAGCAGTCATTTATACTACACAGGTCTTCAAGATGATTCCATGAGAATCACCAGAATCTTGAGCCCTCTTGCTGACTATCTTTTTTTCCCCATTCACTCCACACTAGCAGAATCTTCATACATCCAAGGTCAGCGAGCAGGACAGCTTCAGGATCAATGGAGGCTCTTTTCTGGTCTTGTTCAGGTGTCACATAGTCTTTGTCTTGGATGCTTCGATAAAAACTTCTAAACTCTTTTTTAGTTCATTACATATATACATTCTTATGAAACACTACCTGCAAATAATTTTTCATTATTTTAATCGTTAGGAAGATTTCCCTAAACAACATAGGCTTTATCTGTCCCTGAAAAACGCTATGCACACTCAGTGCTGGCAAACCCTTCAGACTTTTTTCCCCTCTCTGCTTTCTCATTCTGTTCTAAAAACAAGAAAAAAACTCCACAAGCTAACTTGCCACTTGTAAATATTTAATAAATACTGTAGGAGAAAATTCCAAGAATAATTACTTCAGGTCATATTTTCCTACATAATGGATATCTTCACTGGTTGCAGCATTGAATGACAAACTACAGTAAAAGCAAGCCTAAAGCATTGAATATTTATGCTTGCCTATGATTTGCATGAAGAACAAACTCATCTTAGAAGTAATGTAAACAAAGTTCTTAATAGTGAGATAAGATGCAAAGAGAATAATCTGAGGATCAGCTAGCAGTGCAAATGACTTTGGGTTACAGCTTCCCAGATTTGCCAAACTTTACTCTAAAATCAATTATTGTTCCTGTGATGCCTTTCTAAATTTCTGTAAGGGCTTTTCACCTGATTTCAGTTGGTGTGAAGTCAGTATTCAGTAGACAAATGACATTAAATCCTACGGGAAGTAGTTTTTTATACATTCACGAATGAAACTAAAAATGGTGAGGAGACTTGAAGCCTCATTCAAGTCTCAAGGGTGAAGAGACTTGAGACCCATTTGGATGGGCCTTTGACCAACCATGTCAGCAGGGCTGGACCAGATGATCTGTGAAGGTCCCTTCCAACTCAAACCATTATGTGATTCTATGAAAGAAAGAGAAACTTCAGAAAGAAAACAAAATCTTAGCCAAGATGGAGAGTGGTGTTCTGGGATATGCTGGAATCAAGCACATGAACAAAAGAAGAATATTCAAAACATTTACAGAAAAACTAAGCAGAGTAAAGGGAAATTTTACAGCATCTACTGTATTCTGATGATAAAACTATAGATATGAACACATTCGTATGTAGCAATGAAAGCTGAAAATGTGAATCAATTTAATTTTCACGGAGAAGGTACAACTTGACGTTGTTTTGTGCTTACTGCAAATTACCACTCTATATCCTGGCAGAGAAATTCAGAGACCAGAGTTTTCTTTTATCTTCTCAGTTAGTTAATCTTCCCACATCTCTCCTGCTAAAGCCATCAAACCCTGGAAGGGCCTTGTCACAAATCTTACCTCTAACCTCACCTCTCCAACCTCTTCAGTTACTGGACAAAGGGTGAACATAAAACTCTGAGGTTTTGTTTTATTAAAAGAAAAATCATAGAATTTTCTTATTCTGCAGCAATCTTTCCACTTCTCTCAATTCAGCTGATTTGGAAGCCAAACTTAGTCAATTATTCACATTCCCAAAGGGCAAAAGCAGCCTAGTTATCAATGTCTCTTAAAAAGCTGACAAACTACCTGTACTCATTAATTAGCACACAGCTTCCACTAAAACGGGGGGACTCATCATTAAGTCATTAAATTCCTTGGCTACTTGCAGTGATTAAAATCCACATCCCCAAAGCCTACTAGGATATTGCCTACATACATCAAGGTGCTATTGCATGAATGATGAGCAATAAAAATAATTAACAGAAGTCTGAATTTAATTGACCATGCTGCCAGGTTCCCTTTCAAGTGATTGGAGGAAAGAGTTAACAATTTAAATTAAAATCCCATGTAGCATTACAAGAACAACAGAAATTGATTGCAACATCTCCTGATTACAATTCTGGAAGGATTAGGAGCTCTGGAAGTTTTATAATTAAAGAATGATGTGTCTACAGTTTTGTCAATTGAACACAATATCTTCTAGTAGGAAACTATGAAGATTTTTTTTTTTAAGAGGATCATAAACCATGATCCACAGATTATTTTGATCTCCCTCACCAAAACCTAAAAAACTAGTTTTAAAATAATTCAAACTAAACAGGAAAAGCACAGAAATATTACTAATTTATTTCCATGGCCAGTTTTTAACTAACTGGTTTTATAAGATGTACTTTTATTTTCATAACACAATTAAAGCCCCCTTTTAATCTTTAATAACCTCAATACTTTTTCTATTTTTTGCCATGTTTTATTATTTTCTTTGTGTGCCCCTTTTCTGACTGAACTAATCATGCTGTCCTATGCAGAGGACTGGGATAAAAGTCAATGAACAAACACCTGCTGTGGAGAGCTGATCAGCAGTAGCAATGTCTGACAGTAAGGGCCCTTTGAGGCAAGAACAAGCCTCTCTTTGGCTCTCCGTGGTGAAAAACACTAGCTCCACTCTGCAAGCCATCCTATTCAGCTGCAGACAAGTTGGCAGAGCAGGAGATTCAGAAAGAACCCAGCTTCCCTCCATCATAAGTTTCTTTGTGTGCTCAAGTGCAGCTTGAGCATCTTTTTTATTATTGTAGCAACAGATAGAGATATTGCGATAGGCGTTGTGAGCCCGTTGCACATTTCATGGGAAGAAAGGGAGAAGTATCCCTACAACGTTTCTAATGCATCAGAAATAGGATTTCTCCCCAGACATGCACAGGACCCACAGGTCAAGCATCATACAGGATTTCACAAGCTTTTTCTTCAGGTAGTAAAGGGCCTAATGCTAGGTCATGTCAGCTACCCAGACAGTTTTCACCGCTAGTAACAAGCACCATTCCTGACCTGAAGAGCAAATTCCACTTTCTACCATCAGAGCAGGGGTCTGTGACTTCAGATGGAATGATGCCTTAGAAGTTGTATGTTCATCTCTTAATCACTATTCAATTGCTACATTCTTGCATTTTTTCTCCCTTTCCTGCTAATGGCTTCTTTTCTGGAATTTTTCAGTATTCTTCTTTATTCTCCATTTCTGCCAAACTGTCATTCAATTTTCTTTAACAGTAATTGCTACCACAGTCAAAACTCCCCAAAGGGGCTGTGCAACCTCTTCACCACACAGTTCTTCTTTGTCTTGGGTCTTGGTAGAGGAAAACTTGGTTGTCCAATACTTAATCGAAGCAGTATATAAATTTGGGAACTTGGGAATGTTTCCAAGCTTCTAAAGTCTGAGCATATATCCTACCTGTATCCACAGCAGGGCAGGACTTAGGCAAATAAGAAGTCTTTCCTAAATCCTGATGTCTTTCAAAGGAAACCGATCCCCATAAGATGAGCAAGAGTTCACATTGACCAGGTCTTTACAGCACAGAGTCACAGCTCAGCTGAGAAACCACCTCAGCTGAACAGATGGTGTCCCAGTTCAGACACTCTCATTGCCTTTAGAGACTGAAGTTGTTAAGAATTAACTTCTCTGACAAGTTCTCTATCTTCGTTCTGACAGGGAAGATCATATGTGATGAATTCTGTGTGTGCTTGTGGGTGAATAACAGAACATCTAAAAACTTCAACAGTTTCACATCCTTAACTGCAGTGAATGAATTGGGAAGAACAACCTCCCCCAAGTCATTACATAATTGTATGATCTCTTTTAACCAAAATCCCCAGCTACTACAATGAAAACATGCTGTTAGCCGGCAAATTTTCATCTCCCAAGTCTGTACTCAAAACGTAGCTGAAAGCCATTGGAAATAGCTGCTAGACCATGAAAAAATGAGGATTAACTATCTATAAAATGTTATTTATAGCAGGCAAACTATTAACTATGGGTGAATTACTGAGTCGACAGTGGTTTCTCTGTGACAGGGTCACCTTGAAACTTTCCTGAATTTCCATCAATAAAGTTCCTGGGTTTTTTCTTTTCAATAATACATTGTCCTCAGTTTATCTTTTTGCCATTTTAAAATTCATTGGTCTATTTTGACAGGATTATTTGTCTGCTGATAATGACTAGGCTGATCAGACAGATTCTCTTATTTCTTAGACTTTACTGGTATGTATCACCAACATTTTACAAAATCATGAGTCATGGATTGCTAGAAGCATTTTTCAAGTACGGGAAGAAAAAGCACTATACTACTCATTACACAAAAAGTATTAACATATGTGGCTAAATACTTGGTCAAATGCTCAGCTGGGAACTAGTCATACTTCTTATTCCTCATTATTGAAAGAGAATTTAAAAAAAAAAAAGCACTATTCTGAAATTTGTGGTTAAATTGGGAACTTGTTCAGCAAATGCCTAATACACAGTAACTAAGAATTCAATTTAGAAAATAGAATATCATTCTATCAGGTATAAAAACTGATTTTCATTCAGTGAAGGCAAAAACGTAACAAATATATATAAAGTCTGATGTTTTCCTTTCTTTGAAATGCTCAAGCAATCTTTGCCACTGCCAACATTTTTTACATGACATTCCTATCAGAATTTATTTCCATTAGATAAAAAAGAAGAAAATCACAAGTGTTTGGTAAAATTGTAAGTTCTTCCTCGGAACCGACCCTAACAACATTGTTTCATACTGTAGCTGTAGAACAGTGGCTGAGATCTTAAGTTGTCGCAGACAGTTTAAATTCTGAAATTGACTGAGTGATTCATGCACCAGTAAAGAAATATAATCCTATGTCAGTTTTACTTGTGTGTGCAATTATTTCTTATCCTTTCCCTCTTTTGCCCCTGGGAAGGTATTGACTCACCATTAATATTATGTCAGTAAATTGCTCTTAAGTCCTGTGGGGGCTTAACAGGATCAGAAAAGTGAAGGCCTGAAGTCCTTCAGTCCTTCCAGACTGAAGAGTATATGACCAGACTCAAATTCTCACTATCATGTGTGTTGTAGCCCAAATCAATACTTGTTCTTTCACATTAGATTTGCAATACCTAAAATAAAAGGAATATCATCCTCTAGGAATTAAAAATATAAAAAATGAGTCCAATCCTAATCTAACAAATGAATTTCCAAGAAATGTTATAAGACAAAGAAAAGTACAGTGTCTAGGAAGACAATACTCTGAAAACAGCTCAATTTTTCATATTACATACTTACATTTCTGACATATCTTCAGGTTCTAATACAGATTTTAATTTTCGAGGCTCAAAATTTTTCAATGATGACTTCAAATTCAAACAAGATAAAAAATTTAAATAGTACATCAATATTTAATTAAAATCTTGTGTGCTTGCATTTTTTTTTAAATGGAAATACACCAGAGCTATTTATCTAAGTTTTTTAAAGCACCATTGGTTTTAGTCAATGAAATTTTCAGACATTTTGATGTCACAGGTATAAGCTAGACATTTCAGAGCTAAATTATGGCTATTGGTCATTTTTGCAAGAGAACACTATGGTTATTACATTCCAATAATTACCAGTACTCAACCCTCAAAATCAAATACTAATAATTAGTCTGCTGGCAGACTACTAGTCTATGGCATAGACTTCTATTTTTAACTGACATAATTTACATTCATCTACCTCTAAAACCAACAGAAAAGGAAACATAATTACAAAAAAAGGAATACACCTTTCTCCAGTCTTCTCAGGAATTTAATCTCTCAGAACCACTTTGACTTTCCTGGACACTGAGGATGTTTGCTAGCAATCCTCCAAATAAAGTGAACATAAATCCTGAAAATAGCAAACAGGTGTTGTTATGCAGCACAAGGAGCTTACCAAAATGAGATTTGTCAATCACTTTCCTACTGTCAATTTCTCTAAGGTTTTGTGATTACCACGGGGGTCTATGGGGAGAATTACATGGGATGATAAGTGACTGACAACTGACTGCATGTATGGGCATTTTTCAAGGGATCTGTGATTTGTCATTTAACTCCAAATGAATGCTTAATAGATAGAAATAAGCATGAGAGAATGCCTTATTAGTCTGTGATCTGACTCCTAATGACATTATTTCAAATTGAGGAAATTCCAAACAGAGAAAACAGAATGTGAAGATTAAAGATGAAAGACAAATGTAAAAAATGGAGCTGACAAAACAAGAGTGACATAATCCACTTTTACCCTTGCAATCAAGAGAAAAGTCCAGAGGCTGTATTTTTGGACAGCCTTTTTCACAGTTGGCACATCAGCCAGCAAGTAGAGAAAATACAGGGAGTCAATATATATTATAATAGCCCCAGGTTTAACAAGATTTATATTCTCTGGAAAGAAAAATAAAATCAAAGAACTGGTCAGAAAAACAGACTGTTACCAACACAGGAAATAATATCTCAAACAAACTTAAACTGAATGTAACTAATATGTAATGTAACTGGTGTTACCCATTACAGTGCTTAGAGAAGGGCACATAACAGTGCCTTTTACAAACTGTGAAAGAAGGGCATTGTACAATAAACATGCAGCATTAAATATAGTCACATTCCAAGTCCACTGGTGCTAAAGGAAAATAGCCTAACTTTAATCCTGATTTTTTCTCTTAGAGATTTTTGACAGTGTGGAGATTTCTGGGCAAGGCACAAACAAGGCAATGTGAAGCATGACCCTGGGTTATCTTCTCTTTACTCTTAATTACTTAGTAATAATTTTATAGCAGAATGTCTAGAAGTTGTTATTAATGGGTTTTTTTTCTTTTCTTTTTGTTAGCAGTAAATGTTTTATTTCATACAGCATCAAGGTCGAGTGACCTCGATTGCCTAATACACATGCAGAGGCACCTATCACCTAAGGAGGAATGTTCCTGGAAAACACAGAACAAGAGTACTCCTGAAAGAAACAGGTGTCTGAGTGTCTCCTGATACCCTCAAACTGTAGCAATAAGTCTTTGCAAGGCCCTCATTTGAGAAGATTTTCTCTCAGCATCCTAATTTTCTACTGCTACATGTTCCTAGAGGAAGAAAACTAAGAAAGTTGAAGAGACTATTTCCAGCCTTATGGACAAAAATGTGTCAATACAGGAGATGATGGGCATCATGGCAAAGAACCTGTCACCTCACTCAGACTTTGATCCATGTTATTTTCCTGGCAGGACCAAAAGATAGTATAGCCTGGAGTTTTCAGTGTCTCCTAAAATAGCTCTGAATTTGTATCAAGCTTCAAGAGCAGTCTTCTCTAGCATGCTAATTTTGATGTCACTAAGAGCAGTGCCTGCTTACAGGCACTTAGAATTAATTTTATTGAGATTGCAATAAAAACATATCACAATAAAAACAGAATTGTCGGTCTGAAAATTCTTCCTTCATGGTGGTATCACATGCACAGGAGACAAGGAAAGCAGAATGCTACCTCTCTTGTTTGGTAGTCCCAGATGATGACTGTCATAATAAGCAGAAAGATTAAACAAGCCACAGAATTTATATTCTTCATTTAATTTTCAATCTCAACACTGCACTTGGTGGAGTGTTCTGTTGTGTTTCACGTCCCGGTTGATTGTTAAGGCCATGGAAAAAACACCACATAACTATTTATTCCATTTAATCACGTCCCTCATGGTGAAAAAGTTGCATTATCTAAATAAATAGATCTAAATGCACCATTTACAGTCATGGCATAACATCCTGAACACTCATTTCACCAATCCATGCCTTCAAGAGATAGCAGTACGTTCTGGTGAATGCAAAAGGTTTGGTTCGTGTGTCAAAAATTATTAAAGTGAAAAAACATGCAGCTGGAACACTTGTTTGCAACATCCCTAAAAAAAGTGAGTATTTCTCTCTGTTGTAGAAGAAAAAAGAAAAACTACAGATGCACAAATACCCTGATTACAGAGAGCAAAACGAAGTAATGTAGAAGCAGTGTATGTCACTCAAAGCTCAGGAGTTCAGAGTTATCTAGTAAAATGCTCCTGTATTTGGCAGCACTATAACAGAAACAGAGCAGCCAGAGCTGAAACTAATATTTTCAAGAGTCCTCTAGGAGAGATCAATGGAAAATGAAAAAAGTGAAAAACATATTTCTGTTTGTGGACGAAACTATCCATCATTTGGACTGCAAAATTCTTAGGCAGAGCCAGACACAACTGTGTTTATCCTTTCAGATGCATACTTGTAGTCATCTGAATAAAAAAGTAGTAGGTAATTTTACAAATTAATTAATTGTGTTCTGTAGGAGTCTACTGTCTCATGATACATTTTTACATCCTTTGTAGGAAGAAAATAACGCAGACATGAGTCTAAAACCTTACTTATTATTCATAATACTATCTTCTCTGTATTCCTCGGTAACAAGTGCAAAAGCATCAGAAGCATCCCAGTGAAAAGAATTTCTAACACATCCTAAGTCTAAAAATTACCATCATTTTGAGAGATATTTCCAAATGTCAGAGAGCAAACTACATTTGATGTCAAGCCAAAGCATTTCAGCATGGATGCATCTCTTCAGGCTTCTATTAATAGAACAATCTATTTTAAGGAAGAAAACACTGCTCATATTTCACATGGTCTCCCTTGGAGTTTCAGGAATTTGGCTTGAATTTCTCATCATGTTTGCAATCCAGCTCTTCTAGATTCACAGTTTTCCAATTACCTATATGGCCACTGAGTGTGCTCTTGTTTTCAATTAGATAAATGCATTATTTACTGATGCTTTCATTCTTGGTCTCTTATAGTACATCTAAATGTTTAAGGTTAAACAAATTCCATTCTATTATCTTAGAAGTAAACGTTAATTCAAATATGAAAGTATTATTCTTCACCTCAAACCACAGCATCATTTCTTCTGGCTTACATGAACAAGTCTGCATGAGTTAAAATGCTTACTACCCAAGACTGAGAGATGGCAACATTTTTAGTATCGTGTCCATCTGGAGTACCTTTTAACATTGAAAAGTATACAAATACACACATATTTTATGTCCTGAAAAATTTATGCCATATTTTCAAAATGAAATAAGCTCTTTTCAAAGAGATTACTGAGAATACTGAGTGACTGCTTGTAGTTGCAAGTTCTGCTTATAAAAATAATTCTCCCTGATTTCCACAGCATTCTGCAGCAACAGTAGTAGCCAAGAATGAATTTCTTTCAGCTGCCTTAGAATTTTAGCACCTATATGCCTCTTAGTCAATTAAAAAAGAGATAGGTTTGCATAAATGTTTCCTTGTAAATATTTAAAACAGGTGTCTAAAAGGGATACCTTGAGAGAAATGAATCTTTTCTCTCAACCAGCTCTACAAATAATCTAGATAATTAGCATAGATCAAACACTTAGAGGGTTTATAAATGGCTTGGATCTGATGACAGGCATGCCACCCAAGGGCTTCCTCTTCTACGGTAACAGTAGTGCCTGCAGGTCTGCAAGGTAATTAAACCGTGGAGAGATGTTAAGGTAAATTAACACCACTAGCAGCTATCCAGAGGCACTCAATTAGCATATAACAAGCAATATCCGGGACCTACAAGCATAATTATGGGCAGTTAGTTAACCAATGCCCTTTGGATGTTGGACACTGTACTCCCACGTGGACTGTAAAGTCTGAATTTCTGACAAACTGATTAAACAGCATTTTCAAACTTACATATTCACCCCAGATTTGTAGTGCTGGAATGCCTGTTCTCCCATGGCCCCTTCAGTCTTTTCGTTTCCTTAGGTTAAAAGGCCAATCACTAGAGCAATGTCAGATCGGTGTACTTTCATCATGACTGATTCTAGAGACATGCTGGTTGTAAGGCAGAAGTCATGGCACCACCACAGCGCTATTCTGGGATCTTTTGTACTGGGTCTTTCACAGTACACAGTAGTGCAGGTTGAGCTATATTGTTACTGCTGCTGTGCTTCACTTCACCTGATTCAATAAATTATTTAGGCAGCTTATTAACAGTCTTTTCAAAAAGGTATTTAATAATCTATTCTGTTATGAGTTTCTTGTTTTAGGCACATGTATCCATTCTAGGAACTCTTTGTTATTTATTTGGCTCATTTTACCTTTAAATATTTATGTACACACCTGCAGTGAAAGCTACTCAATCTTGCATTGATGGATTTATCCTACCAGGTCTCTCAGCTTAAGGAGGACAGTCAAGAAGTTGATTTAAAGGAGCTTAATACTGATGATCTTTCTAACTGCACTGAACTCAAAATCTTAGATAACCTCTGGAAAAACCTGCTCATTGTCTTTATTTTTAGCATACATTATACAAATAATAAACCACTAAAACTGTGATAAACCACAAATACTGTGAACATGTAGAAAGCAGATTAGCCTTTTTTCCAAGGCTTTTCTTCCGAAAAAGCTAGAATTACACACATACACCTACTTTTCCTAGCTTCTTTGTCTCCAGTGAGAAAGCTCTATTTCTTTGGCAGGATTAATACAACCAACAATTCCCCCAGTGGGAAGGGGCATGGGGAGGAAAGAAACCAGCCCCCAGCCCTCCCCCCAAATTTTAGTTTCATTAGTGTGAAAAGTACCTCACAATCTATAAAACTAAGAACATTAAGCTATTAGAAAGAAATTTTTTTTTTCATCTGTAGTTCAGAATTTGGGATATTAAACACGGCAGTGTACAAAATGTCTCTTTATATTGCTAAATAAAGCTGCCATGTCATCTCCTGCAATGCAATAAGAATTAGCCAACTATAGCACATGTGTAATGAATGCTAAATGCTTTACCACCCTTCCCTCTGGAAACTAGCTGACCATTATGAGGTTTCCCTGCTAGACCAGGTGTCATCCGTAACAAAACTCTCTGTGGTGTGAGTCATTTGTCACCCAGACCTCACACCTCACCAGAGCAGACTATTACCCCATTATTATCTTTCCAGTGAAATGAAAGAGAAAGGAAAGGTGGCTTGTGGGAACACCGTGCATTGAAGTTTTACCTCACTATAATACTGAGATCTTACTAGGGCTGTACCCACACCTAGCCAGCTCACAAACATTTCTGTATCTATTATTTAACAGTCATCACTGTCACCTGATAAAGCCACTGACCTAATGTCCCAGGCAGTGAAAATTCACTACATGACTAAGGTGCCCAGTAGAAGAAACAGCAGAAGGAGCAGTGCCTGCCACACAGTTTCTTTAAATTAATGTAACTATATATGACAGAAGTCCAGTCAGGCCTATCCAATTTTTATTTGATCTATTATGCCTTCTACTACAAAACAGGCTTCCTACTGTGGGATGACAATCCAGCGCTGTTGGTATGTGGATCGTCTTCTACAGACAGTAAGAGCATCCAGCACAATGTGAGGTTTTCTGACTGATTTTGAATCCCTATTACAACACCTCCTGGACAAAAAACCCTATGAAGCTGCCATCCAGAAGAATCCCACCAGTACCTGTGAGAGGATTCTGACAACAGTGAGGGCAAGAGATTTATAGATGGAGGTCTAGCATGAACTATGGCTTCTCTGGCTACCCTCTACACACAGCCAAAAAAGCACTGCTTCAGAAACCTTCACAGAAAAGGCACCAACATTAACTGCAGTGCCAGAGTGATGTCAGACTAACATCAGGAACTGGCAAGGTGGGCTGCTATTTAAGAGCTGATAAGAACATGCTGAAATGTAAATCTGGCAAAGAGTCAAGAGAGAAAAGCAGAAGAGGGAACAAAGCGGAGAAAAAACATTCAGAATGTTGTACGGGGTGGGGGGGGGAAGATGAGGGATTGAAGCTTTTGGGGAAGGACACAATTGTGTGTTTTCCTCTCTTATTTTTACCAGAGAAACAGTTGTACAACTTAATCTGTATTTAAAACAAATACAGTTTTCATCATGAAACCAGGAGCAATTATTGCTGGCTAGGAACTAGTTAAGACTTAACACCCTTCCTCTGCCATATCAGGCTCCCATTTTTTTGTGAGCTGTTAACTGTAGCTGTGATATTACTGGATTTTGCTGCTCTCTGATAACTAAGCTACCATGAAGAACCTAAAAGGTCAACAAATTGTCATAACTTGCACTCCTCTGATTTCTTAGAGACCTTCAAAAACCTAAAAAGTGCTCTGCAAAGAAAAAGCACTCTCACTACTGCTTAATTTACATGAACGAAATTATTTGACCAGGATCATAAAAAGAGATTAATACACTGAGGACAAACCTGATATACCAGAGCACAATCTTTGTCACTTACTTGTAAAAGTTTCTTAAAGCTAATTTTGAGCCTTTATATAGCCTGCTTATGACCTGGGAACACATGCAGAACACTAGACTAATGATAAGTGTTTAAATTGAAAGAACTGGAGTTGTTTCCCTTCAACATCCCTTTGTTGAATTTATGTTCCTGTGTTCAGTTTAAGACTCAGACACTTTCCTATTTAGCTAGATCCTGAATCCCTGATTCAGTTTTTGCTTTGATGAGACTCTCATCTTGCTCAGCAAGAGTTGTTAAGTAATGGCCCTGACCTCGGTGCAGTCTCTATGGAATATCAAGCCTGCTTGTGCAGAATGAAGAATATACCGTAGTCCCTTTGGGAAACCATTTATACCATACTGTGTTCACAAAACCTGCAATATTTTAAAGGAGTGTTAAGAAGTTGAGAGTGGTAAGAGAAAAAAAACACTTGATCAACCTTTTTATCCTTCTTTGATACCCAAGTCTGAAAAATAAAATCAATAAAGAACATTTGGACTTCACCTTAACCTCATGTCTCTTACAGCATTCCTAGTCCACCCAGTTAACCATTCAAGTTGCTATGGCTAAGTTGACACTGGCTCCCTGAAGCAGGTTCCTGTACAGGTACACATACAGGTTCTTTTCTTCTGATTCTGTATTTAGGCAGATCTCAAGTGCAAACAAATTCTCAGCCCCTTTGTCGTGGCATTTTCAGCAATGGGCCAAGTTAATTGAACTGGAGAGAAGCCACAAAATGATACGTCACTAGGTCTTCAAAGGATACAAAATAATCTGTTCTAAACAATCACTTGCATGGCAGATTTCTGCTCTACTTAGGAGCACATGCATTCACATTTACACACATACACAGCCTTCAAATGTGAACCTGAAAACAGAAATGCAATAGTCTTACATCTCCTTGAGTTAGACCCAGCAAAGTCGAAGCACACTAACTTTCATAAGCTTCTCTGATACATTTTCAGGACACAAACACCTTCTGTTTTCCCTTGATGGGAATGGGGCTGTTCAAACATAAGATTTTTAGACCACCAAGACAACATCTAGTTCCCCACCCTCCTCAGTACTCTCGCTCCTTCCATATTAATCAGTAGTTTAGTTTCCCCCTCCAGCCTCACTGTAGGCTTACATTTGACTGTTTGGGGATGTGCAAATGCTAAAAGACTCCCAGAACTAAAAGGCTCCCTTCCTTGAAAACTGGAAAAGAAAAACACATCCTTGAAGGGTAAAACTGGTCTTAACATAAATTGTCTATGTCTGATCAAATGATGCCTAACCCCAGAAATACTTATTTCTCTACTGTTTAATATCATTACTAATTCAGAGGTAGCTGTCAGAACTTAAATAAGATAGAATCTAACTGAAGTTTTCCATACAATTTGTTCCTTTGTTTTACTGCCATAGCTAAAAGGGAACTCTAGGCAAAGTGAAAACCACACACAAAATTTCCCAAAAAATTCTTGAGTACTGGGTCTTCAGAGATCCTCCAAGACATCTGTTGTTCATAATTTTTTCCTCTCTAGAGAAGCATCTAGCTGTTATTTCTATAAATTAGGCCATTTCTTGTTTAGTTGATTTCCTTTCTCCTTACTTAGTCAGCCTGATAAGTTGGATTTTTCTTCTACATAACATGCTCCTCTCTCCTGTCCTAATCCCATGAGCAGCAGTTCCTTCATCATTTCACGACTTTTTATGTAGAACACTGTCTTCTCTCTTCAGTTTCTGGGACATTCCATTATTATCAGCTTCAAAATTATGTAGAGAAGAAAAACACCAGTACTCCTTCCCTCTTCTTCCTTCCTATGTCTACCCTGTTTTCACGTGAACAGGAGCTCTGTCTGTTAAAAGATCTCTATTAGGAACAGAGTTTCAGTTTCAAGCAAGTGATCAATAAGCCTCTGCTTTCAGTTGTTCAGTAATGCAAGCAGAGCCCTGACAGGTGCTATCAAGTACATCACACAGATGTGACACCTGTGGTATCCAGGGACCACTGTGGAATATATTGCTCATTTTTTCTCCACAAATGTTAACAGATGATCAACATGAAGATTGCCGTTAAAGGATTCAATGCTATAACCACCTGTCTGGCCACCTTCTCTTTCGAATTATTCTCATAAAGGATCATGATAGTAAAATAAAATGGTCTTCAAACATACATATTCCCACTCACCAAACATTTTGACTGAAAAAGCTGAATTAATTTGTTCCCTTGAAAGGGATAATTTCATCAATACCATTTCAGAAGCACAGACAGTAACAGACTTGTGATCAACTGGAATTCACTTTACATCATCTGAAGAAGATTTCTAAACAAAAGAAGCAAGTTCCTGACTAAACTTCCACCCACAGAACAGTGTCCTACTGCACAGGATCAAAGCAGTACCTGAAACAATAAATCACCCACTCCACAGTTCTGTCTCACTCTTTCCAGCTCAGAGGAATCCCTAGGAAAAAATGAATGTCAGGCAAACTGCTAGTCCAATTTTGGTTCCAAGTTTTATTCAACACTGAATGCTACACCAAAAATGAAATAAATAATCTGAAAGAAATTAAGTTCCCAGAGCCACCATGCTGAAGTATATAAAGTTAGATGTGATTCTGACAAATGTTTGACAGTGGATGTCATCTTACTCCAGCACATTTCCTTAGGTCTGGTTTCTTGGAAGGAAATTGTGGTAGGAATACAAGGTTTTTTTCACATAATTCTGAAACAACATAATATACATCTGCAATTTTAGAAAAAAAAAACAAAACCCAAACAACAAAATACAGGGGTTTTCTGCAGCTGAGCATCTACTGTAAAACCAGAAATAAATTCCAGTTTTAGTTAGCTCGGCTGTTGGAGATAAACCCAAACATCATGATGGTTCTCTAAATAGTTAGAATCCTTCAGATCTCACTCCCATGTTCAAGCATAATAATAAGGAAATGCATTTCTTGGCTAACTCTTTTAGTCCACACCATTGCTGTCCTCAGGATGAAGGCACTATGTCCTGCTGTACAGTATGCAGCTCCTCCTAGGTCATACTATGACATAAAATCATTCAGCCTTCACAAACAAAGAGAAAACACAATACAGATTACTGTACTACAACAAAGTATATAAATTATCAAAATAAAATCTATCACTAAGAAAAGGATATGCTGAAAAATTAATCCAAATGAACAAATACATCCAGACAACAATCAAGTGTTGCCACACCAGTCCTTTAGCTACTTACCCAATCTGTGTGTATTTTTGTACTTTAAACACAGTTACTTATGGCCAAATGTTATGGTTTAGATATAATCTGGTTCTTTTTATTGCTGTTGAGCTAACAGATGGAGGGGGGGAAAAAGGAAAAAAGAAGTATTAGGCTAACAATAGGTTACTTATGGATATGGAACACTCAAAGAGTTCCTCCATGAAAACATTTATACCTCATTACCTACAAATACTGTTGCTCTTGTTCTTCCACTAGTCACAGATTATTAAGACCTCCACCATAATCTGATTTGGTCTGAATAGCCTTACCATAATTGTACCCACCCTACATCCTCTATATCCAGCACCTTCTTACTTATTAGAAAACATATGGTACCTACTAGACAACAATGTGGCAAACTAAAACAGATAACTGTTCTAACCTGAACATATAATATACAAGATGTTGTAAGATGTTTTATGCTGAAAACCTTGGCACCGGTAAAATGTCTGAAAATTCTTCCAGATAATGACAGGTCATCCTTCATCCAAATAAGAATGTAAATAGGTATTACTGAAAAATACTGATGGCAGACCCAAAGTTCTGTCCAGGAGAGATAACATACTATATTTTATAGAATGAGAGTAAATAAAGATTTAAGAATATAGCAAGGCATTTTACTAGGCTAACGGCTGAGCTTATTAAAGACCTCTATTCTTGCATATCCATGTTGTATTCCAAGACACTGTGACAAAGTAGCAAGAAAGGCTCATGGCTGAGCTACAACAGCAAGATAAATCAAACTGTTCAGAAAGAACCTGGGAGTATGACCCCAGTACATACATCAGAATTACTTGAAATATGTTTTCTTCGGGGCTGGGAAAGGCAAGACAGAAAGGAAATATAGTCTCAGATATTGCTTTTCTAAGTTAATAGCTGGATATAGTTTTCAACAATCAGGCTAAATTTTGCATTAGCATTTGTTTCAGGTTGTCAATTTGGGAACACATTTTAAAAGAAGTATTAACTGTGCGGGTTATTTCTAAGTGAGAGAGGGCTTTCAAATAGCTTTTGTCATGAAGAAAAAAACCACAAAGTCATATTTTGTAAGCCCACAAGCTGTAGGCAGCTAGTTCTTAATACATCCTATTCCCCTGAGAATGGGGCTCCAGAGGAAAAGTGGAGAACCTGAAATAGTTTAGGTCTTTTGCCTGAAGAGGGTTCCACAGTAGGGAGGTCACTAACTACTTTTCACTGAGCGTTTAAGACACATTAGTATTCTGTTCTGTTGGTGGTATCATTATACATTATGGGATTTCCCATCTCAACACACACTGTTATTACTATTTATATGGTCATACTGTAACACTTAACTGAATAATACATATTCATATTCTGACAGAATATGCTTGGTATTACAACAGTTTATGCAGTCTTATGCATAGCCTGCAATTTCTAGCAATATGGAGACACATTCTGGAAAGAAAGTGTTCTTTTCCAGCTTCATTTTTATTAGCAAAGACCATAAAACATCCTGCTCATTAAAATCTGAATCACTTCCACTGGGAGTGCACTTTTCTGAAAGTATTTTCCTACAGCTACAGCTGGCGGCAAGACAGATCTGCTGGCTAACCAGAGCACTAATAGGACATTATGAAACCCACAATGCAGCATGAAGACAGTTGCATAATCAGAGCAACGATTACCAGCTCTGCTAAAAAATGTTGAGAGCTTAAGCACAACTGAGTAGCATGTAACAAACAAAAGAAGCTATTATTGTCAGTCTGAGATCCTTTTATACATTATATTATTACTTTCATTGCAAGCAAGTGAAGAATAGGTCAATGACAAAGGCAGCAGTATATAAAACAAGACCATAAATCACAGGTACAACAAATGTCATCGTTAACAGCAGCACGAGACTCCAGTGTGGACTACCAGGCTTTAGTCCTAAGTGCTGCTCCAGCGTTTCACAAACCCCTGCAGCACACAATAGATGTCTCATCTGGGGTCTGTGGCACCTCTGAGCCACAAGTGCACTGATTGACGTTACTCGCCCTGACCAGCCTCACCTGGGACCCTCCATCTACAACCCAACTGATTTCAACCCATGGCTATATGTACCTGCCCCAGAAACCCTGTAGGAGTGCTGGTCTCTGGCTGTATTGAAGTGATGCCACTGCCTGGCCACGACTCTCATGGATTCTGGCCTGGTGCAGCCCTATCACCACTGAAATTTCAGGCAATTATGTAGTTTCAAGTTTATCTGTTACCTCAGGCCAGTCCAGCTACCGTGGCCATGCAGATGACCCAGAGAGTTAAGGATGATGCTTAGAGGGATGATTTGACAGATTGTTGTAGGTCCTCTTAGGGTGGGACCTTCATGCAGTTTTCCCTCAGGCAGCTCCTACTATGCCTAGCCTCAGCAATTTGGATATGTTGATTAACATCCTAGCCAGAGAATTTGGCCTTTTCCTCCCAAGGCTCCTCCTCTAAGTAGTTTGTGCTGCAAGATAGATTACATTGTAAATTGGCAAGACAATTGTAAATAGTCATTAGAAAGGGGGTTTGTATGCAGTTAAGATAATCAATAACAAGGAATAATGCCTGTGCTGGGTGGTCACCAAGGGCCAAAGCCAGAGCTGAGTGGAGCAATAGCTCAGGAGTCTCATCACATCCAGATGAAAGTGCTACTGCAAGGACCTGCAGTGGAGCCTCCTATTACCATCTGTCTGGTGACCAGCTGCTGGATTTGGCTACCCTGAGAGCATTTCTCTTTGTTAAGATCCCAGTAAATAAGTTTGTCTTTCTAAAGAACACTGTCCATGGCCCTCTCTGCAACAACTGCATGAAGAAAAAGGTAAATATTTTGATTTATGCTTGCACGTTGGAGCACCGTGGATTTACATAGATGTAGCAGCACTTCCATATATTTACTAGTTTGCTGTACTGGCCTATCCAGTACTTTGGCTATTCCAGTTAGTTCAGATAAAAAGCCTGAACGTAGGCAGAAATTAGAATTTCTGTCCTGTTATTCAGGTACAGGACACCAGAAGCATGCAGTGTGACCCCACCATTCCCATTTGCACCAAAATTTCAGGCTGCTCTGTCTCATTAGTATCTAGCTCCACACACCAAAAAAACCTTACACTTTGGTGTAAATTCTCCACAATTTCAAACTAAAACAGCACTGGAAAATTCAAAGTTCTGCCTATAATCTCTCAATTAAACCCTATTGATCACACTTAATTGTAAGACATAATGCATAGTTTTTTAAAGTCTTATTTATCTGTGTAAAAGGACAACTAATGTCCTTAGATATGAGGGGAAAAAAACTGGCATTTTTACACTGCATTGAAACTCTTAACACTGAAAATCCTTACAAATCAGCATTAAATGGAAAACTTTATTCATTATCTGTTATTGTGATTTATATATAGAGAGAGTTCCTAAAAAAGTACTAAAGAAAATCACATTATCTATAACCTTATTGAAGGCATATGAACATTCTTAAGAATCTGTCAAGTCTCTAATAAAATGTAGACTTTCTTGGAAGAAGATTAAAGATTCTGTTCAAAGTACTTCTATGAGCGGATGACTGTAGACCTACTTTAATAAACCAGATAGGCTGAGGGATTAAAAACTAATGCTGTATTTTTCAACTGGATACAACCTGAAGTTAAAAGACTCTTTTTACATCATACTGAACATTATTACATTGTAAATCTACAAATAAATAATGGAGCTGTACAAGCAAGGAGCATGGAACAGAAAATTGATTGAATGTATTATTGTAAGTAATTTGGTGATTCTGTGGTTGGTTTTGTCACCTGGAATGATGGAACTGGGTAATCAAATTGAGCGCTATGTTGTGGCTTGTGACAACAATGTATTGTTTTAACAAGCTCCCTCTTGAAACACATTTACCTCTCCTTGGAGAAGACAATTTTGTTTTCACTGTTCTGAGAGTTAGCAATATTACTTCCAGCCAGCAATGAACCACCATGTATCTATAATTGTGTAAAAGGTTTGTATTAACCTTGTCCTTTGAACTTCTTCATTCCTGCTGTGTAGCCTCATAAGAGGATAGATAATCAGCAATCAAAAATCATTTTCCTGAACAATGTCAAACCTGTTTAAATTGTTCAGCTGTACTGTTCTGGTGAAGTTGCACCTTCAGAATAGAAATCTCTAAATCTCCTTCCCTGCCTCTTCAAACGAGCTGGCATAACCATATATCAGTTTATTTCCTCTCCTGGTTCTGTCAAAATGATATTAAAGCCTTCTCCTGCTGGAGGGTTTTTGATAGAAGTGGGTTAGATAATACATAAACATCATACACACAGATCTGAATCCATCTCAACTGCTGCCAAAATGGCTTGTATAACAACAGCTTTTGGATTGTTTGTTTTCTTTTTTTCCTAGAAAGTAAAATCTCCACCCTCCTTATAACTTTTACCAGCTCTTCTTCGCATCTTCCATCTTCCAGTCACTTTTGAAAAGAATTTCAGCTGAATTCTCATCCCATCTTGTACAGTATCATTCACACTACCTGATGGTGGTAAATTTGCAATTTTATGCACCAAGTAAAGAGTGGCTAGTCCCTTGATCCATCTGTATGCTTGTACTCCACAGTTGTTGTCTTTGGGTTTTTTCCATTTCACTTAGCTATTTTTCTACAGCACAACCTCCTAATTCAGTTGAGCAGGTATTCATTCAGCATTGAGATCATACCATATTGCCAGTGACCAACAGCCCCAGCTGTACATTATCTCTTTGTACTTGGCAGATGAAGCACTACAAGTTTTAATGTTCTTTGGAAAGTGTTTTACCTTTTGAATTACTTTATTCTCAGTCTTGCATAAATGGGTTGAGTTTTCAGTAAGTAATCCACTTTCTGTTCTTAACAAGCTCTTTGCCAACTTTTAATTCCATTTTCCCTAGATCTGTAGCCCTCTCCTTCATTATCCCTTGCACCTCCATCCCACTCCTTCTGCTTGGGATGAAAGTCAGTTTTAGAACTTTGAAGTAAGTGAATGCCTCTTAAACATCAAATTTCTTAAGATGTTCAATCAACATGACCTCATTAAATAATTCTCTTAAATTTCTCAAAGTTTGCTTTTTTAAATAAATCAACTGAAGTGAAAGTTAAGTTGAACCAATGTGCAACCTCTTAATTTAACAGGCTTGGGGGGTTTTTAAATTATTTTTTCAGTACTTACAAAAGCAAACATTACAGCTTTTTGGCACAGTAATTATTTAGTAAAAAAGTCAGACTGCTGTCACATCCAGTAATAACTGAACTTTATGCTGACCTTCACACATTAGCTGAGAAAATTACAAGCCCAAAGTGACCAGACTTTTTCAGTAAAAAAATAAAATTCTTTTAAGCTATCAACTTAATTTAAGCAGCAGAGAGACATCAATAGTAAAGCATCATATCAGCTATGACATGCCACACTTCTAAGAAGGTATTGCAAAAGATGGTTTGATGAAGACAGAATGAAACTAAGAGTCTAAGTATGAAAGTAAATCTTTAAAACTAAAAGTAATGATTATGTCAAAGAACACTGATAGTAAAATTACTTATAAAGGCAGAAAACTTACCTAATTTATCTCAATTGGCAACTGAGCTTCAAGAAAGCAATCATATATGATTGTACCATCTTCTCTTTACATAAAGTAAAATAATATTAAACAATAATCCATTATTCAAGCTGTTTCCTCAAGCAATCTATATTTTATTTTGTACCGAATACCATAGTTCTCTATAAGGTTTTCATTATAGTTACGAGACATCTTACCTTCATACATAGATACCATTAGCAGAAAAATTTCTCACATCTTTCTCAAAGTCTCTATTCATTGTAAAACCTAGTCCTTGGAATATATAGGATGTCCTATATCTCCTATATATGAATTTCCTTTAAAAATAAAAGAAAAAAAATCAAAACCTTAAAACCCAACTCTACACAAAAATCAAAGGGAGTTCAAACCAAGTCTGTTCCACTCAAAACATGAATTTGTTAATGAACTAATCCCATCCAACGAAGATATTACAACATGATCTCTTTTCCCTTAACAAAACAAAACAACCAGCACTTGTGTTCTGGACAATTATTATCTCCTACTCCTAAAAATTATCTTGTTTTCACAAGCTCTGGAACTGTCAGTTGCTGTTTGGAAGACACTGATGATACCAGTAAAATATGACTCCCACCAAAAGGTGGGGAGCTTTCATCATAAAAGTACTGGAATAACTAGTGGAATGAGCATCGTTGAATCGTGCAGCCCACTGACTGTGTTAGGACCGGAAGGTTCCACTATCACTCCAGTCTCCATTTCAAAAAACGAGTTTCTCAGTAAGCTGTCGCAGGTCTGTGACAGTTCTAACTGTTGTTGCACAAGGGAAAATCATGACCTATTTTCTTTCGCCTTTATTGCTTGCCTCAGTTTCTGTTTTGACAGCTCCTCCTCCTGTTTCCAGTACATCAATCTCCTCCTCTGTTCTCAGTTTTGTCTTCAGCTTTGTCATCACCACCATGTATTTCCACATACTACACTCCCAGTCCAAAAATCTGTATCTAATGATCTCTGTTGTAGACAGCTACAAATATTTGAGAAGTAGTCAAAACTTCACTCCATTTACATCTTACCCTATAAACCACCAGCAGCATTTCAGTTGCATTTTAGGCCTTCATCCACTCTTTTTTAGAGTGTGGTAGATGGGGGTGTGGGAAGCTTGTTAAGAAACATAAAACTTTCATCAGATATAAGAAAAAGTATGTCCCACAGATTCGGCATCCAAAAATTTAAGACAACCTTCTTCAAACGAAGCATCCAAAATAAATTCCTTCATCTGCTGCCTTCTCTCATTTTGGCATCTCAGTTTAAGCCAATTTTTTTCCTGCCTACAAAGGTAACTTAGCACCACAATATTCCAAGGAATCTTATACAAACTCCTGCCAGCATGCTGAGTATGTAAATGCTCTTTTTACTCCAGATCAGGTTATACAGGATCCCATTAAGTTCATATTTTTCAGGATTAGAAATTGAAAATACATACTGCTAATACTGCTCATACTAATTTAGGTAGAATAGAGTTTTGGCAGACAATGGATCAATCTGTTTAACTGCCCAAGCACACGATATCCTAATCTGTTAGAATGCAAAATATTACGATACCCATAAATACTCTATTTTTCTACAGAAAATAATTTCTGTAACACTAGCTCTGGATTTTCTAGACAGAAATATGGGACAAAGCAATTAACCTGTAGAGTACAAAGTCCTTGTGACAGCTCTGTTGCCTGCACAGTACCAGGCAGTAGTGTTTTAGGAGTCCATAAATTCTTAGGGATGTGCTAGTTTGGACATTTCTGTAAATTTACAGGTATAGTAGGTGGACCCTGCCTGATCCAGGCACCTACCAAACAACTTTGTCACAACAGCATTCTGTTGTCTGCAGTCATCTATAAGGAAAGGTAAGAAAAAGTAGAGAGAAGAGTGATGAATTGATCAAAATTCAGTGATGAGTCTGAAATACAATCAGAATGATCCAAGTCCCTTCCCAATGCTCTCTTCCCAACTCCACATCACAAAATATCTGGTATGATCAATTACAAACTAAACTGAACATCAGGTCAAGATTACAGTGAAAACTGTCATAAATTAAACATATCATCAATTGAAGTAAAAATACCACAGCTTTAGCCAGTTTAGCTAATTGTGTTAGCTATTTCACGACAGTTTAATGTTTATAAAGTAGCACTCAGTTTTTGAAACTCTGATGAACGTGTGTCAATATTACCACATTAAAGGATGCCTAATTAAGTTGCTAAAACATTACGGCTATACTTGCAAGTTAACCTGAAAACTTTAGAATCTGTTTACAAGAGAAGTCCCAGAAACCTGTTTTAAAAAAGAAAAAAAGTGTTTCAGCTTTTAGTATCTTACAGCCTTTTATCTCCCCAACTTGCTTCTATCCTGGTAATGTAATGAAATTGCTCTTCTATAGTTCATAGCAATATTCGTTAGAATTGCAGATTTTTCTAGAGCCATGCAAGAAGCAAGTTCAATTTTTCCACATAAAGATGGATAAAGAAAGTGTAAAATAATTTGCTTTAAGAAAAGCAAAGTAATATTGAGCAAGAACAGACTCAAGCAATGGAAACTACAAAAATAAAACAGAGCTGAGAAAAATCTACATAAATTAGCTGAACATACCTTTAAAGTAATACCAGCAGATTTCTAGTGACTTTTAAAACCTTCTTTTTCACCTTGTTTCAAGAATTTTAGATGCAGTCTGAAAGACTTTTTCAGCCTTTCATGCTACTCTTTTACACTCAAATCCCCATCATTATCTCCTACCCTTAAATTAATATGCTGTCTTTTAAAAATTTCTTCTGTCATTGCATGGTAACAGGAGTCACATCTCTGTGAATTATCAAGGGTAAATTAGGATAGTCATGTGTAGGACAAAGAAATAGGAGAAAATTTTGCCAAATTAAACCATTTTTACTTGAGTAATACTCTATACAACATCCCTTATTTTAAAAACCCCTGTTACTCTGGCCTGGTGTTGGCTTGAATGCCACAACTGATGTTATAAAAATATATTAGTTTTTCTAGCTTGATCCTAGAATCTTTATAAAGCTATTAATACTTGGCAGTTAAACTCCAAGGACTTCCTCAATTAGCTCCCTCTTGCCATGACCCTTCTCAGACTGAGGTACCATTAAGAAAATAGCTATATTCAGCTGAAGACTCAGCTAATAGAGGAGCAGAAAGACAAGGATCATGAAAAGCTTCTAAGAAGCAAAATGCAGTTTCAAGCTCATATTGGGTTCCACTTCTGGTTATTTTCAACAAAATGATGACTTTCACAGTTTAACAGAATGTAGTGGCAAAACTTCAGACAAAAATCAACTAACACTGATAAATTTATATAGATAAATAAAATTAATAGGAGTTGGTAAGAAACAGTATAAGACAGCAGTTTATTAAACATTATTTTTATTATTTATACATAAAACTAAACCAAAAGTACCTGTGGACAAACTGCTTCAAGAAACTAGAGGAAGTATAAGGACAGTAATACCTGTCTAATTACTGTCATGGAAACACACTCCTGTTTTCCTCTTGACTTTAAATCCTGTTAATTACAATCTCTTGAGTTATTTCTTACTCTCTTGACTATACTATTCATAATGATGAAAAAAAGTAAAAGCTAAATGGATGAAAGAGTCACTTCCAAATCAGAATGCTTTCATTTTTGTACAAGTACAAATAAAACATTATCCAGAAGATAAAGTCAAATAAGAATCAACTCCAATAAATTGCTGGCTAAATAACAAGAATTCAGAACAGGCTGAGTAATGATCTCACCCTTCTCTCTCTTGCCTTCCTCTAATTGTTTACTGAATTCATTTCCTAGGACAACTCAGTTTCCTCAAAAGAGATCTACTATCATAAAACAACTATAATGAAACAGCCTACTATCGTGAAACTCGTTTTCAGATCTCTAGTGTACATACCTCTAAAACATGAGGAATAAGGTTATAATCTTTTGGAGGATTGCTGTGAACCTTAATTAACATATTTCTATACCTGCACTTTCTCTTTTTTAATGAAGAGTGGAAAAAAATTGAGAAGCACATAGCCACATTGCCTTGCCTGTGAATCACTTGTAGGTTGCTAAAGCAAGTACTTCACAATGCTTTTAGTGAGTTTGTCAATGAGTTTGCCCTACTCTGCTGGTCCTCAGTATGCTTTTAGGACACTTTGCTGATAATATTTTGATGGTCACAAAGCCCTGGTTAACATCAAGTATAAAGCAGTGAATTGCTTAATTAGACCAAATGCACGCATGTAACATTTGCATTTTGCTCAGCCACAATAATGCTTTGTGAAAGCTGAAATAGCTCTGTAATTAATATGGCCAATCTATTAATAAAAGCTAAACCCCAGGAAATAAAAAACAATTTATTTTTTAAGGAGGTGAAAAATGAGTGCTAAAGGAAGGAGCAGATTTCTATGTTCAAACATCTGCAGTGTTATTAAATCCCCAACAGCTGTTGCTAGCTTTAATCCCATGGAGACAAATTCATGATATCTGCATTGCTATATGTTTTTGTTGCTAATCTGACAGACCCTGAGAGATAGCCTGCTGTACCTGGACTCATACACACACGAAATAAGTTCTGCAGATATTAGGATTTCCTTGGCTTCAAATGGTTGCCTTGGACACAAAGAGACACAGACTTAAAAATAGAGCAGTCTCTACATGTGGATTAGATAGTCAGCATTCCTTGAGCCAGACAAATGAAGATAAATCATAGCTAAGAAAGGCTGGAAAGAAGCATTCTTGCTGTTTCATCTGATTGCTAAATTAAATCAGTTGGGGTTGAGAGAATATTGCAATCATGGGTAGCTGCACCAGTATTTTTCTAATGGAAAAGTATTCTTTCATCTGTAGATTAGTTCAGCCAATAAAAGTATTCCACAGTTAACATTTCATCTTCGATACATCAACTTATCAAGATCAGTTACTGCATGAGGAGACCACTGAAGAGAAAATTTTGAATAATCTCTAGAGAGATTTTAACAGTTTGTCATGCAGCTGTTTCCCACTCTTCTTCCTAAACATCAAATTAACTTTTAAAGGATATCAATTAAAACATGTATCTTTCCATGACAGTAATTAGCCACTATTGTAGATACAAAGAAAGGAAAAGGTACGCATCCATTTTTGTCCCTCTATATAGAGTCTGTCTTGTCAGACTTTATGATGTTGTATCCCATATCGCCCAGATATGAATCCTGTGCCTTTCTGTGCCTTTAAATTGGGTGTGAGAGGAAAAAAAAAAGCCAGATGAACTTTTTTCAAAGCAGTTCTGTGCCCCAAGGACACTGCTATCTCTCTCTGTGTGCTTCTCTGGGGAGCAGAGCAGGAGGAAGCACCCTTCTTGCTTTTTCGGCCAGCTTTCTTCGGCTCAGTTTCTTCCAAGAGAGACAGAGAGTTAAACTTTTTTTTTCCCTGGGACTTTGATTTTTTTTTTTGTTCTTTTCTTCTGGAGCTGTGCAACAACACCAGGACAGTGTCTGGGAGGCCCGGAAGGTCCCAAGCCGAACCCCAGCTCTGAAGAGGAGGAGAGAGACCACCCCCACAGAAGGACTTTAAAATCTTCCCAAGCTTCTCTCCACAGTGAGAGATTTTATTTTTTGGCATCATTTTATTTTTTGGCGTTTGTTAAATATATAGGTTTTTTTCATCTCTTTCACTTTCCTCCGAGGAAGATTTCTTTCCCAAACCTGGTGGGGGAGGGGTGGCCATAACCTGCCTTCTGTCAGAGGATATCTTCCTCCAAATTTGGCCTCAAACGGGCACAGAGTCCAAAAAAGATAAACCTGTCATGAGGCCTCCTATCTGTTTTTCATGTCTTGGTCAGTCTCACCCTGTAATAAATAATCCCATATTGCTAGGCTAAAACTTTGCCACAGAATTCATCACATATTTGACGAATCTGATCAACAGATTCTGACCCCCAACACCTGACTATAGTCATTGTCCATATTACAAATGTGTCCTTGATCTATTACACACTTCCTAAAGAATGCCAGTATTGCTTAGATCAAAAGAATAGTTATACCCTCATTAATAGCATTGTGAATAAATGAGAGGGGGAAAACAGAATTCTAAGAGTTACCATGAGATTAAAAACAGTATGTGAATTGTTTTCCCATATTACACTTATAGCCAAGTTGATGGGGTAGAGAGTCAATAAACAGACTATAAAGTGTATGGAAAATTAGATGGGCTCACATGGGTGTCATCAGTGGTACAAAGTAGAGCTGGAATCCAGTTACTATTGCCATTCCTTAAGGATCAATCACTCAATCTGGTATTCTTTCACATCTTCATTTATGACCTCAGTGACTGATGTGGCATTCTCAGAAATTGTGCATCATGCTGCTGGGAACAATCAACATGCTGAAGGGCTGCTATTCAGAAACACCTTGAAAAGCTGCAGAAGTGATCTGACAGAAAACTCACAAAACTCAACACAGACAAACGTAAAGTTCTGCAGCTGGAATGAAATAAATCCACACAATGGCTTTGCAGGAAAGGACTTGAGGACTAATGGACAAGTTGACCATGAACCAGCAGTATGCTGCTGTGGGGACAAGGGACAACCACACACTGAGCTGCATTAACGAAAGCATTTCCAGTGGGTTGAAGAATATGATTGTTTCCCTTTATTTAGCACTTGAGACGCTGCCTCTAGAGTGTTATGCCAGTTTGGGGGTTCTCAGTACAAGACACTGACATATTGGAGCAAGTCTATCAGGGGATCATCAAGATCATCAGGAGACTGGAAAACATGAAATATGAAAAAAAAAAATCAGAAAACTTGATTTATTCAGCCTAAGGTCAGCTCCTCAGCTACCTTAATGGGAGAGTACATAAAATATACTGTTCTCAGAGGCAGGACAAGAGGCAATGGATACAAGATATAACACAGGAATTTCCAGTTAGATACACATTACATTTTCTTAAACCATGGCAGTGGCCAAACACTAGGAACAGGTTGCCTAGAGGGGCTCTGGAATCTCCTCCATTCTTGCAGATGCTCAAAACTACCGAGGCTGAGGCCCTGAGCAATCTGATCTAACTGAACCTGCTCTGAGCAGAGGGCTGGACTAGACGACTGGATTTCCAGATGATCAGATGACTAGATTTCCAGAAGTCTCTTGCAACCTAAATTATTCCATGATTTTAAGCATGAATCAGAATTATTTTTCCCTACTTTTTTTCTATCAGTAGCTACATTTTTTTTTTTCAGTTAAATTAAAAAGCAAAACAATACAACAACTTTTAAAAATAACAAATATTTGGACTTAACTACCACTTTTTCACATCCAAGATAAGCCCGTGTTTAGCTGATTCACACATTCCTAGTCAATTTAGAATTGAAAACACAAATTTCATTCATGCTAGGAACATACATAAAAACACATTCATGCATTGATTGAATCAGATGTCCAACAAAATGGACAGAGTGGCAAATGATAACAAAAAAGATTTCTGCAACTGAAACAACCTTTATGCTGGAATATATGCTGGAATATAAGGAATACCACACAAGTGTCCACTTCTGCTGACTTAAGTTAGTCTTCTTGTGACTATAAAGAAACTGTTCGACTCTAAAGGAATTACTAGACCTCCACTCCGCGTTAAGCACGATTTTTAAAGACTGCCCATATATGGTCTACCACTTGGAAAGCCCAGTATTGAAAACTGAGAAACACTGCCTGTGGAAAGGACTGCTCCTGCTCTTGCAATCACATGTTAAAGATTTTCACTTTAGAAAAAAGACATTGAGCTGATAAATAGGCAAACCTGAATCTCATCAGTCTTTTTCAACTAGCTCACTGATGAGTCAAAATCGTCCCCCCTGTGCTCTCTTTCATATGTGATTTTGGTAATTGCATGTATAATGAATGAGAGGCTTCTGCTGCTAGTATTTTTTTCCATGACCACATAAGGATATCTAAACTGATGAGAATCTACTACCATACACCTTAAGTAATGCTTTACCACCCAAATTACTTGGAATCTGGATTTTAATTTTGACTGCTTTGGCATTTTCTTAGTTAATCTTGAGCCACCTTGATTTCCACTCTATTTGTGCATTAAAAAAAAAAAAAAAAGAAACCTAAGCAAAAAAAATTCAGTAGTTTTTAAGCGCATACAAACTTTGGATTGATTAACTTCTGCGAACTTTGGAAATTTTAAGATTCATCCATCAGTGATTATAATGTACTTCACACAGAGGAAAACACATTTACTTAGAATACATTGACATTTGCAGTGTTAAAATGTTACAACTTTAAGAGTTGACATTTATACAAGTAACCCTCAAATTTTGAATTTCAGTACAGTTTGTATATTAGGGTAATCGTAAGCATTTAATATTAATCATATTTATTAGGAAGAGATTATATGAAGGGTAAAATTTACTATAATTCTGTTGTACACACTGCTATAAATGTCCCATTTGCTAAAGAACTGGTAAGCATGACAGAATGACAGCAGAAAAAAGGCACAAAACCAGGTACAGAATGAGTTATGGAAGAGTAGTCAACTGTGCAACAATTCTACTAGCAAAGAGAAATAAATGTTATAAAGATAGGGAATGGTGTAAGTTGGGACAGGATAAGCTACAGGTAAAGGAAAGTAAAGGCAGAAATAGGACTTCACCAGAGAAATCAGAGTAGGAAATTATGAAAGAACTGAAGTAAAGATGAATTATTTTATGGAGATGGGAAAAGAAAGCAGAGGAACACAGAGCAGACTCCTTACTTTGTAATATGTATCAGTAAGGAATTTCAGTATCTTCTTCATTTATTCTTTCCACATGGTATTCTGATTATATACTGCTCTTATGTTAAATAATTTACATTTAGCCATGTAATGTCAGCAGCTTGAAGCAGGAACTCTTAAGAAAGACAAGAAAGAGAGAGTGCCTGGGCTTTATTTCCACACTCTGCCAATTGCAGACTGCATGAATTAAACCCCAGAAAGTAACTAATCCTCCCCTCAGATTCCCATTTCCCTTTCTTTTAATGTGTACAGACCATCTCTTCCTCTGTTCATTTACTCTCTCCAGCACATTGCATCTGGAAGTCTAGATTTCAATGCTCTCATGTAATACAAGAAATGCAAAGAAAACCAGTTCTAGTTCTACACTGTGTATAATATGCTTCCTCACCTGCACAGGAAAAGAAGGAGGTGCTAATCTCTGCATTCATCTGAATGACCCAAATTGAAAATTCTGGTCAGTCAATCCACAGAAGTAAAAACCAATTGTTTAGGTGTAAGACTAAAAAAGAACACAAGAAAAGGACTAGCTTACATGGCTTCCCACATCACCATGGAATCAGCTCAGTGAATTAGAGGATAACTTCTGCTTTCATTGCCCTGCATAAAGAAATAGTGTCTTCAAGCCTGGCTCTAAGGTTATATGCAAACCCGTACATTTGTCTGGTCTACAATCTACCCTTCTCACAAAACTTTTATTTACTAATTGTTGAAAGATTTCTCCTCCTCTTTAACTAATTTAGCTTTGTTTGCTGCCATTATATACTTAGCACTCCCTCTCAGCTACAAAATTATTGTCTCCAGACAAAGAAATCTCAGGCAAGGATTGCACTCCCTGTGTAGGAAAGCACTGCGAACGGCACAGGCATTTTCAAGTCACTGTTCACCACTAACAAAGAGCCAGCCAGTCAATATACAGCTGTTACTAACAAACATAGGACTCTGTGCTCTGTAAAGCAGGTCAGAACAGCTACTGGGAACTACAAAGTAGCTGCACCTTCACAATCTTTCTAAGAGCATGATTTAGAAAGGTCCTTCTGGTCACAAAGCCAACTGAGACTTTAAGAGCCCAAATATCCTTGAGCTTGTAGACACATCTAGACATCCCACAATAATGTATACACTTTTCCATTAATACACTTTCTTTTCTTTATAGAATATCTTTTATTCCCTCCATCATGGAGCATTACCTGTATTACGCTAGGACAACAACCAACATTTTTTCCATTCATGACTTCTCTCATCAGCAGGGACACCTCCATACTTGATTGACACAAAAAGATTGTACTGTGTCCTGCATACCTGACATAAGAATAGCCTCAGTGTTCCTACTAATTTTTCCTTCTAAAGAAAAGGTCTAGCAAAATTTTATGGCCACAGTCTATAGAATGAATAATGGGCAGCACTGAATTTTTTATTACAACACAAAAGATGGGAGATGGAGGTACAAAGTGATTCTGTCTTTTCCTTCCAACATCCACAGGAAAAATCAACAAATCCTCTTAGCAGGGCTCTTGGAGTCTGTAAGCTTAACAGAATTACAGAATAATAGGGGTAGAAAAGACCATGTTGTGATGCTCATAATCCATTAAAAACTGAAATTGAGCCACGGGCTTGCACAGTTGAATTATATTAGAAAAACACATTCAAGATTCAAAACTGTCTGAGAACTCTAGAAAATACTTCTGTTTTCTATATAAAGAGCAAAACTCTCTCTCTCTTTCCTTTTCATTATTATTAATGTTATTTTTTTTGGTTAGTCTTACTATCATACTTTATTGTCAATTATTAAACTGTTCTTATCTTAACCCACAAGTTTCTGATTCTCCTCCCCATCTCAGCTAACAGGGTCAGAGGGAGTGAGAGAGCAGTTGCATGGTACAAACTTTGTGCCAGAGCTTAAAAGAATAGAATGAAAGAGAGGTGAGGAGAGGCAAAGTGAGGTGGTGTGAGCATAGGCGAGACAAGGCAAGGCAAGGCAAGTGAACAAGCCAAGGGGACAGCAACTTTACCACATAATTGTCCTCCAGAGAAAACAAAAACCCCAAAACAACCTCAGCATACTTACTTCAGAGGCTTTTTAAAAGTATACGCGATTTTTGAGAGGAGAAAATCGGTTGAGGAAAATGCAGATGGTAAGAAAAATAACACTGTTCTGCAGTGAATCCATTGGAAGAATAAGCGGAAAAGAAGCAGTATTTCATACTGTACTTTGTACTTTCAAGCTCTACCTTTAAGCTGTGGATTGGATAGGTGTGTCAGTTTGGGTTATCTGAAAGAAAATACAGAGCCAAACAATGGTATCTTGGATAGAAAAGTTTCTACACAGCATTACTGGCAAGTATTATAATCAATAATTCATTGATAAAAACTAATATCTGCAAAATGTATACTATAGAAAACAGAAGAATGCATTTGTAGACTAACAGAATTTGAACGCTCACGTGAATGACATTAAAAATTGCAGGCTGATTTCACAATGCACTAATTTTAAATCAATGAGTGAGCAGGGATTTAATTTACATGCCAAAAAGCTGTAGAGCCTTACTTCCAACAACTGCATTCTCCTAACATGATGTAGAATTTACCATATGTCATATGCCTTCAAGCAAATCACACAGAACCTCCACCTAAGCCTTTATCTTCTTTATTCAAGGAGTGCTTCTTGCTTAACTGTATCTGGGTATTTAGGGGAAAATGAAGATTTTTATTAACCTTTGCATTCCCCCCAATAAAAACATTTAATAAATCGTATGGAAATAGATTATGGGGTATTACTTGGAGTGTATCATATTGTCTCCCTTCAAAATATGAGCTGGGTTACTTTCCTCATCCAGTTTTCTGATCACTCTAATGGGAATTACTCATCCTACATTTAGAAAATACAGGTTGTGTTCCTTTTGTATCTGAGTATCTGCAACAATCACTGAAGAGGGGTGCAAAATATTCATGGAAATTACTGCAGAATGGGGAAAAAACCAAAATCAACCTAGTTGCCAAGCACTAAATACCTGGTTTGGGTAGGATTCAGTGGTAAACTCCTGAGCTCCAGTCCTGGCTCTTTTCCAGGCTAGGAAAAATCATGATCTGCATTCTCCTACATGTCATCAGAAAGGCCTCTAATTATTTAATCACTCACTGTATGTCTGTTTCAAGTTCAAGAAATTGTTCTAGCTCCTGAATAGGAAACTGCTCTTTAAAAGGCTATTAGAAACTCACAGGTTTCAAATGAGACAGTCACTGTAAACCTAATCTAAAAACAAGAAAAAATAAAAGCAAATTACCCATTCTCAACCAGCTCCCACCACCCAGCACCTCTTCTGCTCAAGAGGCTGCCACACTTTTTGCAGGCTCATCTCATGTTGACCATAGTCTGAGTGAGTTTCAGGTAACTTTCTTTTGTCCAGTTTATTTGTTTGTTTCAAACTAGTCCTGAAAAAGATGTAGTCAAAAAACACGCAGGCAATCCATCCTTCAAAAACTATTTGTCAGGTAATGTATACATGGATTCTGTGTTAAAACCCCCTGAATTTCCACCAGAAAGTGACATCCCTAGCCATTTTCAATACCTCATCTATAGAGATCTACAAAATCTATGTAGTAAAACTAAGGTTAATACAAGAATTTCACCAGAGATGGAACTACACCTGCACTTGACACTATACCAGGGCAAGATGCCTTTTAAGTCGCAAAGCTTCTTTTGGCAATCCCAGAAATTTAGGACTGACTGTTTAAGAAATTAAAATACTTTCTTTAAAGAGCAACAGGATCTTGAGCCCTACCTAAATCATGCCTCATTGCAGAAGAACTTACACCTCTTTGCTGCAGGCAGAAGAAGATCATTAAATGGCACTAAGTCACAGTGTTGTTCAGTTGTGTACAGGAGGAACACCACCTGGAAGCCCCTGTTTTCCAGCTCTTCTAGGAGAGCCCATAACATTTGTAGCTGATGCAAATTTACAGTAAGAAAACAGGCACTTAAGGATACAGTAAAGAGAGAAATATAAGGAAAGTCCAGATAGTATGAAAGTCCTTTCCATCCATTTAGCTTTAATATGTGCTTAAAAATATATGTTGAATGTGCTGCCAGACACTTATCTGTCTTATCTTGTCCTCAGCTCCATCAGGCACAGCATCACCAGACAGTTGAGGGTGGTGATTGTCATACTCTGCTCTGCACTGGGGCAGCCTCAGCTCAAGTCCTCTGTGCAGTTTGGGGCATCACAATATAAGAAAAATAAGAAAATCTCTAACAGAGAGGAGAGAGAAAAGGAGGAACACAGGGATGTTGAAGGGCCTTGAGGGGATGCCGTATGAGGAGTGTCTGAGGGCACTTGGTCTGTTTAGCCTGGAGAAGAGGAGACTGAGGGGAGACCTCATTGCAGTCCACAGCTTCCTCCTGAGGGGAAGCACAGGAACAGACAATGATCTCTTCTCTGTGGTGACAGGACCCGCGGGAATGACATGAAAGTGTGTCAGGGAAGGTTTAGGTTGGATATTAGGAAAAGTTTCTTCACCCAGAGGGTGGTTGGGCACTGAACAGGTTCCCCAGGGCAGTGGTCACAGCACCCATCCCAACAGAATTCAAGAATTATTTGGAAAAAGCTCTCAGGCACATGGTGTGATTCTTGGGACTGTCCTGTGCAGGGCCTGGAGTTGGACTTTCGATATCCTTGTGGATCCTTCCAATTAAGGATATTCTGTGATCTTCCCAGAAAAGTTTCATCATTATCTCTGCCTCTGAGACTAAGTCAAAAGTTCACAGAATGTTTTAGTTTGGTGCTTGAAACAAGGCTTTCTTATTTTTTGTTGGGTCTTAGTTGGTTTTTTCCCCAAATAATTTCTATTAAGTAACATGTAATGTCCTATGATTTACTTTCAACCCTCATCAGCTCAGAATCTATTGCACTACTGTATATCAGGACACAGAGTGTCAAATTAGCTCTGTAAAGTAAGGAACATCCAACTAATAGCCATTTTGAGTAGTTTGCTATAAACATCTTGTCCCACATCATACTACATTTTCTTTGACAGAAGTAGGACCCAGTCCCACTGAAGCAGCATTCTGCTGCTCCAACCTCAAGGCCCTCCTTTTGTCCCCCTACAAGCACCTGCTTGTACTACAAGAAGGAGAAAACTCCTGTACTAAACAAAGAACCTCAGATCAGAGAAACTCTGTGTATGCTGAAGGAGGAACTATTTTTGCAAAACCGTGGTAGACTATCAAGAAATGCAGGACTGTTATATCATGCCTGAGTACAAGTGAGAAAAAAAAATCAACCATAACTTTGGCTTTTCAACTCCCTCCTCCTTGCCGCTGCATCACAGCAAGATCACTACGAGCACAGAACATTGCTCTTTTACACCAGCTGCAGTAGCTCAAATGTAAACTCTCCAGAAAATCTGGCCCACGTTCACACTAAAACATGTACAACACAGGTGGAATCAGAGACTTAAGCTGATAAAACAATTTTTTCTTTGCAGAGCATGTGCAAACAGACTTGCAGGCAGATTTTCTCAGTGACAACAGAATGCATTTCTGACATACAGGAAATGTCTTCCCTCCTCCAAAGCCTTAAAATTTAATGTCCTTTCTAACTGGCATGACATAGCAAAGTTTGGTGAAAGGTGCTTGCTTTTGAAAGTAAAAAAACACATGTTCCTATATTTTCTTCAAAGCCAAACCACTGTCTGAACTGCTTTTGGCAAAGAAAAGTTTTCTAAATGTATATCTGCTGTTCTTTACAACACTTGCCTGAAATCCAGTACTTATAAAGAAAACTATTACATAGAAGTGTAATTAGATTATAACATCAACCTCACATACTTATACCCTTATTTCACCATTTTTATTTTAGTTTTATAATCCAAGATATTTCCACAGGAAAAAATTACTAGATAAAGCTCAAATTGTCTACTGTTTCCTATGTAAAACTGACTCTGTTTTCATTCTGGAAAATGCTCACTTCAAACAAATGGAGATTTAGCCCATGGACAGGCTTCAAATTCTGAATGAAAATGGAAGCTGAGCCTTGTAAAACTCCATTAGAAACAAAATAATGAAAAAGCACTTTCAAATCCAGTTCCTGAGTTTAGTTTCCATGTGATACTTGGCATAAATCAGATCATTTATTTAGGAGCTGATAGATTTTTTGCATGTTCCTTGTTTTAATTTAATTATGATTTTGACTGCTAGTTTGTTTGCCATTTTATTCAAAGCATTTTACAAAGATACTTGTAACTCTAGACCTATAAAGAGTTTAAAATTTGAGAGATTTTAATATGTTATCACTGCCTTTATATTTGTACAGGCTGAAATATATTAGCAACAGCACACAAAAACCCAATTCCATATATAAGAAATGGTGAAATATCTAGAAATAAGCCACATTACTAAACACTACTATGGCAGCAAAAATTTCATGTATAAATCTGGGCTAAACCAAAGAACTGACACAAGTTGACCACTCAGTGTATCAACTATCATTATCTAGAAGAATCACACAATACCAGTTTAGCCAGGCTTTTTGAAAATCCAGAAGAAACTCCCAAGTAATTCTTTTAACCTGCCTCTTTCCAGTTAGCTAAACTAGCTGTGCCACAATCTGTCAAAAGCTTTGTGTGCTGGTCCAGTTAGGCAGCTCTCAAAATACAGGTCCAATTTTCTCTTTTCAAGATATTCTCCCAGGCTTCCTATATTTGTTTTCACTTTCCTTTTCTTTATACCATTTTTACAGTACTATCCAGATGGCAAAGAAATGCTCAGACCTATTTACACAAATACAGTTTCAGACAACAGAGAGTTAGAGAACACATTGCAGGGAAAACAATGAAGACAAACAGATTTCAGGTGAGTGCAATCAAACAATCTTGCAGTCTTTTCCTTTTTTCCTAATATACTCTGCAAAAGAACGATATACTAAATTATAATATTATGCAAAATAAAAACTCCTAGTATCCAACCTTTTAATCTGGAAACAATGGCAAGTACTTTAGGAAAAAAAGAAATATGAAAGCAGCAGGGTAGCACAGATCACCACATTTCCATTTATATTGATGAATTCAGCCATTTATGTCAGGTGAGAAACATCCCCTGTGGAATTCAGACAGCAATATCAGGCACCATCCTTTGCTACTGTATACATCTCGTATTTGTTTGGCCCCATCCAGCACAGAAGAAATTCCCCAATTTACAGGTGTTTCACTTTGCACTCTCCACACAGTGCAAATTCAAAGAAAAGTCAGAAGGCAGTGAGGATCCAATATGTTCTAGTGCCAAACTCAACTCTGGGTAATTTTAGGTCTTATAATTAGCCTCTCAGTGTGGAATATTTTAGGAGAACATGGCTCAAAATTATGCCTGGTATAGTTCTGTTCACTTTCTGAGAGATTAATTTAGCTCTTTTATTGTTTATGGTGTTTCACACATTGCATATAGGTATCAGAATAAGTCAGAAACAGAGACAAAATCATTGACTGCATTTACCTCAATCACTATGTATGCCCTAATTGAATCACAAGCAAAAATGATTGCATGAACTGAATTTATACAAAATTGATAGTCTGATTTCAAATCAGCATTGAGTCTACATTATTCTGACCAAACAATATAGCTTGATAGCTCATCTCAGTGTCTAATGAAGTAATGTTTGCATAATGCATGAATCCAATTTAGGAAAATTGAAACTGCTTTGCCTTAAAGATGGCCAGATGTTTAGTGAGCATGTGCTCAAGGGACAATTTCACCCAGAGTAATGAAGACCAAGACTGAGACAGATAAGTAATACAGGGGGAAATTTTTTATTTCCATTTGCAGTGGGGAAGACCAGCAAGCAGTTTGGTGATCCCAATTCTTCAGTTACTAGGAGCAGTAAAATTAAGCAATTGGCACTTTTAGACAAACTAAAAAAGATTTTTTAATTCCAGTATAATAATCTCTATAAATTGAAAGACTAGGATTTTACCTTTCTATAATTCACAGTTTTGACTGCTTTGTAATTTGACCTCAATCTATAGGCCTTCTAGGTAATGAAAAACACATACTGTGCACTCTGCAGCAAACATACCTCAGGGAAATATCTACCTGGAAAGCCATTTGAAAGCACAGAGCTGTCAGAGTCTGATATATGGAGTGTGTGTAAGCAGATGACAGTTCTTTCTTTGTCTCGGTTAGCCGACACGCTTTACCAAACGTGAACTATCAGCCAAAGCTCACTACCCCTTGAGTTCACTAGCTACTGTTTTCAAGAATGATTTTGAGAGGCAAGGTCTGAAAACAAAGGTAACTTATTTTTATTGGGTAAACAATGCAGGTGGAAAAAACAATAAAATCTTTTGCATGCACATCCTTTTTCTTATCTGAGAGTAGGCCATTGCGAACTTCTAGCCTGTCAAGATAAACGTGTTCTGGATAAAAGTAAGATTCATTAATCAACAGACAGCAGAGAGAAAGTTTAGTACACACAACTGAAGCAGGAAAAGATGCAATAGACAGGAAAGGTGATGAGTAGTCACCACTTGCAGAGATTACCAGGAGCACAAGTACAGAGCCACAATACCAATGTCTCTTTTAAGCTTGTGCTTTTCTGTGTTCAACAGGATTATGAAATTTAGTTTCCAGGATTCTTCTTTTGAAGGATTTAGTAATCTCTCTTGAGGAGAAGGACCAAGAGGTCTGAAATAGCACTGCTGTCTTATGAGATGTTCTCAAAATAGTATCCAACCATTTTTGTCCTTCTCCCTTGCAGTTCCCTGTGCTGTATCACATTTGTTCTGTTTCTTGCATACAATCTTCACAGGAACTTTTGGCTTCATAGAAGAACAGTAATACAGAAGCAGATCACATGACAGTGCAATAATCACTGTGTCCATATCAACATGATGAAGAGCCTGCAAGACCAAGTGTTTTCTCCATTTTTCTTTCTAACAGCTGGCCTAAACTCCTTCCTTCAAACATTGTTGTTTTAAATCTCAAATCAAAACAGGTAAAACAATCCTATTATTATGGCTTTTTTTTTTTTTAAGACCAGAATTCCTAAAAAGAATACTTACCAAAATCATATCAGATTTCTTCTGGTATGCCAAGAATCATACAGGTTTCATCTAAATTTCTAATCTCACCTTATTCAAATATTCACTATCTATGCAAGGAAAATCTCAGTGGAGCTGATGTAACTGTTTAACAACCATCGGAATTTATGTTAAGCTAGAGACAGTAAGAAAGAGCTTGACACCTTCATACCTTTATGAACCTGTTGCAATTTTCATAAATCTGACCTGACAAAGAGTCATAAAAGTATGAAGGGTAGGTATTTAATACCTCCCATGACTCAGTTCCTTAAATACTTAAAAAAATTCTGTTCTCCTTGAAAAATATGCCAAAGCAACTGTGAGAAAGCAAGAATAAGTTATCCCTGCTCCCAAGTCTCCCAAGGAATGTAATTTCCTAGATAAATTATGGGGTAAGCACAGGAAACAGTCAGAAAGGAAAATCGGTTTAACAATCTCACAACAGCCTTGAGAATTTATTCTCCTAGACCCCTGAATAGTTTCCATATCTTTACCATTTATAACCTTAAAAAACCCTCAAACAACAGTTAGTAAAATTATTATATTACCATTAAAATGCCTGTTGCTAGTTTTAAAGCAGTGACTCCACTTTAATATCTGAGATGTTTAACTAGAACATATCCAAAGCTCCATGGTCAAAACTACCTACTTCTGTGTAGTGCGCAAAAAGCTAATAAAAGCTACAAGAATAGCTTCCTCTCACAAAATTTCTTCAGCTTTCAAGGGTTGCAAATGTAATGTGAAGAAGTAGGAAAAGAGACACAAAGTTTCATGAATAAGTGTAGAAAACAGTTTGCCCAACACAACACAGTATGTAACAGACCCACCTGTATCTTAAAAGTCTAATGAAAAGCAGACACAAATGAAGACTGAGGTGGAAAGAACTTTGAGGAAGAAAGCTATGAAAACATACATAGAACCTAGAATATCAGTATTTTTGACCATAAAAAAGCCCTTTTTCCAGACCAAGAAAGCAATAAATTAGGACAACTTTGATTTAAAAAGAGGAAAGCGTACGGTGTTAGCAAAAGCATGGAAGTGGTGGGATACAGAAACAACCTTGTAGGCTGTAGACCTTTTTAATTGCAAAAATCAAGCATTTATATTATTCTTCAGTTCTATGTAGTAATTCAGGAGAAATACCTTGTCTATATCAGAAAAAGCATATCTGAGAGTTCTTAAGAATAATGTTCACTAAAAAGCTTGAAGGGAAATGTAACACAATTCTCGAAACCTTATTTTTCACCAATTTAACAAAAAAGGAAATTATGTCCAATTAGACTGATTACAAGTTCTTTTGTTAAAAAAAAAGGGAAGGTAGGGAGGTTCTTCTGGGTTTTGCTCATTACAATAATGGTGTGGAAAGTGTCAATCATTGTTCCGATATTCAGATGATGCTGATGAATAGTATTCATTCTTTACAAACCAAAAAATCTGACAGAAAGCTGAAGATGATTTTGTGACCCAATAACGGTTTATATAGGGTCACCCTGTATTCAGTTATTTCTTCCTAACTACCAAGCAGATTTATAATGCTGCTGGAATTGCTCTGTGGATGCTGTGATGGCTAGGTCTACATTCCCAGAAAGTTATACCATGAAGTCTTACAACTTGTCATTAGTACATCTCTATTACTTACAGAACAAATCAACAACATCCATTTGCTTTATGAATAAATCCATGACTGAAAGAACTAAGGAAGACCTAACTCTCAAAACCATGGTTTAAATTACATCAATATCATTCAGAAATCCAATAAACAGGTCGACACAAAAGTAATTACTCTTTCATAGAGCAATCGTGGAAAGCTCAAACTCTAAAACAAAGTTGATAAACACTTGACCACTCAAAAATGAAATTGATTTAGGCCAAGAGATTGCCAATTTACCCTACAGTAATTCAATACCCTTCATAGACATTTAGCCATAGTTTTTCTAAACTAACTTTCCCAAATGTTGGCGATAAAGAATGTGAAGCTATGTATCACTGGACAGACAAGAAGGGCAACTACTACTTTCTAAAGGAATGTTAACACTGAGTACACAAATTCTAAAGCCTAAGGCCTGCAGGCCCAAGAAAAAGGTTATTGAAGTGGGAGAAATCAAGCTTTCAAAACTGGGGCTAGGCTGGAAAGGAGTTTCTTACCACTTTTTGTATGAAGGCTAATACACCACCTCAAAGAGAAAGTACATGTTAGATGTTGTTGCACTGTTTATCCATGGAAAAAACATTTAGCCTAGCTGCTCTTCAAATCTTAATACCCACTACTGAGCAGATAAGACATTTAATTTTCCTGTCTTGTTGGAATTAAATTGCTCATTTGTCATACACCTTGTGAGACAACACTAAGTCCATCTGTATTTGAAAATATGCTTGAATTCTGATAAGACAGAGCAGCAGACAGAAGATCAGACCAAAGACTTGCGACAGAATCTATCATTCCTCCAAGCAGCAAACTGGATTTCGTGCCAGTGCAGTAAGTTATGGCAGTGTGTATTTTACTGCTACACATCACAGCACACAAGCTTCACTGCAGAAAAGTGAGCATTATTCTAGTCCATCCCATTGCATCTCAAACAAGGGCAGCCTAAGGCCTTTATCCAAGTCTGTATCTCCCAGGCCCTATTTTAGTTACACAAAGTGGAGCCCTAGAGAACACCAAATCTAGAAGCTGCCAAGGTGATATGTGAAAAAATAAATCCATGTTCATTTTTCTGCCCCCAGCTTCCTCTTTTCCGGTCAGTTTCACTTTTGAAATTATACAAGCCTCTCAAAACATCAGTGGTGGAACAGAAGCCACAGATAGATTCAAGTTTCATTTTATTACTACTACCTCCCAGAAACATTTTCATAGTGAGGCACTGACTGACAGAGCTTAAGGCAACAAGAATGAGCCTGTATGAGAGGTGATTTTGATTTATCAGAAAAAAATCCATTCATCTTAGAAGTTTTCTATAATGCATACATTTTTTTCATCACGAGAGCTCCAAACTTAATGACAGTATATAAATATGCTCTAGAAACAAGAAGAGTAACCTTATCATAATCTAGCAAAATGTTCAAGTGTATGATTAATATCTTACTCTGTGGGAGCCAGTGAGCACGGTACCCTAGCTTTGTCCCCCGGATTTGTCCCTATCTCTGTCCTCACCCTGGTCCAGAAAGCTCCTCCCTCCCTGTTCTCCCATTGGCCCTGTCCCTTTGTCCCTGCCTCAGTTTCCCTGTTGGTTCCCTTACNCATTGTTGAAATTGTCTTTAGGCCCTTCACTAGTGAAGATGGAATAAAACTTCCCAGTGGAATTCTATGCAAAGACCCTTCCCGTCTCTTTGCTGTTGGTGTGTCATAGGCTAACGACATTAGTCCTCATAAACAAACAGACCCACTCAGACTAAAATTTAGTCCACTACACGAGTGTTCTCTTAGGTCACAGAGCAAAAACGGAGCTCATAAAATTTGCAGGGAAAAATACAGATACCCCAAGGCATTCCATTATTTTAGTGATTATCTGAACTCATCAACTGGAAAACTCACTCCTCAAAAATAACTTAAACCATCTCCCTACACAATTGCTTTATTAATAGATTAGGTAGTGAGATAAGATAGTGAGATAGAGTTAGAAAAACACACTTCAAGTTAACAATTAACAAGGCATCAGCCTTGTGCCCAAACAGTGACTTGCACTATCTTTGAGAAGGTGCCTGTAAAGGAAATACTTGGGGGAATTTCACAATGGGCTGAAAATGGGATGAAATCTGGCTATAAAGTAGCTTTGCTATACTATGGAAAGATTCACCAGGCTATGCTTCTATAATTGCAGATGTTCTAACAATAATTTTAACTATGAAGCAAATAGACATAAAGACTGAAAGCATGCAAGAAATTCAGGCTTAATTGTAAGCTTTGAATAGTATTTTAGACAAGTCTCCAGATCAAGACTATTCTTTTAGGTATCTATAGTGTCTAGTGGAGAAGCAAAATGATCATGTGGGGACTTTGAAACTGAAGTTCAAAGAAATCTACCAATACATTAAGGGGTAAAATAGAGTAAAAATTGCTTTTATTTTAGAACACTTAACTGAACAAATGGGAAATATAGCACCCATAAAGATATATGACATAGCCTAGAGAGTGGACACAATAGAATGTAGTGATGAAATACATAGAAGAAACTCTCTGAATTGCCATTTAAGAATACTTGAGAATAAAGAGATGACCGTATATCCAGCCGATAACCAATTATTATTTTTATGGACAGGTAAGTACAGTTTATAAGGTTGCTTCTCACACTCTCTTCAACATACTTTCTGTACAGCTGTGTTAAAATGAGATTCCAGTTGCAAAAACCACACAGGTGGCGAATTCTTCCTTCACTAGCAATTTGTGCTGCAGCCTCAGATTCTTGTAGCTACTCAGTTAACCCTATATCTGTGAACACATAAATACACAGGCTTTGATGCCATTGAGGTTTAATAGTCTAGGTAATCTCACCGTGTTTACCTTTCTGTCTCAGAAAACTACTTCTGGGGGATTTTTTCTTCCCCACTATTTATGTCTAGTTCCCAGTTTGTATATCAGTCTCATTCCCTTTTCTATTCTTTTATTGACGAGCCAGTAATGCTTCTGTAGAAAACCAGGCTGCACTAAGCCATGTTAAGACTATGTTTTATAAGGCAATTTATAAACCTTTACAGGTGTTGACAAGAACCGGAGGGTTGATAAAAAATGGATCATGGATTTTAATGCAAACTCATATGCTTCCTGGACACCAATTTGAATATAAAGTACAAAAACAAAAAAATTAAAACAAAGACAGATATATAAAAGCTGAGTGACATGGAATTCATACATCTGGTTTACAATATAAAGCATGGGGGGAAAATAAAAAAGATTGTAAATGAATTCTAAAATTCAAAAAATTAATTACAAGAATTCATTTAGAAGATCCCTAAGATTCCCTAATATAGTGGAAGAGTGTTCATTATGATTACAGATATAAGAAGTTTTTCAATAAGAAAAGGTTGAATTAAAATCTTCTATCCTACAACCTAAGGTCTCTAATGGCATCGTACCTTGAAACAGCAAATTGCAGATTTCTTTAACTTACTTTATTAAGTGATGAAAGCCAAGACAGAGATAAAATGTGTGTATAGGAACATATAATTTGGCTCATAGCATCCATTTGTCATTTACTTTTAAATAAACCAGGTTTTTTATCCTTTAAATGAGTCTAAGCTCACATCCCATTATGTTTTTGATGAAGGACAGGCATCAAGATGTTTATACTTAAGATGGCTTTTATTTATTAAAAAGACACCCTAAAATTTCAGAATGGGCATTCATGTCTCTTGAAATTTTAAATTTCAAAATACTCATGTATAATATCAATCATTTCTACCATTTCATAACATCATGCCATAACTCAAAATGATGAAATTACTTCTTTAAAGATACTGCCACTTGCAACCACTTCCTATTATCGCTCAGCTCATGATTCAGCCTATTTTTCCTTGTCTATTTTTACACAATACATGGTTTTTTTAAACCATGACCCAAACAAGTCTTCCATGTCACAGACAAAGGAAGAATCACTTCTGTTTATTCAAAAAACAAGTTTCTATTGTCTTCATAAAGATATTACAATGATAAGTCTCTAATAGAAGAGCAACCACATTACTCTTTCACAATCCTGTTGGTTTGATTTTTTTCTGGAAATCTTCAGGTTTAAAATAGACATATTGTGAAAGTACCTAGAAAATGAATCACTGATACAACTTTTAGGGGAAGTGGCAGAAACTGTCCACAAAAAGTCTGGAACGCAGGGTTAGCCGTATATTCCTGTGGATTATGCCATCTTTGTCACAGTACACTGCCTCTCCCTTGACTTGAAGCCTTTTTGAAGGGGTCCCTAACATTTCTTCCCCTTGTAGCATTTACAGACTCAGTCTAAAAAGATTCTTTCTTGTATTCACATAAAATTCATCTGAGATTAACTTTGCTGCAAGTAGGTGTCTGATAGCAACTTCTTCCTGACTATTAAAAAAAGTTAGATTTTAATATTCATACTCAAGACTAACCATAATTACAACAGTTAATGACATTTGAAAAGCTTTGCTCTACAAAATTGGCTTGAACATTCAGCTGAACACCCATTGAAAAAATATCTTAAAGAAAATTATTTCCTAGGTTTCACCCACTAGATGAAAATCACTGATGAAAACTGATCAGAAAATATACATGCAGAGTTTGATCTCTAGAGAAGCTCCACATGATTTTGCCTCAGAAGTGCTGCAGACTAAGAAAAAAGTAATTGAGCTAAGGTCTAAGTTTGGAATTACACAGCAGGAAAGCCTGCCTTGTACATGTTGATGATCTCACTCTTGAAATAGAAGAGATGGAAATCAATGCAATCATCGTTCTTTTTGCTCAATCAACCACCACCTTATTGAGTTGCCTGGACAGAACTGCTCAACTTTTAATAAGAATTTAGGGGAGAAAAGTTAAAAGTTCCTGTCCTGGTGAGAAAAGAGCATAGGTGGGTTCTACCAAGAATCCCCTTTTTTTTATTCCTGAAATGGGATTTTCATGCACATTCCTGTCCTTTTGAAATTTCAGTTATATGACAGGTATCAGACTGAAGATGGTCCCTTCCTTCCTCTTCCTCTGACACAGGTAATTTCCAGCTACTGTTTCTGCTCAGCTCTTTGTGTACCCATGCTTCAGTGGTTCATAATCTACATGAAAAACTGCTTACTTAAAAATAAATTATTATTTTTAATTCCAAAAAGTGTTTGGTTTTTTTCTTCCAGTAGACCAAATCAGGGCTACTGAATACTGTAGCCAAACAGCTGAAATTACACAAATGTAGGGAAAAGAAGCTTCTCAATCACTTCTTCCATCGGAAAAACAAGCCATCACACAGCACGGTGGCTTGCAGGTTTGTGAGGAGAACTTGCCATCTTCACTGTAAATTAGAGACTGCAAGATCATTACTGCTCTCTTACGTATGTTTGGACAAACTCCAAAGTAACAGAGCAGAAACGGAGCTTTTGGACAAAGGTTTGCTACATTTGACTGCCTAATGTTAATCTCCTTTTTTGGTAATTAGGTTTGAGAACAGAAATAAAGTTCAAAAGTACTAAGCTAGTTCAGATTCAGTTTCAGTGGAATATACTGCCCACAAGCACATCTGAAATAAGGTCCATTTCTATTCAAAAGTTTAAATATAGCTTCAAGCAGTCTTGAGTCCTTAAAACTTCAGATATCTAAATTTTATGTTTCATCATTTTATTTATCATTCTGCCCATACACATTACACATCTTTTTCTTCAGCTGTGACCAAGAAATATCTCAATGCCATACACTCACTAACTACCCTAACAAGACCATTTGCTATAAAAGAGATACAATATGCATTTTTAAAACTGGTATTTTGGTACATCTATATATCTTGGTGCCATAGGATATCTTGAACTCAAAGTTAACACATAAATAAGACTGTGCTACAGTAATCTTCCAAAACCCACTGAGATTTCTCCTGTTATTAATTTTTCCTTCTTTCTACCTGAAGTAGTTTTGATCAAATGCTTTATTATTATTCCACAGATATTTCCAGCACCCCAAAATTCTAGTTACAAACTAATTCAGAGAGGCAAAGAGCAAAAACCCATTGTCCCCATTGCTTTTGAACAGAGTACCTATTCCTAGAGTAAATGCAAGCTAGAGGACATTCCAATGAATTGTTCTCTGGAGAAGTTGTTCTGGTAGGCCATCAGGGAAGGGCAAGATAATTAGCTATTTATTAGTTCAAGAATGGAGCAGGTACTCCCATTGCTTAACACGCAGTGCTTGACATAAAATATCAATCAACACATTTCACAGTCGTTGAATATGATGCCAAATTGTTCACAGCACATAATTTGCTCTGTGTTTACTTGCCAGATTTTCCATTGCCAGGGTGCATAGGAGTCTCTGACCACCTTATATTTGTTATGCTGCAATGATTTGCCTTCTTTCGTGTTTCTAGGCAAAACCAAAGAATAAGGCTGAACAACCAGACTACCTTTTAAACTCAGGAGCTTTTCTTCCAAAAATACAGAAGATACATGCAATGCATTCATTAGATTCTTATAGGAACAGTGCACACAGCAGCCTTTGAATGGCATTGAGAAAAAGAGACATTACTTTGAAGAGGTTATTTTAAGATCTTTAAGTACAGTAAGATATTAACAGGTCCTTAATTTCCAAGTTGTATTAAGAAAAAAATCAACCTAATTTAAGAAGAGGAATAATATGATGAATCCAAACTTGAAAGCTGCACAAGCAGCCACAGCTATCCATAACCCCATAGCTACATAAACTTTCAGCTTGCTTTCTAAATCTGAGTATGTTGCTGCAGAACTGAGGAAAGACCTAGAGTTAAGACCATAACAATTGAACAGCCATAGGTTTATTATGGCCACACTATCACACTGACTCTTTCAGTTTCTCCTGCCTTTACACATGCAGTACAGCTATGTATAACTTCTCTGAAATTATCCTTTGGGGTTCAAGATTGTTGGTAACTCAATCAAAGAAAAGTAACCACTGAAGAGAAGATGAATTCCAAATAATATGCTGTTATTATATGATGACTTCCATTAACTCCACATTATGAAGCTCTGTATATTTGATTGCCTCTTGAAACAACAGCTCAAGAGTTTTCTTGAAAATGGCTTCACTTCATACTTCTTTTTTACCTAAGACGGCTATTTTACTGCTGAAGGTCCACCAGCATTTTTCAACAGACAACATAGAGCATAGTACTGCTTGTAGGTTTGTTCTCCTCTTGATGAGACACAAAAACCAGAATTATAGCTGAAAATAGGACTAAATCAGAATCAAAACAACTTATCACAGTGATATATATTATCTTTTTCAAAAGCTAGTATTGATGCCAAGATCAGCAATACAGATAAAAATCTTTGTTAACAAGTCACTTACCATATTTATTGATGATACAGGACCAATGCTGTTGACATAAATGTCAACATCAATAACTGTTGGTTTTACTGTGGAGAAAAAGAAAAATTCATATTATTTTGCAGACAACATAAATAATCACTTTAAATACTTTCTTACCCTATAACCATAAGGTCTTTCCTTCAGGTACAACTACTGAGAAATATGGATTTTGTATTTTTAGGAAGACATGGTTCTGTTCCTTCTACACAACAAAAAAATTGCCATAAATTAAAACCTGTACCACTTCATTATCATGATTCCCATTTGTCTCAGCAGCAATTTGTTAAAGAAACTTTCAGTGCTAGGCACAGTAGCTCAAAGTCAAAACCTAAAATTCCTGTCACGAAAGTAGAAATAATGCAGCATATTACTTTTTCTCTTTGCCTCAACATGCGGGTCCTTTAGCCTGTGTCTTCCACAAAACAATCTTTCCGGAGTTTAGCATCCCATCAACCCTGAAATCATCCTAACTTAGAGTAAAATCTCTATGAAATCTGATTAGCTAAACCTAAGCAACTCTTCTTTCCATTTAGACTCATTCCCTTCTGTCCACATTACCTTTGCACTCTTTCATCCAAAGACTTTTGAATTTAATTTGGGTGAGTCAATGCACATTTCTCACAAGAACTTCCATGTTTTCAGACTTCCAGGACTTAATAAGCCAAGACAAGCTCTGTACTCCTTTCTTTTGCTGAGGCCACTAGGATTTCTTTCTTTCAGCATCTTTGGTGTCAGGGTACCTGCTGGACATTATTGAGCTACCTCTTATTGGTGACATAACCTAACTCTAAAATAATGCCACTCTTCTCTTATTGGTGACATAACCTAATTCTAAAATAATGCCACTCTTACACTGAAAGGAACATTAATTTTTTTACTTATACTGCCAGTCTTCCAACCCCACAGGGTATACATGAAACTCTAAACTGAGATCTAAATTAGTGGTTTACTTTCTCCAGGGTTAGCTGACTCAAAACTAAGTATAAATGCTGTTTTAACCTGCATAGTGAGAATTGATGCAAAGTAACCCTAGTAAGCCAACAGCTTCTATGGGACATCTTTCTTTCCCACTGAAGCACTTTCTCCTCTACATGGTTTTCAAAAATCTCCAGAGGGTATTCAAACCACTGAAGTTTGGGAATGAGGTTGGACTTGGACTTTCTCACTAACCCCCAGGCCTCCTAAAATGAGGAAATGCAAGCATTTCAGCCATTCAAAACTCAGAAGGCTTTCCTCTGGGAAGCTACTGAGCAGAGAAGTGAGGAACAATAAAATACCAAGGTTCTGTTGGAAGGTTATCTCTGGTAAGTATCAGTCATATTGGTCTAAAGCCATCTAATTGGCACAAAGCTGAAGACAGGAATCTTCACATGTAAAGATGAATATTTTTTGCCTGCATCCCCCAAATTTCAGACTATCAATGAGGTGCCAAGTAGTTCTAAAGTATCTGAAAATTTACATGGTTATGAAAAAAAAAATGGCATACTGGCTTGTCCTGTAAGGCTTTGGTATGTACATATCATTAGGAAAGCTTTATCCCCTGTTGCAAAAAAGGACATTAAACTGGGTACAAACAGTGGTTAAAGATGATAACCATTCTCTCCAATTCATTAAGTAACACATACTTCTTGACTGCATATGGTCAGAACATCCAGGATTATTTAAGGTCATGGTTTCAAACTGTCTGAAGTACTGGCTGATAAACTCAGATCTCCCCTTCAGCAAAAGAAAATGTGAATTCAGCTGAACAAGCTCAGCTGATTAAAGCAATTCTAATTGTACCCAGCTAATAACTAAATAGGAGTCTAGCAGCTTCTGGTAATGAGTTGCCTCAAAACGCAGTAATAAATGTCATTACACAGGAATTGGTAATAGCGAGGAACTACAGCTAGCTCTTCCACCAGAATAGCATACACGGAATAAAGAGCTCTAATCTTTATAGGGTTTATGCACGTGTCTAGCTGGAAGTTCAAGGCTAAGGAGTTCTGGCAAACATTAATGGCATTAGACTTAAGGATGCAAACTGACATGCAATTGAGTCTTGGCAGGATCAGGGACAAAATTCAGGACCAGAACACAGTGCTTGAAATCTCTTTTTGTTTAATCATTGCAGTTAAGTATATAAATAGAATATGAGGTGATAATTTCTCCTGAATGTGCCGGACCAAATTCTCTTATGGTGCAAGAAAATATTAAGCACTGCTTGTTAATGCTAAAGAGCATTTGATCTTGCTCTAAGAAAAAAAGAGAAGTCTAACCTTGAAACAGAACACTAAACAACAGTCACTTCTTCTATCAGACATTCCCAGTGAAATTCAAATTGAAAATAAATAATAAAAAATACAGGTAAGCCATTATACTTGTACAAATAATAATTAAAAAACCCTGAAAGTTTCTTTGAATTATTTTATTTTCCTAGGCAGAGGCAGAAAATACAATTGTAATTTGATTGTATGATAAACATGTGTTCAGGTTTTAAAAGAGAAGACAGAAGAGCATAGTTCTTGTTTCATGTGGTCTTTCATGGATATAAACACACACAAACATACAATGGATTATCAGGTATAAATTTAAAATTTGTTATCATAAGTTTTTAATTAAAAATACCAACCAAAATGAGGCAAGATTTTAAGATTATTTCCTCCAAATGCATTATGGAAAAGGAAATAACTGAGTCTTAAAGTTATCATGTCCTATTAGAAAGAACTCACCCTAAATAAGTAAACTGAGTTTCACAGAAAGACATAAACAGCTACATTATCAGGAAGCTTGGACCAAATGACCCACTGTCTTCCCTTCCAACCATTCTGTGATTCTGTGATTCTGCAGTTTCAGTGCCTGCTCAGTTTTTCTGTATACTGCATGCATTTGTGAACGTGCAGTTCATTAAGGAATTCAAGCCACACATGGAGATGGAGCTTTTTTCCTTGCACTAGAAAAGTCCTCACAGTGTTGTTGACAGAAGTGTTAATACCTCGCTAAAAGTTGACAATAAGATTAAAAATGGATACTCAGCCTCAGTACTGTTTTGATATTAGCATAAACCCAAGATATTTCTAAAGACCTGTCAGAAACTTAGATAAATTACTGGCAGAACCACGTGTATACAACATGCAAGAGAGCAATTAAAGGTTGTCAACAAATGTACCAGCCTTCTCAAAGCTCTCTGAAATATTATTTGATATATGGCAGTAACTTTCCCTAAAAGACAATGTATGCACATCCAAGTAATTGCAGTGTTACACTGCTACACAGTGCTACCTAAGGTAAGCTAGCTGCTTATCACAGTGATTTAATCTTCAAGTGTGCTGGTTTTAATCCAGGAGGGGATTTACAAAGCAAATCAAAATGTTTTTAAGCAAAACTAAGGTGATCTGATGCCCTGGCTTTGAGACGGGTGGTGTTTATATTCCAGTCAGCTTTGCAACTATCACATTGCAAAGACACTGCCAACAAGTAGTGCCTACAAACTTCAGACAGCTCAAAACACACCTGGCCACGGGAGTCAGGAGCTCAACACTGCCTGCAAAGCTCACTTACAAAGACAAGGCAACACCTAGGCAGTTAGAGCAAAGCTTTGTCTGCACAACGAGACACAGAAACAGCTACAATAATGCCCTCATCCCAAATACACATTCAGGACAACTATAGGATTCATCTAGTCCCACTTTATGGATTTACATTGGTGAAAAAAACAGTACCTGAGCTTGAATCCATTTTAATAAGGGATTAAAATCCATGAAGATGTTACTGTTGGCCATATGTGAGTTGATTATGTGTAAAAAAGCTCAGCAGAGAAATCAGGAGAATTTTAAGACTCTTGAGTAAATCAAAAGAGGGAATGTTATACTATTTCATGTCATGTGGGGGAAAAAATCTGCAAAAAGTTCCTGTCATTTTATTATGCTTATTTACTACTCTCAATTATCCCGTCCTTTAAATGTATCTCTTAATTTTTGATAGATCTCCACTGTTCAGAACTGATGCTTATTTCATGAATGAAACCACTTTTCTTCCTTCAGAAAGCTTCCTCCACATTTGAAGTCTGTCCAAATAGCACTAATGTTCCTGCACAAATCATAAATATTTAGAAATATTTTTAAAATTTTAATATTGAGAAGTATTTTTTACAAGGTCAATTAAACAGAATATATCTTACTGAGATCTCATAAATTTTAAAATAAGATTATTTTTTGTTGAGAGTTAAACTTTCTTACATTGTTCAACCAGCTCCCAGGTTTATTCTGGTTTTACCCAACACAGGAGTGGTAAAAAATGTTATAGATCAATACATACACATTCAGAGAAGCAAAGCAACTAGAACTAGATTTTTAGACAGCACACAACCACATAAAAAACACAATAGGATCTCTGTTCCAGAACTACACAGCCATTTGAATTCGGCCCAAATTTCACAAGACTTCTGAACACAAATGACTAACAAGATTGGCTCTGCAGTAATGAGATATTTTTTATATTGCTCTATAATGATATTTTACATTCTTTTTTACATTACCACATATATTGCTATTTTTAAATTGGGACAAAGCTGTAATAAATCATTACACAGTTATTGGTAACTGTAGTAGTAGTGATTATAATGTTAATTTTTACTTTGCATTAGCGATGATGACTATTCCTATTTTCCTACATGATCTTATAGGCAACATTTATTTACCTAGATATTCCTATAAAACAAAATATATGCTAACAAGTCACTTCTCAAGACTAACTACAGTCAGTTAAAACATCTCCATTTACAACAAATTACCACTTTTGAAGAAAGACCTGGTAACAGGAAGTGTTATGTCACCATCCCTGAAGGTATTTAAAAGATGAGTGGATGTGGCACTTAAGGACGTGTTTTAGTGGTGGACTTGGCAGTGTTAGGTTAAAAGTTGGACTCAAAAATTTAAGAATATTTTCCAGCCTAAATTATTTGATGATTCTCTTCTACAATGCTACGAAGATACCAGTGAGGAAAATTAAAAACCCTCATTCTTCCTTCATGGAAGAGAATGGGCTTGAAAATAGATAGATGTCAAAGCCTTCCACTTGCTACAGACACAGAAACTCTGACGGAAATGTCATTTCTATGCTTTAGGTTCAAACTACCAAAACAGAACTGCAAATGAAAATCAAAAGAAGAAAGAAAGTTTGGATTAAAGGAATACCAGGATAAGAACACAGTCTTCTGAAAACAGTATTTTTTTCACATGCTAGGTTTGGTTGTCATTTTGTCCGAGAGTGTGAATGACAGTGTGCATATAAACGGACTCTCTCAATTAACTACAAATCACTTTTATTCTTCATTTCCCACCATCACTATCAATCAACCTGCAGCACTTTCATCCTTCATTTACCATTCCCTAATGCACAAGCTATGATTTTTCAAGTATTATGTGGTGGAATAAAAATTGTAGATCTTAACAGTTAGGCTTGTTTTTCAATCAGTCCCTACAGTTTCAATTTTTGTTTTATTTATATTCATCAGAGGGGAGAGTTCCTGTGTGATATCATAAGACTGAACAATAATAGAATTTGTTCCTGCAAAGTCTAGCAAGCCAGCAGCCAAGGTCTGGATGAACAATAACAGCCACAAGAAGACTACACAGATGCAAAAATGAGCAACAGTATTTAAAATAATATGTTCAGAACATATTATGTCCCTATTTAAAGATAACAGAACAATTAGATTGTGCCATGACCTCAAAATGGCAACTAACACTGAACATCTTTGCAGTTTACAAATACTTGATAAGAAACCTCTTTAATGCCAGCACAGTCTGGGTAATCAGAGAAGGAAGGGGAGAGAAGAAAAGGATTTTCTTATGTAATTAGTATCTCAGACTTTCCCTGACTCTTACCTAACTTTCAACTCAATGGCATCCACAAAGTTTGTATGCTATACTCCCAAGATCCTCTCAGATTAAAAAATATGATTCTGAAGCTATAGGAAAGAAGAGAAAATAAGAACTAGCAGCCTCTACATTTAGTTTTATGTCTGACAGTTAACACGAAGAGTTTGGCAAACATTAACTGTAAACCAAACTTTCCTACCTACAGTGCTATTCAAGAAAAGTATTCCATCTCTGTATGTATCAAGCCATTTCAGCAAATAATCACTGTCAGAAAATAAAACTCTAAATAAGAGTTATCTGTGTAAATTAATTATTTACATTCACAAAGGGAAGGTTGTATTTTAAGGGAGCTTGCTCTTCAGTAATTGGGTGAAAGGTCTCTTTCTCCAACACACAAGCAGTACCTGTTTTCAACCCAACAGACTACACACAAGACATAAGTATTGCAAAGATACAAGTGGCTTCTTAGAAATGAGACAAAAGATCATTTTATATATGCAAAGAACTGGGGTAAATTATAGGCAGTAAATTACGGGGTAAATTCAAAAAAACAGTGTTTGAATGCTAAAATATTTCTATATATTGAAGTACTGTAAGTTTCAAATTAAAGTGTTGCTTTCCAGCATTCGATTTAAATCAAGTGATCTAAACAAAAAAATAGCCAAAACTCTTAAATAATTGGAAAAATGAAACTGGATTGCTTGGTGGTTTTGGAGATTTTTAAGCAGAAACATTAAGTTGGAGGGCTTCAGGCTCATTGCACTGGACTGAAATTTCTCTACTTATACTTTCAGTATAACACATTAAAATTTTACCTGAGAAAAGGATGAATAAAAAGTAGGATGTTTCCCTTGGGGGTTGAAAAGCTGTGAACCAAAGCAGGTCAGAAAGCCAAGTCAGAAATTTCCCTATACTCAGCCCACGGTTAAGCGATTAGAAAAGCAGAATTCAGGCATGAAGAGGGCTCACTGTCAAGACCCTGTCCTAATCAGAGTTGCTCCCATGCTGGATTTTGAAACAGCCTGTGTTTAATGCACTGTACTAGCACCAAACAAAGACTATGTGCGAACAACCTATTTGCTTATGTAACCATTCAAAACTCAAACATGTATCACAAATATCTGAAACAGGTATTTTTAAGCGTTCATAGAGTAGTTTACCCCTAATTTTCTAACCTTGCTATTAATATTCTAGAACTGTTCATGGCCAACACTGCAAAAGAAAGCATCAGTTCCTGAAAATGGCAGAGAATTAGAACTCCTGCAATCAAGAAATCCCTTCTATTGTCCCACCTATAACAGAGATCAATCTCATTTTCACTGAATAGCAATCCTTTCCTCAGGAATACTTCTCTTCTTGAGGATTTCTAGTTAGATGGCTAAATCAGAACAAAAGTCTCTGAAAGGAAGACAGTCCACTTTTACCCTACCTAAAAAGAAGAAAAAGGGGTCAGTATCAGTGAGAACAGTGAAAGCACTTCTGATTTTTTAGCTATGATTTTTTATTCACTACATTCAGCCCTGTTTCCTAACTAGGTCTTAGCCACAGCACTCTGTGTCCTCAACAACAGGTTATTCAAGTTTATTCTTCCATATAAATCTAAATTAGACTAATCTCTACAATCTTCTGCAGTGTCTAGTACTACAGAAGTTGCATCCAGGACAATGGCTTTCCCCTCCTGAGTGTGGCCATAAAACAAACAGAATTTACCCCATTTCTCCTTCCCCTGTGCTCTACCTTTACACACAAGTTGGCTTTCCAGGTACAACTGTCTATGATCAGTCCTGAAGCAATGAATGTCTCTCTCACTACTTCATGTTGTAAGATGCCTGACACTGTGTTGTAGGCCAGCACAAAAAAAAGGCTTACAGCAGAAAGTAGTAATTTGACCTTGCATGACACTTCGCAACTTTTTCTGTACTGTGATCTGGAAAATATTTTGATTTGTCAGGCAATATGCAACCCTCCGTCACCACATATGGGGAAACCTAGCTGGAGCTAATTTAAAGAGCATCAGGTGTGGCAATCAGCAGCTAGCAAAAATAACTTGACAGCCTCTGTGGTAATCACCTGTGGTGCACTTCAGGGTTCATTTCTGTGTGGCATGGTAGGAAAGCAGGTCAGACAGGAGAAAGGTTGGGAAACTGCTTCAGAACTCAAGATTTTCGATAGAATTGTGCCTGGAAAAGGACATACCCTTTAAAAAATAACAGAGTTGTTCCCTATCAACCAGCAGATTTGCTCCTTGCATACACTGAGAAACTGGTTAAATTAGCGACAGAGAAAACGTTTAACTGCTTTGAAAGAGAACTGCTGTTAATGCTCCCAAGCAGCACAGTAAAGCACATCAGACAGAGCTTAGTCTTCTGTGTTTGCTGATTGAAATTAGCCCATCTATTTGCACCAGCTACACTTGTACAAACCTACTCAGGGTAGTGAGAGCTGCACAGCAGTTTCTGAGACTGCTCTCATCTTCAGAAATATGGTTACAAAGATACTGGAGGAGTAAAGAAAAACAGCATGACTCTCAAGACAGCTAGAACTGGTGGAGTCAGGATATTACATATTCCAAAGTGAATTTCTTTGAGGTTATAAATACATAACAAATATGATCAAATAATTTTAGAGGATCCAAGAGGAAACCATGAGTTACTGCAAAGTACTTGAAAAAAAAAGAAAGGAAGGAAAAGCTGACATTAGTGTTGAAAACGCCTCAGAACACAGACTGCTGAAGTTTTCTTCAACATATGCAATTCAGAGGCTCCCTTAATTTGACAAACAGAGGATGCAAATATGCAATACAAATTGTCTTACTACTCTGCCATTCTAAGCCTAATCTGGGGTGAGACCTTTTCCCTCCCACTACTAATGGCACATTTCAGAAACCTCTCGCATACACTAACTTTTTGATGGGTAAGGTAACTTTCACAATGAAAGAAAAAGATAGCGTATTAGTTTCCATACATAAGCTCACTCAGAGAATGTGATGGGCAAACCTTCCACTTTGTTACAAATTTTCTGTCTAAGAAAAATTATATTACATATGAAGTTAAAATAGAAACCATGTAGGGTTCCGAAGGTAGCTTTTCTTTTCCAGAACTTTGTTGTGGTCTAAGCTGTCCATTAAGGGAGGTGAGAGGGAAGATTTCATTAAAGTAAACTGACTTTGAAGGAAGTATGTTTTGCCATTTGGCATTTAATTTAACTGTGTCTTGCTTCATTGTTGAGTTTTCTTTTGTTTGTTTGGTGAGGGTTTTATTGTGATTTAAATTTTAGACCTGTCAATCAAAAAAAAAAAAAAGAGCAATGACAAAAATCTGGTTCGTCATTAGAACCTAAATGAAACTGAGATTTTTTAGCTGTAATTATCATCATTCTATTCTGTGCCCTTTTGGTTTTCCAAATATTTCTTTTTTCACTTTATTAATAAAGAGGAAGTAAAATTTCAGGGCCAGAACTTGGTCCTACTAAATGTCAGGATTTAAATCAGTGTGACATGAGGTGAAAAAAGCACACTTGCAGGGTAGCAAGCCTTACTGCACGTAGAAAATTATGCATATCCATTGAACAGGTCTTCACTTCAAAGCACTTTGAAACAAAACAAACATACCTGCCTATGGAAGAGATGTTAAGACCTTCATAGTTCTGAATTGGTTATGTTTTTTTCTAGGATTGGTGCCTATCACACCACGCAACAGACCTGAGTATCTCAGATCTATAACTGTAGCTGGTAAAAAAATAGGTGAAAAGATGCTTTACGTCATAAAACACTTTTCTTTTTGATCTAATCAGTACACTGTTATTAGCTGTTCAGTATGAAGTGCTTTCTTATCTTTTTTTTTTTTTCAGTTTAAAAAGGCATGTATTTTTTGTGGTATAATGGAAACTTTCCAGATGCCACCAATAAAATAAAAACCCTCAAAAGCCATTATATTTATGGAGACAAGAACTCTGCCAAATGTGCAGCCACAGGGGATGCAGTCAGGCATTCCCCTGCTGGTATAACACTGCTTTGTTTCCAAAGATCAAAGGCCCCTTTTACCGAGACAGGTCCTGTTAAGGTATCACTTTGCTAACAGCCTTCACAGGTTAACTGTTTTGCCTAATATTTAGGTTGTTCAATCCACTCTTTAAAAATACTGGCTTGGAACCTTGCAAGTGATGCCTGAACTGCTGAGTGTAGATTGTGCATATGATCTGAGCAACAGTTGTTTACATGGAAGCTGAGGCCAAGTATAGGCCAGGATGAGGGAAAAAAATAAAAAGTCCTAGCCTTGCATGCAAGCAGTGACCCACACACTCTTTAGAGTGGTTTAGATGTGCTTGGGTGACAGGAGGAAAGAGGGTAGCTAAGTGTTCACAGTTTACTGATGGCTGTACTGCTGGCCTGGAGGAGATGTGAATGCTGAAGAAGTCAGTATTTGCCAGAGTACGGCAAAAGGGCACTCAGAATATGCCTCTATCAGGTACGACTGACATATACCTGAGCTAGCCAAAATATCATTGCCCTGAGAAGAATGAAAAACCACAGAGAAGTCACTGCCTGTGCCAGCATGCACTTTGATACATTTTATTTGCCAGTCTTCTCCTTCTCTCCATGATTTTTGGTTGCAAAAGTGTGTTTCCAAGTGATCTAAAACGTGCTATCCTAACCTTTGAAAGTACAAAGTATTTCCTAGGCCTTTCGGACTGCATTCAAAACAAGGACCATTTCCACAGGACCATTGCTAAAGCTACACACTGTTAGAAATAGTGGATTTGGAATAAACTATTGAAAAACTGAGTGAAGAAAAGTGTGACATGAAATTGTGAGTGTCCCTGTCCTGCGGGTCAGACAATTTGCTTCCCAGCAGTACCATGCAAATATAAAGGCCCTAGTGAGTAGGTGACTGTATATTAGTCCTGGATTTAACCCTCATTATTGGCTGAACTTCTGCTTGATTCTGAGAATTACTTCTCGCTTCTTCTACTGGTTCATTCCATGCTTCCTCAATTTCCAAAACATGCATTTTATTATTGTATGCTCTATGTTACCTGGTTCACTACCTTTTTTTCCTGGTGCTCTAGCTGGTATGTATTATGCTGTAAAGTATTTGTATTAATACTGAGGCCTTCAGGGCAGGAAGACAGTTCTGTTGCCAGGACTTATCATCCACCCTATTTGAAGGATAACCATCTCTCAGACGGAAAGGAAGATGTGCCTGTGTGTGAGGCACCAGCCAGCGATTCAGGGAAGTTATATGTAATGCCTGATTCTCTAGCATTCCCCTTGTGTTCTCCTTGCCAAATGCGACAGCTCCTCAACTTCAAAAGGGCAATGTTATTTATCTGCATCAAAGGTAGGAGAGGTGCAAAGAGGAACCAGGGAAGAAAGCAAGAGATGAACTAACTTCTGTAGCATTTGAACAACGCTCAGCTCAAGTTCTGAAATGGCCAGATTGCTATTAAAGAGAAAAATGGCCTATGACCAACATGCCTGATAGAAATAGATGTAGTTGAGAACTGTAAAATCTGTTTGATATATGAGGAGCTGTGTAATTTGACTCCTTTCTCTAAAACAGCATTTACGAAATGTTTTTTAGAGAGAAAAAGAATAATTTTGATAACAGAGACTTCCCAATGCTGTAAGATATGTCTGACCTGTACTGATTTAATGACACAGGGACTTTGAATGATTACTTTATCCCACATAAGCATGATGTAATTCACTCTGCCTTAAATCCGTGATCTGAGGACAACGGTGTACAAAATAAATCAAAAAATTCGTCTGAGACTGTCTTCCAGATGTTGATATGGGTGGGAAAGTGCATTAAAGCACTTCTCCATCAGATATTAAAGATAGCTAAATCCAGTAGGAAAATCTAAGTAGAGAAAGATAAATGTCACTTTCTGATAAAAACAGATACATCTATCAAATAGATGTATGAAAATACTATCAAATATGATCTTTGCAAATACTATGGAAAAATCAAATAGCTATGAAAAAGGACCAAACAGACATTTTCTTTCATACCACAGGATAGTATTTTTTTTCTGCAACTGTTCCACTATTGTGTAGATATGAGACACTAATAATTGTAATGATGAATACATACAGATGGCTCTTACTTCCCTCTAAACTGATCCAAAGGGATCACCTGGAAAGTGTATCAATACATGTGCCAATAGCGAACAATAGTCTCACTTATAATCAGTGGTAGGAATTCTCCTTCTACTCTCTGCAAATATTTATGAAAAGCAAATTGTATTAGGTGATAGTTTTGAGTATTACCAATTCTTAGTTCATTCTGAAGCACATGCAAAGTACAGTAAATATAAATGAAAAACTCTCTCTGATTTCTGTCATATAAACTTGGTGTGAACAAACTGAGCAGCAGTTGTGCTACAGCCATTATGCTCTAGGGATGCAAACCAGGAAAAAAGGGTGTAACTAAAATAGGTGGAGCGCTAAAAAAAAATAAAAACAAGAAAAAACCCCAACAAAACCAGAACAAATGCACACATACAAAAAAAACCCAAACCCAAAACCCAAACCAAAAAACCCACAACTGGTTTGAAACCTCATTACAGAAATTAAAACAAAAAAAATTGCCCAAGATGGTTATATGCAGGTATCTACTGGCTCTTACTGAATTTTATACTTATATGTAGTAGTACTGACCACAAGACACTTCAATTCTATAAGATTTCTTCTGGGATGTCTGTTGGTTTGTGGAAGATCATCTCTGGAGTTGCCCTAAACACAGGGAAATCCTGGTGCCTTCTTCTCAGCATTAAGGAACTTAACTCTCATGATCGTATTTTGAACAAAATAGGTGCACATTCTTCTCTTGCTATGTCCTACTTTTTGTTTTTAATATGCTGAGGTTTTGTTTGCTTCTCAGAGTGTAAGATTTTCAGCATGGACTGGATGACAAAAGAGGTAAGTATGTTCCTTCCTCTGCCAAAGACCTGCTGAATTCTTAAGAACTAGCCCTTCCATATCCCTACACAAACTCTGTACAAAAGACCCAGATCTTAGGACCCTAAGCTACCACCAGATTTCCTCGTGAGAATTAGCATTTTTAAAATACTGAGTTGGAAATTAACTTCAGCCAAAAAAACTTAATCTCCACTTCCCCATATATTTCTGCACACTTCCAGAATATAGCAACATGTCTTCTCTGCACCCGCAGAAGCTTATCCTCACTTGTGCAGAAAGAAGTACTTACTTCCAATATCTGGCCGCAGCTTTTTGTCATACTCTCTCAATAGCTTGTTTAGTATGAGAGTCACATCTGTGTCCTGTGTTTTTGGAGCTAAAACCCAGTTTTGGTTAGTTGTTCCATCTTCGTATTCATCCTCTTCATCCCCTCTAGAGCTGCAAAACAAATGAAACAAATAGATACTATTTTACATAACTAGAATATGAATTGACATTCTGGGTAAAGCTCCACACTCATCTGAAAAGTTTTAGGTATATCCCCTGGCTTTGAATCTACTCAGCCTTAGGCTGGTTTTGCAACAGGATGTTCCCATCAACAATTGTTGAGTATCTGTGGATAGGTCATGATTGACAATTGTTTAGAAATTGTCTTCTGAAAGTCTCTTCAAAAAGTTATACTCTAGGAGATAATACAGCTATCAGAGGAGTATTTTATATCCTGTGTTTTAATGAACCTATTCTGACTAGTTTACAATATACTTTTACAAAGAGCGCACATCTGCAGTATTATTTTATTAATGCATCAAGACAACTGATTCATCTGTTACACAAAGGCTAATAAGAGTATTAAAAATTCAGATCTGTTAATGCTTCCTGATAATTTTATCCTATTAATAAATTATTATATTCTCAGTGCCTGAATTTCAGAGTTTAATGTATTACAAGGCTTAGAATTAAGAGCTCACTCCTTAAATTTGAGATGGATTATCACAAGCACATAAATACATTGCATAAACTAATCTAAATTTCCCTTCAGCTTTAATAACTTTTTTTTAAGAACAGTACTATGCCAAGAGTTGCAACTTCTTTCCTTTACAGGTGGATTAAGTTTCTTTTAAGGGTATATTAATACAAATGTGGGGAAACTACAGTTTGGCCAGAAATCACAGCTAGAGCTATTTTTCACACAAGACTAATTTCATTTGTGCAGCTTTTTGTACACGAACTTTAAAATGTTGATTTGAAGATGTGTCTTTTGGTATCTTAGAAACCGAATCTGTTTGATGCCTCTCACAGGAGAAAATCTATGACAGTTAGACTGAGATGAAGTTTTTAGGAGAAAAGATAACCTCAGCAGTGGAATCCACGGCAGGAATCATGTGTTGTTTCAGCCTGCAATTGCCCAGAGGATATGATATCATTTTGCACCATTTTTACATAAATGTCAGTAATTATGTGAGGTGCAAAGCAGTGGAGAATGAGAGGCACCAGCCTTGCTTGTTCACAGGATGTGCTGCACACATCAGTGCAACTTTCTTTCTCTCCCTCTCCTTTTCTCCATAATTATACAAGTGTCTTTTAAAATACCTCAGATGTCCAGAAGATTTGATAGACACTCTGCGTGGACATAAAAAAAACCTGATACAAATATTAAAATTTAATCATAGAGCATCATGAACCCTCACATTGCTCGAAGACCACTATTTGAGGATTTAATGAAACTTTAAACTGAAACTGCTCTACAGCTAATACATCCCTAAGGATTAACCAAGAATCACTTAACACAACCTCACAATTTGCAATTGCTCTAGGCACAATTTCTATATAAAAATAATTTTTAAACCTAGACCCTGAGGATTTTCTACAGAGAGCTCATAACTGAGTTGTAAAAGTAGAGACAACTTAGATGAAATTTTGAATAGACAACCACTACTTCTCTGTTATTGAGCTGTATTTTCTAAAAACTTGACTTTTTTTTTTTTTTAATAATTCATGCAATGAGCATTAAAAAAACTCAAGAGGGTTTTGGGGTTTTTTTTTTTCCATCAGATTCATGACAAGCCCTATGTTTTAATACTGCTGTTACAGAACCATTCTCAAAGGAGGCACCATCTCCAAACATACATGGTTGATATTTCTGAGCTGAAACTCTGCAGTGGTGCTGAATTGCTGATAGCAAAGAAGGACAAATCATATGCCTTTTTCTGCCGCAGCCACCACAAATTTACCACAGGCATTCAGACTGCACCTGGAAATGAGAACTGAGTTCAGGTAGTATCACGATTCCCATTTCAGAGAGAGGCTGCTTTAAAACAAGTCACTAACAAGAGTCTAATGAAGCACTGGCAGACCTTTTAGATTCCCTCACTCTAGCAGCTACTTTCCTAGAAAGTACCTCCAAACCATTTAAATCCCTACCTATCGTCTAGATTAAGATTGGAGGTGGGAGAGGTTTCACAGGGGATCAGGCTAATACACTAGACACATATTTTTCAAGCTTTTTTGCTTTCTTCCATAAGAAGTTATTATTTCACTTCCATTGCTTGCCTCTGCATAGTTAAGCTCCTTCAAGACACTTGAGGTTGCATTTTTCATCTGTAACCCTACTGGTGACTGCCAATTCCTGTTACATTCCTGTGATCCAGAGAAATAACTACAGGATGATGGCAAGCCAGTCTCAAACTGGGAAGGAAGAAAGGCTACACGCCTTCCCCCAACTCTTCAAGGGCCACTAGTTTTGATTCTGTAAGGAGACAGAGAAGAGACTGTGCATAAACTGCAAGGGAGGAAGTCTAGAAAACTCTGAGAGGTTGTCAGGAAAGGGTTCATTTCCTTCAATAGGTGTGTCCCACACTTGCTCCGGAGGCTGGCATGAAGCATCCTGTAGTTCCTGAGGGGATTTAGGAAATAGACGACACTCGTGTGGGGCAGGCTGCCACAGAGGAGAGGGGAAGGCCTCTGAGCACGCCTGTAGCCTGGCTGGCGGTGGTTCCTACAGAGGGGAGCTGAGCTGACCCCTCTGCCTGGATTATGCAGTGAGGGTGTACGACAGCTCCGGACAACCAAAAGGACCGAAGTCCAAAAGCTCAGGGCTGACGCTGCCGGCTGTGCCCCTCTGGCCTCTAACAGCGGATACCGGAGCCCCGCCGGGGAGACCCTTCCCGGCCCTGAGGCGGGGACCAGGGGCTCACGCATCCCGCGACTCACCCTGTCCCTCCTCACGCCGGCCCCGCCCGCGGAGCCCCCGGGGGTGGCGCGGAGGGAAGCCGGGGCCGCCAGGGGAGCCCGGGCAGCTCCAGCCGCCGTCCCACGGGGTGCCGGCAGCCGCCGGAGGGCAAACTTTCTGCCGGGCCGGTTAAGGACAGGGCCCTCGCGGGCGACCCCCGGCTTCGCGCGGGGCCGGGAAGGGACAGCAGCGGTGCCGCCGCGCCGGGCGCACCGCGGAGCCAGGCGGGTCCCGGGATGGGAGCAGGATAAGCCGTGTTTGGGAACAGAGCCCCGGCAGGGCGCGGGAAAGGTGAGGAGAGCCCGCTGCTCTTCCAGGGTACCGAATATTGTGCAAACTCCAGCGAACGGGACTTCAGCCCTCCAGCCCCAGTGCAGAGAGGAGAGGGGCTGGAAGGAGGCGAGGGGAGCGCAGACTTACCAGGCGTGGAACACTGAGAGGAGGAAGAAAACCGGCAGGAGCTTAGCGGACATGGTCCGGACAGCGCTGGCCAGGTGAGGGGTGCGGCAGGATGAAGGAAACGTTGCAGAATGTTCACATGGAAGGGAGAATGAGGCAGTGAGGTGAAGGTCTGAGCCTCTCCTCCTCCGTATTCTCAGCTTTATACCCTGAAGAAAACACTCTCTTCCACAAGGCTCCGAGAAGGGAAGGGGGAGGCGAGAGTGGTAAGAAAAAAAAGAAGAAGTGGGACGAGGGGGAAATCCCCAGCGGAGAGGCTGCCAAGGCCAGGTATAAATCAGGCTCCGCGGGCTGACAGGTGTTCAGCGGGCACCGAGCTGCGGCGCGTCCCCTTTGCTGGCAGCCAGTCGCCGGGTGCAGCGGCGCGGCCTCTCCCGCTGCCCGGGCTGGCG
>VXBT01007850.1:1452581-1468009 GCA_013400235.1 Oriolus oriolus
CATCGGAGAGCACCCTGTCCCCTCTCCCTGCCCAACAGGTACCCGCCTCGCCGGCAACTGGAGGAGCCGGGAAGTGAACCCTGCCCCCGCCCCAGCGGGCGCACACACACGCACACAAGAGAGGGGGAGCAGCAAACCCGGCAGCCGCAGTCAGCCGGCGCTTCTCCCCGACATCACCAGCACCATGCCCCAGAAGGGGCGGCTGGTGGAAGGATCCCCCTGCGGGATGCCCTCACGCCCAAAGCCCATAGTCACTTGCCGAAAGCCCCCCCACCGCCCAGGGCTGGAGGTGCTCTCTTCAGACGGAGGGAGAGGGGTCGGGTGCTGGTCTGGGGGTGATCGGAGCGACGGGCATCCCGATGTACACACAGGCGCAGATCCATGTAATCGATGCGGCTACTTAAACGGACAGATAGACAAACGCAACGCAGTGTGTTTCTATATGCCTCTGTGTCTAGATGGATGTATGCAGAAGTTTGCATGCACTGTACGGATGCATGGATACACATTAATATGCACAAGGTATGCCAGAAAAATGTATACACGGAGAAGAGGTCTACACGATCCTCTAGACCAGGTGACATGGAGTTATGTGTATATTGTGAACTTTAGAGTAAATGAGGTTTTTCTGCTGTGAGAACTCGGAAATGAGACAACAGTCAAATGTATTCAGGGCAAAAATAGTTTTGGTTTGGACAACTTTTGTGTTTCTACTCCACTAGGAACATCACAGATGTGATTTTTAGCGACTTCAATTCTCTGCAGGTGTGTGGAGCTTTGCACTGGGCATCAGGGTAATTGGAATATTCTCCTTTGTCTTAAGAATGGGAAGTGACAAAATTTCACTTACATTATGGTAATTTGAAAACAAAAAACTCTGTCAGAGGTACAGCGAGTGACTGCTTTCCTGTGGTCAGAAATCTCGGGAGTATAAATCTGTTTCCTTCTCCCTTAGACATAACTTCCATGCTCTGGCGGAGTGTTTTAATTGTGACATTACATTAAAAAAAATTCTGCTAGAAAGTGCAGTGTTGCTGTTAGAATAACTCCTACATGATGCCTAGAAGAGCTGGCTGTAGGGAGTTCTGTTCCCGAAGTTAATTTTTGAAGGAACGACCCAGCTTAAGGAAAATCCGTTGTGAGCCAGGCAATTAATTCTCAGTTATTCACTTTAGGGGATTTTTTTCAACCTTTCGGGTTTTGTTGGGGTATTTATATCCAGCCTAAACGCCTCTTTACTAGATTATATAGCAGTTCTTTCGTGTTTACTTTGGTTAACTGCACTTACCGTGCATTGCTAATAATGAATTGCTACACGGCTTCTGCTCTTTTCCGCCACCTGCAGAGAAGTGCGGGTGGAATACAGGCCGCCTGATGCCCTGAGAAAATAAGGAAGGGAACGGGCGGCGAAAGCTCGGGGGTTGCCTGGATTTCACCAGGAATAGCTATGCTGACGGTCAAGCAGCACGCCGATCCGCTGTTGGGAAGTTTGCGGGAACACCGGCGCTGTGGGGCGGGCGGGAGGCGGAACGGGGCGAAGGGGAGCGGCCGCCTCTCAGCGACCCGAAAAAGTCCCGGCGGCCCGGGACTTCGGGACCGCCGCACGGCGGCAGTTCGCAGGCTCTTAAAGGTTTCCTGAAGGCTGCTGCTTATGCAAACATCATTTGGGGCTCTGAGGTCGCTGTTCCCACGTCTCGGCTCGCAGTGCCGGCGGGTTTGGAAAGCAAGGACGGGAAGCGCCCGTCATGCAAGGAGGGGTTTTCCCTGCGGCCATATAGAAAAATGTGTGTATGCACATACACACTCGATTCGAATAAATAAAAGCGTAGCCCGGCCCCGGCACCCCTGCCCGGAGCCCAGCAGCGCGAACAGCTGGGGCGACGCTGCAGCATCGGAGGAGGCTGCGGCGGCCCGGGCCGGGGGAGCTCGCTTTGCCGGCAGCGGGAGGGGGCGGCTGGGGGCCGCCGTGCCTCTGCCACCGCCCGGGTGGCCGGCAGGAGTGAGCTAGATGGCAGGTGGCAGAAAGACCCGGAGGAGAGACACCTCGGCGGCGATTTACGAAGACAAATGGAGAGCGCCGCTCCAGCTCCGCATCCCTGCTCTCGGCGGCCCTGGTCCACGGGGACCCCCGGGCGGGAGGGGAGAGGAGGGCAGGGGGCCGGGGGTGGCTTCCCGCAGTGGCGGCTCCGTCCGGCGCCGCTCCGCCTCCTCCCCGCCCGCCAGCCTCACCCCGCCCTCACCGCATCCTGCCGCGGTGGCGGGATCCTCTGGCGGCGGCGGCGGGAAGCGCGATGGGTCGGGCCGGGTCCCGCACCCCGTGCTGCCTCCAGCCGGCGGCAGAGCGCTCGGTTACCCCTGCGCCGAGACCGTGCGCCGTGACTGGAGCTGTATGTGGCCATCGAGTCACTCAGACCTCGAGAAAGACCCTGACAGTGTCCCCTGTTTTGTCAGAGAGTATCAGAAATCCCCAAAGCTCGATCAGAGCAATATGGTTCGTTGATTATTGCCTTCTTCTCCTCAGGCTGTAAGAAAAAAGAAAACGTGATGTTTAAGGTTTTCTTTTTGTTGTCCTCGGTGAGCGACGTGTAAATGCCAAAACACCACTCTTCATTACACCTCATGCCTCGGTCATTTCTGCTCCTCCTCTTCATAATCACTTGCTTTTATATTACTTTTAAGCCCACTATCTGCCTTTGCTGAGCCTTTTCAAATTGTGTATTTAGGTAAGGGTCGTGATTATCCAGCACGTTTAAAAAAAAGAACATTTTATCACACCCTGTAATGTTAGTAAAATATTTATATTCTCCAGCACAACAAAATGCATCCACATTTTAACTTACCTTTCATTGCATTTTCACAGAAGGCGACTATCTTTTCAACCTGAGGGATACTTTTGAGGTATGTCTTGTGCAGTGGGGAAGTATGAGTCTCTTAAAGTAGCTGTGCAGGGAGCTAGTTAGCATAAATAAGGGGGGAAATGCCGAGGAAGGGATCAAATTCCTCACTTGCTGGAACTGGGAGCCCCGTCTTCAGCTCTGAACGGTTTTCAGTGTTGAAGGAGAGCCGTACTGGTGGTTTTCCTGGCACCCCAGTGCTACCTATATACCACAAGAAACACAGAAGGGACCTGGATCTGCTCTGAGACAAAGAAGGAAGGACCTGAAACCTGTCTCCTACAGCTCCTGGAGTCCTCCAGCCGAAAGCTTATTAGAGATTTCTAAGAGGCTTGGGCCAGTTTATTCTGACTGAAGGTCTCTGTTGCTCCTGCTGGAGCCTTGAGGTAGAAAGTTGAACCTCAGAGGTCCTGACACTTTCTGTGTACCCTCAGTTCTGTCTTTCAGCACAGGGCTCTCCGCTCTCTGGCTTATGGGCAGGATAGGGATAATCCCTCCTGATGCTGCCGTGCTGCAGCTTTTCAGCAGCTCTGTGTAGACTTCTGGTAGAAGCATGGGCACCCAGGGCAGGCAGGGCAGCTCCCCTGGAGCCAGACCACCCCTGAGCAGTTGTCCTGAGGACATCAAAAATACCAGCCCACACTGAATGAAGAACTGAGCCTGGATCCACTGAGGTCCAAACTGCCTTGGGTCTCTGGTTCCAACATTTATTATCATATATGTGATAAGTTATATAGGGGGATTGCCCTATGTGTAGTTATTTTCCTGCCTACAAATCCAATCTATCATTGTTGGTCCACTCCATTGCAATCTATCAGTATTTCTCAAAAACTCTCCAAATTCATCTAACTGAAATTAGTTGGTATCTTCAATCAATATTCTTCCTTTTTACTTTGCTTTTAGCCAGGGCTAATTTAAGCAGCAACTTTTAAGACATTATGACTGTGAGAAGTGGTAATTGCTTTTGAGGATGGCACTGAAAAGGAAATAATGCATTACAGAATGGGACACTTGCACTTGAGTCTAAATTAGGGGTAACCCCAGGAAGATCTTTCAGAAGTCCTTTGGGCTTCATAAAATCTAACTTCTGAGCTTCCTATCTTCTCAAAATTGAACAAATTGAACTATAACAACATAGTAGAAGATGCAAAATTGGTAAAGTGAGGATGTCATCTGAGAGTCACCATGCAGTGACCACACTTAAGTATTTGTAGTAACATGAAAACATATAAAAGGTCAGAAAGAATTCAAGCAATTTTATCATTTCAGTGTCAATTCCAATCTGAGAAGCAAGAGTATTAGGGAAATACATCCTTATTACAAAGAACTTTATCTCCAGATTTAAAAAAAACAAATAGCTGTGCAAGTGCTACATTAATCTTCTCTGCATAAAATGAATAGCAAAGCAGTTTCATTCATTTTTCTTCAAAGTTTAACTTAGACGTTTGGCAAGAATTTTTGAAAGATGAGATTATTTCATAAAATCATTACTCCCTCAGTTTTCTACAAATATGTTCAGTTATTCCACAGAGGGCATATTCCATTTAGAAAAAAGCAGAACACAAGATAACAGAAGAGGGTTCAGCTTTAGAAAATACACTGTTGCTTAAATTCATCCTTGAAGAAAGCTGGCATAGCTCAAATATCAGAAATTAAAAATCTCTTCCATTGTATTTGACTTGTTCTTTCATTCTTAATGAGTGCAAGTCAGGAAATTCGGCAGCAGCCTGCACACACTTCTCCTACAGTGCTGAATTATTGTAATTCACTTCTCAACTCTTTTTTCATGAAAGCATACATGAAAAAACTTGATGAGAAGTAATTCCTATTTATTAGTCCCTTTGGCCATGACTAAGCTGTGAAGTAGCTGTGTCTTGCAGGGTCCCAGTTCACCCATGCTGGGAGCAGTGACACAGCTCACTCCACTCCTGAAAGCCCAAGCTACTTCAAGGGGACATTAGAGGTGGTTGATGCACATCCAGATACCACCCCAGCCTGGGGCAGGACAAGGCCAAGGTGTTTTGGTTGAGCCAGGACCTGGGAAATGCTCCCATCGTCCACAGTTCAGATGCCCTCTCAGTGAGTAGTGATCTCCCACACAAACAGTTCCACTCACTGGAGAGATTTAAATTGTGAGGTAGCATGTAATGCAAGGCAATAGCATTTAAGTATTCCAGCCTGGAGTTTATCGGCTTATTGAAGCATCTTCCAAACTATGGAATAACACCTAGTGTTCACGCACAAGCACACACAAGCACATGCTGCAGGTAGATCCATATTTCTTGAAGTTGACTTCCCATGTAATAAAATAGATCAGATTTGGAGGTCCTTTCACTGAGTCCCACAGTGGAGACCAGAAAATAATGCTGTCATACAGACTAAGAGTCAGACTTGGGTGTAAGCCAATAAAGCTCAGAAACTCTCTGGGGCAGACTCTACAACTGGCCTGGAGAAGATGCTACTCAAAGATGGCTCTGAGTTTCTCATTCACGAAACTCAGTCATGTAACTCTCCGAGTTTCTCACCTGAAGAAATAGCCAAGGGACTTTATAAAGTTTTGCCTTCCAATAAACACTGCATTTTTTTCACGGGTTTTGATCCCTGAAGGGCCAAAGAGATCCCCCGAAGGGATGATGAACAAGGAGGTGTGTGGCTGCTCAGAGACACACAGGAAGCCTACATGAAAACAGGGATCCACATCCTCACCTTGGCTCAGGCTAGCACTGAATAGATGGGTGTGCCCCCTCCCTTGCTCCTGTTTGTCAGCATCCAGTACCTTTCTCAGTCCCATGGCTTCTCCATTGCCCTCAAGAATTCGTGAATTTCTCATTCCACAGCATCAAACCAAAGGCTTCAAAAAGGAATAGATGTATGAGATTCTTTTCTTGGCAATGTTCAGGAATGATAGGGTTGAAGAGAAGACACAAAAGAAGCCAGACAACTCCCCAGTCTCAGACCAGACCCTCACCTCAAAGTGAAGCATGAATTCTCCACTCTGTCCCCAAAAGATCATGGGACTGTTGCTCCATAGAGAGAAAGCACCTAATTCTGCAACAACTCGATTCACTGTCCTCACTCAAGACATGTCCCTTTCTGGGCAACATGGAGGATATGTCATGTGCAGACGTGATCAAGTGTGTGCATCTGTGCTTTCCAGTTAATTCTTCAGCTTCTGTGGTGTGATCTTTGGTCTTTCTAAAGGAATAGCCAGTATAAGAATGACATTTTGCAATCAAATGTTGAATGCATTTTTTATTTAAACATTAAGATTTAATTACAAAAGCTTCTGGAACAATTAAAGGATGCCAAGGAGGAAAGAGCTGAAAACTCAGACTTGCGTTTTATCATTCATTGTGAAAGCAAAACACATTTTCAGCAGCAAGGCGTTTTATAGAAAAGTTTCAGATGGACAGTACAAAGACCTTTCTGTCAATATTGTCGCTGAAACACCTTGCTGTCATGAAGCACATCTTTTTTTCTGATCATACTTCCTAGTGTTGGCTGATTGGTTTTTGCAGTGGGAAACAAGTAATAATTATTGCAGAATTACTGTAATTCTTTTCTGTTAATTTCTGCTAATATAACACAAATTTGTTCTTGGAAAAATGTCCAAACATAATTTACTTTACCCTGATAAAAATGTCTACTGCTGTTGTTAGAAGTTTTATTTGCACAAGTATGTTCCTAATCTATGTTAATTTCATGCAATATAATTCTTAATTTTTGAAATAAATACTGAGAATCATTAGAGAGAATTCCCTGGAATGCAAAATCCAAACAAACTTTGTGTTTTCATATAAGCGCAAGATTCCATCATCCTTATTTACACAAGTAGCATCCTGCTCCCTATGTTATTTCACTGCAAGCTAGAGTTTCAAGCAGTGAAAATCATCATAGTCTCATTAGGATTTACTGCATTGTATTAAACTTCCAATGAAAATTGGGCTGAGCAGTTTTGTCTGGAGTAATGCACTACCTGTAACTAGTAAAGGTGCTCAAACATAGCCCTACACTTAATAATTTGGTACATTTACAACTGGCGTTACTCAGTAACTTATCAGATGACAATAGTGGAGCTCTTCTGTAAAATATAGGTTAAGCCCATATTTGTATGACTGTACATCTGAAGTATAAAAACCACGATATGTAGTACACTCAAACAGTTAAAAAATATAACTTATTTTATTTGTAAACTATCAATGCAAGATACTCAGCAGCAAAGAAGCCATGTTCAATGTCTTCTGATCTTTTATAAAGATCCGTTGCTGTAAGTAATATAATCGTTTCCAAAACATCTGAGGTTACATGTAGAAACAATCAAGGCAATATTATTTGTACATATTATTAAACATGCAAAAAACTTCCTGAAGAATATTGCCCAAATGTAGAAAGTCATCTGGAACTCAAATTTCCCTTGGTAGCATCTGCTTTGTAAGTATGGCTCACATGTGGCTCCGGAGTACTTCAGTTTATTTTGGAGAATTTGCACCTTTAATAACAGGCTCCCTATTCAAATATGTGGCCCAGTACACTAAGTTAAAAGTTCCAAACAGCACTGGAAAAATTATCCGGGACATTTTATCAATCTTACTGATGCTGTTGTAAGTCTTTTTGCTTTCAGCAGGCTTTTCTTCTGCAGGCTTCACTGGCGCAGATGTAGTGTTTGAGATGACAGATGGGGCTGAGTCCTTTGGCATGTTTGGTGCAGGAGTCATCTTCCCAGTGCTGTAGGTATTAGTTGGTTTATTTCCCAGCAAGTTGCGCTCTTTTTTCTGCAGTGCAAAAACCAAAATGTTACACCACAAGAACAGAAAGCGGAAACACGTTCTCAAGATACTGACCCAAAAAGCTGAGCACCATAATCAAGCATCCTAGTAAATTCCTCTTGGCTATTCTGACTTTGACTATCAATCAGATGTTTCTGCCTTGGTTTTGTAGCCCTTACTCAGGTGAGACTTTCCCTGATGGATAAAGCTGAGACTCACTGGCTGGACCCACATCCCACCTGGCATATGCATTAGCAGCTTCTTTTGCCAGTGAGATGTGGTCTTGCATCTGCAGAGGTTGCTGCCCCATGGACCGCTGACAAGATGTGAACCTCATTTCCTCAGCTGCTGCAAAGGGTGTGGGGAAGGGCTCATTGCCCCTGCCAGCTTGCCCTCTTTTATAAGGCTCTTTTGGGATGCCTGTCGGTACGAGCTCTCTCTAAGAGATGATTTGCTAAGATTCACTCCTATCCCAAAAGTTCATTTCAGCATGAAACTCAAAAGTTTGTGTTTTCACAGAATCGGTCTTTGGTTCCTTTTTTTACTGTGGTGGGACCCTGACTCCTGGAGCTCAGTGTAAGCTTTGTTATTTATTTAGGAGAGCACACAGGAAGTGCGCTGCAGAGATATGCTTCATAGCCTGTGTCCGCTATTATCAGAAGTCTAATCACTGAAATCCCATGCCCCATGTACTCAATGCCCAATGTGCTTCTGTAAACAGTCCTCTTCATACAGATGATAGAGACTGGTAGTTTATCTCTGTGAAGAGAAGGCACCATATTTCCTTGCAAATGTTCCTCTACAGGAAGGTAAAAGTATGTCATGAGGTAATTAAATACCTTTCTCACGAAGAAGCTGAAAATTGACCGTTCAGTTATTTCGGCTATGCTAAATACCTGCTTTTTATTTTAGGTATTTAAAAAACATAAGTTAAGCACCTTGATTTTCGCAGCTTCCTGGGCTTTTTTCCCGTCCCATGCCCAACTCCTCTTGGTGAAATAGTTGACTGTTGCAAATTCAATCAATGCAGAAAATACAAAGGCATAGCAAACAGCTATAAACCAGTCCATTGCAGTAGCATAGGCCACTTTTGGCAAAGAGTTACGGGCACTGATACTTAAGGTGGTCATGGTGAGGACTGTTGTTACTCCTGCAGAGAAAAAAATAAGAGTCAGAGATCAGTTTGCCAACCCTTATGGGACCTCGAATGAGTTATGAGCAGGTCCCAGTTCAGCAGGATACCTAAGAAGGCCACATGAAGTCAGTCAGTGTTTGCGTATCACAGTTTGAAAGAGTAAGAAAAAATGGAAGCCTTCACCCTCAGATGTTTTATTCTACAGAGTTCTGGTTAGTTCTAGCTGTAGTGTATTTAAATAAGTATTTTTAGGGTAACACAAGCCCAGGGTTTATAACTGTTAGAATGAAGTGGGACTACTTACTTTGTTTTCTTATACAGAGATGGCATGTATGAAATTCCTGACTGTTACTGGTTTTCTTGACTATAGCTCCTCCTTTCCCATATAATAGTAAATGACAAAACAGACACTGCTTCCATCTTTGGAAAGACTTCCCCAAGAGCAAAAAACTCAACTCTCAGTTACAGCTTTGTAAACCTAGTGTCAGCAAAGTCAGCAAAGTGATGCTGCTACCTGTATTCTCCCCATACAGCTTGCTGAGCTGATTTTTGAACAAAGCTGCCTACTGACTTCAGGAGGCTTGTACTGAAGAGTGACTCCTTTAAAATAGCTGAACAAAGTTTTACTTAATAAACTGTTCCCACTCCCCTTGTTTTTCATGTAGTAAAAATTTTGTATTTCATCAACCTTCACTTAAGAAAGTGCTTATTTTTTGCCATCTTCTAGTGAGAAACCAAGTAATTTAATGATACCCCAAAGGTTTTTTCCATAACAGTTTCTTCAGTGAATATACATTTTCTAAATGCAAAGACATATTAATTTGTTTGATGGTAATAGAGATAATTGTCACTAATTAACCTCTACATGGTTTTCCCAGATAAACATCCTACAACAAAGATAAACAAAATGTTTTGAAGTGATATCTGCTTCAAACGCTTAGCTAGGGTATACATTAAATATGATAATCCGTATATCTTTTTTTCTAAACCATCCAGTATCCATCCAAGTGGAAAAAACCCAGCACAAATCACACCAATCTGATTCTTCTATCTTCTGTCCCTAACTTTCACATAATTGATTGATCAATTTCTGTCATAACTTTATAAAAAACAGCCCAGACAGGGCTTTTAAATGGATTTTGAGTTTAAACTGGAAGAGAATGAGAAAACATTTACAACATCTCAAGCAGAAATAAACAGTAGTGAACTGTGGTTTTGTTACAGCAAATCACTTCCACAAGCCACAAAGAGCCTACCTGTGTTCTAGGAGAAAGTGGGATACTCACCAAAGACAGTTCTAGCAGGGACAGATTCTCTGTTTAGCCAAAATGACACTTGTGATAAGATCACAGTCATAATGCAAGGAAGGTACGTTTGGATGACAAAATAACCAATTTTTCTTTTGAGATGAAAATGGGCTGTCATAATAGTATATTCACCTAGAAGAAGAAAAATGCATGTGAGTAAAATAAGGAAGGCTTACTGATTTAGGGACTGAACAAGGCCAGCTCCAACCCCCCATTTGAGGATACCACTCAGCCATTCTTAATTGCATGAAAAATGTCTGGATTTCTGCGCTGTGGAAAACCAAGACTTGAGACAGAGGTGCTGCTAGATCCTCATACTCTTCCCATTCAGTCTCCAAAGGAGAAGACAATGACTGCTATTCCTATTACACTGAAAAGCTGCAGTCCTCCTATGCACCTGGAATGTTGTGATGTTCACAGGCTTAAAAAATCTGGTGTGCTGGCACTGCCTCAACACTCTCTGGTTTTGACTCAGTCCTACAAACTCCTGTAGCATAGTAACAATTAAAACCCTCTACTCTTAGAAACCTGATTTAACAGCAGGATTTAGCCTCATTAGGGAAAATGTTATGGCCAAGACATCAGTTTTCAAGAATGAAAATGGGTCCAGACACTCCTTCTGCACCACACTTCAGGGTTTGCCAGTCCCAGCATCTTCTGCAAGAACTGCCACTTTGCATATGGATGCTGGGATGTCTTATTGATCTGAGTACCCAAATCCTTCAGACTGCTGCTCCAGGAAAAAAAAATCCCTCTAGTGCATGCAATGTTCCTAAAATTTGGAACACTTTAGCCCTTCGAAAGATTATCTGTTTCTGGATAGATATTGTGTCCTGTCTTGTTCACCTGTGCAATGAATATTGTACTGCCTGCATGTAGAGTTCCCTAGAAGCTGCCACAGCAGTGCTAAATTCCATTTCTTCTTCATATGCCAAATTCACAGCATCGCCTTAATATGCCTTTTATTGGCTCCTCTGAATTTCAATAGAAGCCTAAAAAAATGCACCCAAAAATCGACAGGCCAGCTGTCACCTTCCCCAGTGTTTCAGAAAAAATCAAACCTTAACCAGTTCCTTCAGATTGTTCCTGGAAAACCATATAGTTGTTACTGAGGGCTATTCCTGGTGGTAACTGCTCCCTGGTTCTTTCAGAGTGTTTCTGGAAAATCATGTAGTTGTAACTGAAGGCTATTCATGATGGTAACTGCTCCCCAAATCCAAAATCTTGCTAGCTAAAAGCATGCTACTATTTGCCTAGGAATAGTAACAGTAAAAACAAAATGTAAGGATAAAAAACAATCCATCCCTTCAAGCCCTAACAGTTTTTCACTGATATCAAAGTAATTTAAAAGGATGCATCATTCACTTGGGTACTGATGAATCAGAGTAACGCCTGTTTTGAAATATATATTGTCCTCCAAGAATAAAACAACTATAGCTATAATCTCTGTTGCAAGACTTGACTGTTAGTCTCTGCTGAACATCCACAAAAGGAAAATATCTAACAGACTGATTCTGCCTTAAGTGAACAGCCTGAGTTGAGCTGTGGCCAGCATTACTAAGCCATTAGATTTGGCAGATTACTTCTAAGTGACAATATGGCTAATTAGCAGAGAACAGGTTTACAGTGAAAGGGTTTTTGCAGGTATATCTGCACTGAAATACTATGCTACAGGAGCTCTGCTATTCTGCATCGAGTTTACAGACCTTGTTCACAATGAGGATTTTAGACAGAAAGTGAAATAACACAGAAATACCTTAACTGACATCCTGCCTAAATCTTTATGTCTTTCTCTGGAGTCTGATTTTCTGGTGAAACAGTTCCCTGAAGAGTGACGTGGAATGCTGAGAAACTGGGGAGAAAACCCCTGCAAAGCAAAGCCTAATTCCCTTCCATTTAGTGTAATTTTGAACCAGGCTGAACATGCGGTAGTCTCAGGAGGAACCCCACTTGCTCTTTATTTAGGAGTATTTAGTTTGTGGATTACCCGTAAAATACGACAGGAGCAGCAGGGTCTGCCTGCCTCTAATCTGTTTCTCAGTTGCTACTGCACTGGGATGCGTTTGAGTCACAGTTTCCCTGCTCTCTGCAGAGTGACAGTGTGCATTATCGATTTTGACAGTACGGTTTCGGAGCTGGAATAAAAAAAAAGAATCTACACAGCTTCAGAAGAGCAACAAGACCCTCTTTTTTCATTTTTAAAACGCAGAAAATGAATGCCTACATTCTGATGGCCCTCCACAGCTGATTTTTACCTTACCATTTTCTTTAACCTATCAAAGCTCTTCTCTCCACTGAAATAATCACAGCACCTTGATTTTGTACTTGCTCTTCTACCAGCCAACATATTCTTTGATTTCCCATGCTGTCCCTTTCAAAGATGCCTATACTAGGAATACTTCCTCCAGTAGATTTAGGGCTTAAGAAAACCCCACAGTTTGGTTTTTAATGCCTTGGGACGGCTGCTTAAAGTAAAGCTAAAAGCTGCCTGACTTGGCCTTTTGTTTATAGAACAAGATACTGGCTCTGTTGGAATGGCAAAGCGCCCTTTGACTTCTGTAAGGCCATAAGCTTTCTTGAGCAAGAGCTAATTTTTGTTTCAGGTTTATGTAGCACTTAAAAGAGAATCCTGTTCCTGATGGGGTCCACTCATCACTGCAGAAAACAAATTATTGTTAGCAAACAAAAACAAATCTAGTACTAATGAAAAGCCCTAGAGCAGAAATGGCTGCACGTCTTCATGGAGCTGTGCTACTGTGCTGTTGCTGCTCTTAAGGGGTTTTTTATGCTTTAAAACTGCTACAGTATTTTTTGGTATCTAGTTGATGGAGTTCTGGAGATCACCCTTACAGATTTTGCAGGGTCTTACACACCTTATTCCATTGCCATTATGCTGAGATTCAACTGAGTAATTTAAAGAGGCTAGACCAGCCCCTAGGCTTGTTTCCTTACTGGATATACCTGGACTCAGTGCTATCAGTGGCTGTTCTGGCAAGATCCTGACATTGGGTCTGTGACACCACCTCCCTGACTATGCTGACATCCAGAATATTTTGGCCCATAAAAAATGCATGTTCCCTTTTATAGTGATACTGGAGAAAGATTCATCTAAAGAAAAAATCAGAATTATTTGGTGCAAAATGAAGAGATGAATGATTCTTTTATTATTTAGGCATTGGATATTACAGAGCTCAGGCTCCAGCTGGCAGTATATAAAAGAGTGGGTTTATGTTTTGTTTTGTGCCACTGCAGATCCTACGTTAGCTATGAGAGATTCTGGGTATGGGGAAAAGAATTGGCCAACCATTTGTGGAAAGCAGCAAGATCCACTTGGACTCAAATCTCATATCTGATTGTTTTCAGTACTTTTGCCACCAGGACATAACAGATGTTGGTTCTGTTGGAAGCAGTGTGAGTAGTCAAATGTCTTTCTTTCAGGTGAATAACATTTGGGGATGTTAGCAGAAAAAAACCCAAAAACCAAAAAAATATGAACAGCCAAAAAAACAAACAGGTGGCACATGACAGAGCTGTTTTCTGTGGCATGCCTAAAATGTTCCAAATTTCAAGATTGGCTGGAGAATTGGGAATGCCAGGGTGTCTTTTTGTGAGAATCCAGCCAAACAGCAGCTTGCCTACAAAATCTGCAGAGTCCCAAGGAACTGGTAGAGGTCTGGCACTTCCATTAAAAAAAAAAGTCTGCTAGAAAGAGGAGCATAAATGACCTATGACATACACAAACATTTCATCTATGCAACTGCAAGGGCTGCGTAGTTTGACTTGAGTGTCATAAAAGCCACAAAAGATCCAAGCACTTGGGTTATGCAACAGCTGCTTGGTTTTTCTTTTCCACGTTCAACAATTCAATAGAAGGAAGAAATGCCTTTGATGGCCATTCGTAAGTAATGCTGATTACTGGCCTCCTACGAGCTTGATGAAGTCCAGAAAATCCATCGTTGACTGATGCTTTCCCTGTGCAAAATCGGATTTTTGTATTTTGCTAATCCCTGGTTACAATCTGTGTCCTGCTCTTTGTGATCCACCCTGCAATCAGAATCCAGGCAGCCCAGATGTAACCCAGGACATTAATATAAAATCTTGACGTTGGAAACACAGCATTTATTAGCATAAATCTTAAAATACGTGAGGGAGGTGTTTACTGTGCAGAAACTTTGGGATTTGCCTGAAGTGTTTCCTTTGGGCTGAGGAGTACAAGGAGCTTTCACAGGCAAAGCGGCAAACTGGAAGTGGCCTGGAGCTGACACGCTGGAGCACTCACTGCCTGGGCTGGATGGTTTTCTGGCTCTGAGGAGCAGGACGAGCTTGTAGGAGATGCTCCAGTACATCCTTTGGATCTTTTTCTTGGCAACAATGAAGGCGAGAGGGGAGCTGCCATTCATTGCAGAAAACAACGCGGCTATGATGGTGAACTGGTAAGGAAAAAAGTGTCTTTACTCTTTGATGGGAGATAGTGTACTCATTCTTTTTCTGCAAAAGTGACCACTCTGTCTATATGTTTCTCTTGAGTTTATGAATCTTTGCTTTAGCATCAGCTTTATGTCTCCTGAAATGGGCAAGGGAGGGGTTCAATGTCTATAGGATGGAGATGGCAGTCAAATTTAGTGGCTGCCCAAAATAAGCCTTTCCTCACTTTGTGTCCTTTCTGGAACACAAAAGGCAAGCTCCCTCTTTATTTTCCAGTTGGAGCACAAAGCTTTATGCATCTTTGTGTTTCAGTCCAACTAAACTGGTGTGCAAGCGTACGGGTACCTGTTTTTGTGTTTCCTAAATTTCCTACAGATAGTAAAAGGTCCCTAATTTAATCTATACTTTGTCCTCTACAACTCTGCCAGTCATTTTTCACCAGGTGCACAGTATATAACCAGCAGACTGCTGGGTTTTCCCTGCAGGAATTGCTCCCAGGCATGTTGCTGCAGGCTGCCCCATTCCCCAGCCCAAGCCCCTTGCAACCACCAGCAGTGGAAATCCCCCTTTCCTTCATGGCAGGCCATTTCATTTCCACCTCTTCCCCCTCCCTTCGCTGAATGCCACTAATGCTCTCCAGTCGAGTGTATTGTGTAAGCTGGTTAAGCCCCCGTCCTACTGAGTGCACGTGATCCCTTGTCCTGGCCTCGACCCCCCCGGGAGTCCCCCCCCCCACCAATGCACACCCAGGGCTGCCCTTGCGTGGGAGCCTTAAGGAGCAGGGGGGCACGGCTCACGTGGATGCCCGGCCTGGGATTAAAGCTTCTTTGCCTCCCTAATGCTGCCGCATCTGGCGCCTCCGCTCGCAGCCCGAGAGGGAATGGGAATCCTCGGGGTTTGC
>VXBT01007850.1:1468020-1515116 GCA_013400235.1 Oriolus oriolus
CCCGTCCCCATTCCCTTTCCCCCATTCCCTTCCCCCCACCGCAGTTTCATCAAGCAATCACTTTAAAGCGATGATTGAAACGGATCAAATGCGTGGGTGGTGTTTGCCTCCCAGGCTGGGTCCTCCCACGGGGAAATAAGCCAGCAACAGTGCTGGCAGCCTCAGCAAGGGCAATGGCCAAGAAAGCGCGTGCAGCTTCTCTGGCACTCCTGTTAATAGCAGGAACTTGGATCTTGTCTCTTCAGCCACAGTCGTGCAATGTACATTATAGCCAGCACGTAACCCTCTCAGTGTTTAAATGCCTCTGCTAAGTGGCCGTGAACCTGCACACGATCTCCCTAGCACTCCACATCCCACAGGTGCTTCCCTAGCCTTAGTGCAAAATAACCAGAGCCTGTGACTCTCCCCTTCTGCTCCAGCTATCAGCAGCCGTGGGATGGGAATAGTCCCCCTACCTGTACTGGTACTGATGTTTTCCGTTCCCACGGTTTGTCCCATCAGGTGATACTGGTTAAGTCGTGAGCCATCTTCGGCCACCACCACAGACGTTGTGGTGCTATTAGTCCACACATAGATCACTTCAGAATTGGGGTAAGCATCTGCCAATAAGGGGGAAAGAAGACAGTAAGGAGTAAAAACCACTGTGTAATATTTTAGTATATCCTTAAATGATGACAGGGAGAGAGAAGAATGGAGGAGTGAGAGTGAATGGAGAAAAACAAATAAAGATTATATAATCATGGTCCCATATGCCCAGCTCAAAAAATATTAGGTTGAAGCCTTCTAATATAAGAGATGTGTGGGATGGTTTGTGAAAGGCTGGAACAGTGGAGGTATAAATATAATCCATCACAACCACTCAATTTGGGAAAGAGCAGCTAAGACCTATACTCAACTCACTAGTGGTTCCTAAACCCCAGCAAGTAGCAAAAGGTATTTTGCTGAAGTTCCCTCTCAAAAGGACTCAGACACTGTAAATGCCAGGACAACAGGGACCTTCTGTGTCTTGTCCTGTCTCCAGGATAAAATTCTAAGTGATGCTGTGTGCAAGTGAAGAGTCTGGGGTGTACGCACTGACTGGAATACGTACGTATGGGTGAGGGCACAGGTCTTGCATGTGGATAAAGGAAGCTGGAATGTGTCTGCCTGTGCCTGTGATGCTGAAGAGCAGACACAGGATGCAGGGGTGAGAATGCATGAAGGAGAGCAGGAATGGGGCAGGGAGCTGCAAGGAAAGGGTAGGTGTTTGTGCATAGCAGAGCGAATGGGTGGTGCTGTGGAAACACCTGCACAACTGCAGATGTGTATGTGATTTCTCTCATGTTCATTTAGAAATCCTAGGAATTAAATGTGCTTGCAGTACTGCCAACTCATTCCTTCCTCTATAATGCTGCTGTAACTTTTAATGCCCTAACACCCAGAGTGATGATAGTGTTATAAGGGAATCTCTGTTTTCTTTTACAGACAGTCAATGCTGGGTTTAGTTTTTAAGCCTTCTCTGCAGATGGTCTCAAAAACCCCAGGAGTTGACTATATTTAATTATATTTTATTTAAGTAGCTCTCACACTTTTTAGAACTCCTCTATCAGTGAAAGCTTTCAGGTCACATTCCTGCAAGCATGTTACAGTAGGCTAGAGTACATTGTACTAAAATCTCTGGAAAGCAGGCAAGGCCTATCCTCCAAATGGAAGGTGAAAAGCAGGTAGGCTTGGAAGTGGTCTGAAGCCAAATATTAATATCCCACCTTCTGCACTTTTTAACTTGGAAGGTGGGAGCACAGAATGTTTCCTTCTGGAAAAAAACCTGACATCCTAGTTCAGGAGACAGCATATGGTAGCTTTCCAGATCAGGACTTGAGAATCAAGGACAACAGGCTGGGTTGAAGGATGTGTACTTGCTCCATCAGACTGCATGTTTTGTTTGCTAGAGCAAGTAAGCTGTCTTGGAAAGGTGCAGCTCCATGGAGGACTTACAAAAAATTCATAGGCATTGGGTCAGAGGCAGTGGGTCAGCATGAGCTTCTGAGGCACTGCAAGGACAACAAATATGCTAAGGTGATCCTTGGATCCATGCAACCAGGAATGTCAAGCAGAAAATGGGAAGTGATCCCAGTTCAGGCCAAGAGCACGTGTGTAGCACGATGAACTTCATATCACTTGAACGCTAGACCAGAGAAGAAAGCAGCGCCTTCTTTGCACTGTTATTAATGTTACTGTGTCATATATGGGAGGCGGGACACTGGGCTAGATCCACCTTTGCTCTGACTGTGTATGGCTCTTCATCCACACCTCAGAAAATACACAGAAATAATGAGGACAGACAGGGGGAGAGAGTTCAAAAGAAGGTTACAAATATCTCCAGGGACTGGAAAATAAGTCATTATTTGGAACTTTAGCAGCTCAGTTTACTCAGCTCACTGTCAAAAAGCTGAGACATAGCTCAAGCTCTGAGTATAGATACTCAGGGTGAATCTCTTGGACTAATCACAAAAGGTGCCTGAAAGATGGTTCCAGGCAGATTCAGATGAAGAACAGGGCAGAGCTTCCTAACTGGGTGGGAGGCAGGTAATTTTGCAATGGATAACCTTCTGAGGAAAAAAAATTATGAACTACTGTCCCTAGGAAGATAATGATAATTTGAAATCTTTTTTTGGTCACGTATGTGACAGTTGCTGCTGTATCCAGGGCTGGAGCTGATCCTGGGTTTGGAAGTTGAGGATCTACAAATTTTTCATCCTTTGTTAGCCACACAGGACTGCCCACATGCCTTCCTTATGCTTGTATTTGTAGCTCAGCAGTAAAATTACTGTAATTACATGTCATCATCTACTTTGAAAGGCTAAGAAGGAATGTCTTCCCTATTTCAAAATATTTGCATCACAGAAGGTGATGGAATCTCACCTTCCCTGTAGAGCTGAGATACTTTATTATCTCTGAGATGACTACAAGTTCACAACATACTGTAAATAATTTCAAAGCCAGATCTGGAGCAGACAAGTGGGAGGAGATGGGTCCATTTAAAAAAATGATGCAGAAAGCCCTCCTTTTTGAAATGCTTCTCTAGTATATGTTGTTCATGTGCTGATATCCCCAGGTAATGTGGGATTTGTTTAGGTAGATTTGGGATCGTCAGAGAATTTGATTTTTACCTATGTTGCTTCCTATGCAAAAAAAAAGCTCCAAACAACAGCATTGGACTTTTTTCTGGGATGGTCTAGCTGTATCCCAACTCAGAACTTTCCTGTCTCTGCAATGATCCCAGCCACCAGGATAATTTGGTTTGTCCTGTTTCCTGATGATGACACGCATTAATTCATCCTGACTAGATGCTTCCCAGTGAGAGTACGGTAACTAAATTCACTGAAATTGCAATCACACAGGAACTTAGGCCTGTAAGGCTTAGCAAGCATTCAGATGCTTTGGTTCTCTGCTCTGCCTGGGGAGAGGAGTCCAAAAACAATCCAGCACCTCCGCTATGAATTGCAGCCTTAACTGGGTGCTAAAACACATGCACTGGGACAGGGTTGGGGGCTCCTACACTGCAGAAGTCGGACAGCTCCTCTTGTAAAATATCTGCAGTTCAGACAGAGGCCACAAGGTGCCGAAACTCCACATCTGACAGGTATGCCTAAGCAATACTTCATGAGGCTGTTTTCTTTTGAAACCATGTCAGGGAAGGGGGGTGCCCATCCCAGGTCAGCTGGTGAGAAGAGAGAGCACTCAGGCAGGCAAGAGCACAGCATGAGACCAGTCCCTGCCTGGGAGGAAGACTCTTGGCTATAGGTCCTTTCTCACAGGATCTGTTGTCAGCCTACAAGACAGAGAGCTGTGTCACTGCTTGGCCAGGAGTAGAGTATCCATGGGAGAAGGGATAGCCCATCTAGAAAAAACTCTTGTGCAAGGGCAGGATGGTTATAGCCAGGGCTTTAAGACACAAGAGGATAACAGATGTGTTCCTGTGGAGCCCAACCCAAACTAATGCAACCTGCAGTGATTTTACCTCCTCAGGAGAAGTCTGTCACATTAGGAATAACATGAATTTACCCCAGTCTAGATATATTCTATTGTGATGGATCACATATATGATATGATCCTCAACTACCTTCCACGCAAATATAATAAAAGATGGTGTTTTAAGAAGCTCTAATATAAGATTTTTGACTTCGTGCCTCCTTTCCTTACTACACAACACGTTCTGACAGGAAAAAGCCACCCCATGCACCTTGGTGTGGCACCTGACCATCTCTTTTCTGGTCATCTAGATAAACCTCCAGAGGCATAAGCCTGTGTACTTTTAGCAGGTGGCTGTCTTCCTACTGCAAACCTTGTGCCATACCTTCACAGAAGCCTCAAACTCCGATTATCCCAAACTTGACAACCGGAAGCTCCAGCTCTGTGGCTGATAACCCCTGCAGTATAATTAGGCATAGTCATCTTGAAAGCTGAAACTGTGGCTGTAGTCTAGAATGATGTTACCTTGCTACTGGGGTAGAAGTACTAATGGAGAGATGGTATTATTCACTGTCATACCAAATTTTGTAAAAACACTCTTCCACTTAAGCAAAGCTTCCAGTAGGTTGCCTACTAGCCATGCTTGCTGGAGCACTGAAGAACTTCAGGTCTTGCTGTCTAGAGGTATGAGAAAGGTTTACCAATAAAAGGAAATATGCAAATATGTAATCTCCTTTACATGACACACAGTGGGGGGATGACTCCCAAAGGGTGATAGAAAAATGTAGTAGCAGGTCTGGGATAGCAAACTGAGAAAATGATGCTGGAAGTTTTGCAAAAGCAAACTCAACTTCAAAGCCACTGCAGATCCAAGTGAGACTGCTTGGTGTTTATTCTGCTTTAACCAAGTGCATGTCTTCTGGATTTGTGAATCCAAATAATTAATCTCATGTTCTTTACAATCATTTTGTTGTCTTGTCAAAGAGAGAAGGAAGCTTCATTAAAGTATCCTTTCTCTTCTAAGTTCACTTCTTTGAAAAAGAAAAAAAAAGGTAGCAGTTGAGATGAACAGCTAAAATTACAAAGAAGTATAATGTTATTAAATGTGAGAAAATGGCAACAGACATTTATTTCTACTGAACAGTTAATAAATGGCTGCAGGCTTATCACCTACCAGAATGATGAAAGAACTAATATCTTCTCTTACATATTTATTGACGAGCAGATCTATTTTTCTACATTCTAGCATCCAACATACACCACACAAAAAAACCAGTAACTCGCTCTTCTCCCACACTTTTCCTGCTCCTGTATGTCTGGCAAGGAAAGCCTGACATGGTCTTTCTTACGCCAGTGACCGGTGGGCAGGGAAGAGACCACAAGGAGAGAGGAATTGCATTAAGAAAAAGTCTAGCAAAGCACAGCAGTTAGTGGGTAGGACCTGGAGGATCCCAGATATTTGCCTTGGCATTGAAGACAGCCCTGTTTACATCTGCAAATGAAAGTGTGAGCAGTGCAGAATCCTCCCTTCCTTTCAAAAAGCAACTGACAAGCAGGGAGTTTTCTCCTGCCACCACAGGGCAGTGGTGGCATCTGTGGCTACTGACAGACACTCTCCTTCTCGCTTTTCTTTCTCCTCCATATTTGAAAGAAATTCCAGGGGAAAAAAAATGGTGGTGGGGAAGATTGTTTCTTGGCACCTTAAGTCAAATAAACCTAAATGTGGATGGATGAACCCAAACTTCAACTGTGTGGGACCTAGATGTATTTCTAGGACTGATGTTTTTAAGCTGTAACCCCTGCAAAAAAGTCACCACTGATATCTGCCAGTAAGTTTTCATCCCTGCACTACAGGACATAAAATAATCGAGAAACAAAGAATCCCTCTTCAAAACACCCCCTAAACCCTTTGACAGACCTCACGGGAAGCATAAAGCAGTGCCTGCCCAGCTAAGTTAAGGCAGCCTGTGCAGCCTGTATGGGTGCCCATCCAGCATGCTTGAGGTACATTCCACAGTTAAACAGACCATTTATCCACAAGCCATGGCTGGAACTTTCCTTTCAGAATTATGCTAGTTGGATGCTGAATTAACTTAAAGAGATACTGTAGAAAGACAACTTCTGGCTTGTTTTCTATTTTATCCATTCCAGTTGTGCAGTTACATTCTAAGCCTTTATTATCGTGACTTTTAGTACATGCCACAAGGATTGTCAGACTGCCTAATCTTGGGAGTATTGCTAATCCCTGTCAAAGCCTGTTGATTGGGGAAGATGTGCATAAATTGTCAGCTTTTTTAGAAACTCTAATTACAATCTGAATACACATACAAATATCTATCTTATCTAACCATTAATGTATTTGACTCACTTCGAGGTTGTTATATAACTCACTAGTGATCCAGATTTACAGCCTCTCAGACTCCTGCAGGCTGCAAAACAGCGCTGCTACTAAGCCATCATGTACCAGCTTGAATTCTAAGAGTCAGGCTGGATTTCTTGTGGTTTGTGCACAAATACTTTGTAGCCCATTAAAAAGCATCTGTCAACAGTTGTGCCTGTGTGACTCAGGCCAGATTTGAGCTCCATAATTGGAATTTCCCATTAAAATGACTTTATAAGAATGACTCCATGTACAAATGAGACTATTTTATAGGAAGAGCAAATGGAAAACAAATCTACTAAAAATGTACTTTTAAATATGAAAATAACAAGACATGGTACTAAATATGCATGGTCTAGGTCTTGGGGGAAGTAGCTTTTTATAAAAAAAAATTTAATGTAAAATAGCAGTTTAAATACTAAGAGAAATGTATTCACATATTAAATGATTAAGAATCTAAAATAAAGATTTTGGCATAGTGTGATGAATTCTGCTGTTCTTGGAAGAATTTTAGGGTCGCAGAAATTACTTTAGGGGCCTGAAATCATTAGAATTGAGACTGATCATTTAAACTGTCATGAGTTTACAGCATATGCATAAACAGCATGCATGATTTTAAAAACATCACAGACAAGAAGTGTAATGTGTACAAATACACAGGACTAAAAATTCATGAACCACAAGAGTCACAGAATGGCAGGGACTGGTGGATACCTCTGATGATCATCTGGTCCCACACCCTGCTGAAGCAGGGACACCAAAAGCATTTTTTCCAATACCATGTCCAGTCAGGTTTTTAATATCTCCACAATTTTCAAATCTCTCTAGCCAACTGTCAACCTCTTTAGCCAACGTGTTCCAGTGTTCAGCCACTCCCACAGTAAAAACATGTTTTCTTCTGTTCAGATGGGATTTGATGTTTTCTAATGTCCACTGGCAGAATAAGGCCCTTACTCTGCCAGTGGGCACTACTGAGCCATGCCCAGCTCCCTCTTCTTCATCGCTCATTCCCCAGCCCCTGCTATTTATACAGATGGATTAGGACCCTCTGAGCCTTCCCTTCTCCATGCTGAACAGCCCAAGATCTCAGTCTCCCGTCACAGTGGAGATGCTGCAGCTCTTCAGCAGGGCCCTTCACTGTGGCCCTGCATCGGACTCACTACACAAAGTCTGTATTTTTCTTGCACCAGGCAGCTCAGATTGGACATGCACTCAGAATGGTTCCAGATGTGAGTGGAAGTTAAATGCTCACAATGAAACTTTTTTGGAATGACACAGTATCATTGTCTCTGACAATAGAGGACATCCAAGGAGGAAATTATTCATGAAAACTGATGAAACTCATGGGCATATTCATGAAAAATTATAGCACACCACTGGCTGTGAAACAGGCAGTAGAAAGTCCAGTCATACTAAAATGTTTATTTCTGTCCTTTCTGAATTTATAATAAAGGTGAAATTTGGTAACATAAGTAGTATTCTATATGTTTTCCTGATACAGTTTTATTCGATCTTCTTGTCACGTTCTGCAGGGAATAGTATAGGATGTTCTGAAAAATGTGCCAGACAGGTCTCAGGAGACTTCATTACTAAGCAACACTAATATACTCTACTGATCATTGCTAAAAAAATAAAGCCGAAAGTTAGATCAAAATTATTCTGTTTCAGAATATAATTTATAAGTCACCTCAGGAAAAGGTGGGGGTAGAAATGTGGCTTGGAAATGAAATGGAAGCACAGACTGTACCCACAAGGTGGTGAAACACACAGAACTGAAGATGTCTGTCAAATTCAGTTTGAGACACACAGTTTTGCAAAAGCCAGTTTCTTTGGCTTTTCAAAGCAAGAAATCAGGTGGAAGATCCTGCATAATTTTAGATGTTCCATTTAATGGGAGAAAAGTCTAAACATGACCTGACTTAGAGGTCAAAAATATAAAGCAAAGGAAAAAGCCCCAAACTGAAAGCAACTGTGATTTTGGAGGTGGGATTCATGATTAGCATAGGCAAGTCTGCTGACTGCTTTAATACAACAAATTGACTGCTTGCAAGTTGGTACACTAAATCACAGTCATGCTGATGATGGATGTAACACAAATACTAATGAACAGTGTTGTCCTAATAATGCAGTCAGGCATAGCACCTTCACAGGATGCTATTGCAGCATTTAAGAAGAGCCCTGAGCTAAGAGCTGTGCAGAGTAACACAGAATGATAACCAGTGACAGCAGCTCTTTCCTGCCCCATCACGCTCACCCATACCATGGGGGAGTGATAAGAGGGGTGCTTCTATTTCCCAAGCACTGGGATTGCAACTGGGAGTGACTACTTGCTGTGAAATCTGACAGGTAAGCATTAAAAACCAGGCATGGCACACTGAATTGAGCTGTATGTTTTGGGATAGCAGGTTCTCAAGGCTCCACTCAGAAAAGGAGAAAAAAAAAAAACAGCAAAGAAAATGTTTTTTCCATGGTGCAGCCTGGAGCATGCAAACAGCAAACAGATGTGTAGGTGTCGACAACTAAACTCTGCCACTCATGTTGTGGGATGCCTGCCACAAGCCAACTGAAAGAGGTGTCTAAACAGGGTGTGCTGTTATACATCCAGTGCTCCAAGGTACCAGCAGCATCAGGTCACCCCCGCAGGGTTCCTACTTCCATCTGAGAGCTGATATTAGGGAGCATTATGCCTTCCTTCTTTTGCCTCTTCCCATTTTTTCTTCTCACTGTGGTCAGTACTTGTAACACAACCTCTTTCTAAATTTTCAGGTTTGGTGGCAGCTGTCTCAGTCTAGAACTAACCTGAGAATTGATTTTACATCACATTTAATGGTGGCTACACAACTGCTTTTCATATGGAACTTGTCAAAATCTGGTGTGCCAGCCTCTGGTGCTTTTTTTCCACCTTTAATGGCTGGTATAAATATTCACTGTAAGAGGACTAGAGCAACAGAACAGTCAGATGTGCTGGGATGATATTTCAAATGCTAAATAACCTAGGAATGTATCTGAACTTGCATTGGTCTTTCTAGGCCAGGCATGTGGTAATTCCAAACCAGCCAGCCAGTTTGAGTGCTGTACTAACATTTAATGAACTTTGAATTTACCATCACAATATTCAGCACGTATATTAGCTGCTTCATTAGGAAAAACAGCATGGTTATGAGGATGATGTTAAGACATTTGATTTACTTTTTGCAAGGCAAACAAAAGTATCCTCCAAAGTGTGGCTGATACTATTACTCACTTTGCATAGTACCTTTACAAAGATTAAGCACTTTTGCCCAATCTTGATTGCAGTGGTCCCCTCATTTTGCAAGGTGACACTTAATATCAGCAAAGCTAACATAACCAGCTCTGCAGGAGTGTCACTGGAGTTTCTTTTGAGAAATGCAGAGTGAATTTTAGAAGATACTCCAGTTGGCCTTGTTGTGGAGGGTGCCTTTGCAAACATGGTATTTTTGGCCACATGTAACATCTTAGAATGAAACTGTGACCTCACTGTAATCTACAGACATTCTTCTCATCCACTTAAGTAGCATCAGGGACTCAGCTATCACAGTCAGTGTATCTGCTGAGCTTACCATTCTAAGCACCCTCACTTATAAATTTGTATGGCCTGAAACCAGTTGAGAGTGATTGGAACTACCTGCAGAGCTAAATATATACCTCTGTTTCTGAATCCTATCCCTTAATGAAGACATTTACAAACCTCAGAAGTACTGCTACATTAATAACACTGTGTGAATGTGTAATCAATAGGTATGTAGAGATAACAGACTGAGATATTATTATTCAAACACTTTAATACTGCCTTGAAATTGCAATCACAAGAACTTATTCCCTACGCCAAAGGTGCAGTCATCTAAACTTCAGAAGATGGATTACAGACCGCTGCTGTGGAGCACAGTGCAGCCCTGTATTTCAGAGAAGGGGATAAAATCTCCCAGCTTCAGTGATGGATACGAGGAGCCTCCCTCAGGCGAGCTGTTGCTGACCAGAGGCACTGCAATTCCACCTGCTCTCTGCTAGAGTACTCGGGCACACATCCTCTGTTTGGGAACTGTCCCCTCCCAGCCCCTCTGGAGACCCAGATCCAAAGGTGCTCACGATCTAATTTCCTCTGTGCACAAATAAAACATCTTATTTACAGCCATCAGCTGACCTATTTTAGGGGGAGATTAACCTGAGCCTAAAAATATCTACTCTTCTCCCCTAAGACGGTGAGAGCAATCAGCTCAGCTGTATATATTTACCCTACAAAAATATAAATGTAGGAGGGAGGAATCCCAGCTTTGCTGACATATTTAGCTCTAGGAAGTTTTCAGCAAAATGGGTGGCTGCTAGCACAGGCTGGCCATGAGGAGACTTTCAGTGGCAATGATGGGGAAGGGGGAAAAAGACAGAAGGCTTATCAGGCTTTCCTTCTTCCTAGTCCTCTTTCCTTCTTGTTTCTTCATGGGGAGCAACATGAAACAACTGTTTCCTTTGAAGAAGCTTGCTGGGCTGGGACTGCAGCAGCACTCGATGACAGCTTGGACTAGCTTGGCTCTCTGTGCAGGAGAGGAGGCTAATGTGGGATCTAGCAATTTAGGTAGAGGACTTCCTGGCCCACCAGAGACTGAAGTGTCATAAAGGTTAGCTGCCAGACAAGAAATTGAAATCCAAGTTTGAGCAGTGTCTTGAAGCTTTTTTCCTCCCCCAAAAACCCTAGGCAAGTAATTTTGTCATTAATGTACTGCAGTAGCACTGGGAAGCTCTAATTGAACCTAGGGACCCATAACGACAGAGGCAATAAAAGAAAGTAATGAACCACTCTATCTTCGTTCAGAAGAGACTGTAATTGCTCTTTGCTTCCTTTATGCCCACCTGCAAAATGCAGCCAGCAGAGACCCACCAACTTCACATGGGGATCATGAGAATGATTCCAGAAACATTTATGAAATGCTTACAAGCCATGGAAACAGCCACCTTAGAAAATAAGGGACATTAAAAACCTGGCTTGTAAAGCAGTGGGGCAGTATCTACCCATTTACAAATAACGTCCCATTTGCCAGTGGTACAGACCCATGATCCATGGCTGGCAACCGTAAGCCTGGCGCTGCCTTTTGGGGCACTGTGAGACCAGCGATGTCTTTGCAGGTTTGCACCCAAAGGCCGTTTGAAAGCTTAAGCACATTAAGCACAGTCTCTGCGTGTTGTTTTCTATTGCTGACAACTCAAATTGATTCCCTGTAATCAGGCAGTTGTGCAGCCTTTAAATTTAGGCTGTAATCTCCATGGTGGGAAATGCGTGCTGATGTTTGTACCATCAGCAAAGCACCCCGGATCTCAGGACGCGGCTCCACCACAATCCTGTCTAGACCTCTTTCATGTGAGATAAAAACACCACTGCTGAGTATCTCCACACCAACTCCTACCCCTGCCTGAACTTCTGTTTCCTTGAGCTCAAAACCACGACCAGTTGAGTATTTCTTCCCCAAAAAAGCCTGAGTATGTGAGCCACCTCATGATGAGGAGGCTGTTCCCCGGGCAGGTGGAGCGCAGGCTTTCAGTGCTGGCTGCTCAAGGGGCTCTTTGCAGCTGCTACAAAAGCCGTTGCCTGTACCCTGAGGAAGCACTCCTTACCAATCCAAAAAAAAGGGGCTTCATTAAGGATGATCCTGCCTGTATGAAGACTGCTCTGGGCTGGGAGAGAGCCAAGCCCTCAGCTGCTGCACATCAGCAGAGTTTGCAGCCTGGGCTCAGTGCCTGCAAGAGAGATGGGGAAGACAACATCTTTTGTTCTTTCTGACCTCCCTTTTTCACTCTGTTATGAAGCTAAGAGGGAAAAACTCATTGGCTTCTAAGCAGTGGGTGACCAGAAGTAGGAGGTGATTCACTCAGAGCTTGGCACTGTTCCACAGAAAAGCCATCACACAGCTGGGAGGCTGGGCTGCCATTTCAATGTATTTTAAAAATTATCTCAGTGCAGACTTACAGTAACCATGTATATATGACAAAGTCTTTGAAAAGTTAAATAGTGACAGTGATTGCAAGTGCTTGAAGGATATACCAACAGTTTCTTCAGCCTTTTCTAGGAAGTCCTGGATGTGTGGCACTGTAATGGGTGAAGAAACACTGACTGATCTGATCATTTTAGGGAGCCCTTTTCCCTTTTGTCAAACTAAAAGGTATACTTCTATGGCAAACCTACCAGACAAGTGATAAGTTATGGTCATACTCATTTGCAAGTTCTAAAGCAGACTGTTACGGGGTCCCATAACAGCAGCTGCTGCAGAAACCCACCACATGGTCCAGGCCCAGAACCCTGTGTTCCAATTTCTAAGTAGATTCCTGTTAAGAAATCTTCTTATATCTCTGGAATATTTGAATATCACAGTATCTTCTTTTACGCACCACTGCCGATGAATTTCCTGCCCTTTGGGTGTTCTGGGTCGCATTGCTCCAACCTGACTGTGGGACTCAATGCAAGGATGAAGGTATTGGCAGCACTAACTGCCCAAAATGCAGGACTAAAGAAGCTACACTGCCATACATGCGTATCTGAAATGACTACAGGCTATGATGCAACACCTGTGAGAAGGCTTAAGTATCCGTTGTTATAATCCACTGCACCCAATGCAGAAGAAACAGCAGAGTTCACAAAAGATGCTTGAAGAAATGGTAGAGTTGTCTCTATACTGAAGACCCCTACTGACTGTTTCATTGTGATCCTTTGAAAAATGTGACTTCCTGGAGAAATAGCTAAAATAATCACTAGGAGAGATACAAAAGCTCACCACCAATATAATTTAACACCTAACTAATCTACAGCAGTGACTGTTTCTTCTGAACAAAGAATGGGTTTGTATTTCTGAGCTAGCAATGCAGAGAAAAATGGACTTCTAAGTTGCTCTGACTAGGGTATAATACACTTACATACATCTGAGATGGCACTGCCGAAAAATAGGAACTTCTAAAATATGATTCATCTCATCCTTAGGCAGGTATCAAAAGTAATTCTAATGAACCTCACTGCAGAAGTACTTACTTCCTTTCAGAGGCCATAGAGGGACTCTAGACAACTAACTGGGGCATATTTTTCTATCTGAAATTGTCAGAGATCCGCTCCATCCATTCCCTAGGGCTTTGCTGTTAATGCAAGGCTTTTGATATGGGCCAAATCCCCGTGCTCATTCTGCACTAAAAGATTTAATTATTTAAACAACACGGTCCCACAACAAGTCATCTGTCCATGATTCCAAGGAAAACAGAGACAAATAACAGCAATACCATTAGTTGGTCTCCACCCCCTCCATTCATTCTAAGGGTTGTACAGAAAATTAGTTCAGGCTAGATGCCTGTGCTTTACTAGCTAGCTATACTTAAGTAGAACTACAGCAATGGTCCAACACAGTTGTCTAGATTGCTTTTTTGATGCTGCCACAAGCATGTCTTTCATTGTGTCTGGAGATCCAGCTTCTAAGCAGCTAAAAATTAGGGGAAAATCATGCCGACTAAAGAGGTGGTTGGTAGCTGTGGGTAATATTGGGTTGAAGGCGAGAGAAGAAAAATACATCAAATGTTTTAGAAATATTTAGTTTTTGCGTTCACCTAACTTCACATTATTTTAGTCATTCAACGTCCATTGCAATGGAGGTGTCTAAGGAAGCAGTGATAAACCTTAGGAAAAGGTAACAGGAGATATTACCTTAGCGAGCAGAGCACCACCGAACCTATCCATTCCACATTAGCTGACTTCTGCCTTAAACTGCAGAATCAGAACTTAGTCTTGAACTTGGCTGCTCATCATTTCACGGAGGACCTCCCTGGCTCTCTCCATGTGTCCTTTCAAAAGGAAGGCACTAACACATCCCAGCAGAGTCAACATGCTGTGCTGACTGTCTCTGCTCTCAGGAATAGATTCAAGGAGCCTCTTCTGTCCAGCTGCAGGGACAAGTAACAGAAAAGCTCTGCCTCTACATATGAGACTGGAGTTCCAGCTGTCCCTGAGAGCAGCCTATGAAAAGCTTTGTAAAAGCCACTTTCACTTTCCAAAGTCTCTTAAAATTAACATTTTTCTTTATTTATTATTTTTTAATTATATTCTTATACAAGACTTTTACATGCAGGTTTTGAGAGGCCAAATACATTCTATATCACATTTTACTAAACCAGAATTAAAGTCTGTTTAGAAGGACGCTGTTTTCAAGTTCTCCCTCCATACTTGCAGTTTTCCTGCAGCTCTTGCAGATGCTAATGGGGAAAAGTACAAAATCAAGAAAAACCCTGTAGGAGCCTTCATCTCAGTTCCTTCTCTGCATTGTAAGGAAATATCAGGGAAATTTTCTTAAAATAATTTTTTTTTGAGCAATTTCTCAGTGGCTACAAGTGAATGGATAGTTTGTGAACAGTGAGTGCCTTAATATTCAGCGTTGCCATAAAATCCTGGGATACTGGTTACATTAATGTCTCATTACTCTGACTTCACCACACTTATAAGAGGAAAATAATTTGAGCTTATCTCCTGCTACAGAAATAGCTCCTTTGATAAAACACTTTCCTTTATCAAAAGTCACACTGTGACTTAGTTTGAGGTGTTAAAAAGGAAGATGTACATAAGCTATGTTAGCTACTATCTTCAGACACTACAAATTGTTTCCTTACCAACAGCTGGCAAGCTCGTTTGTTGATCAACAGTGATCAACCTTCGCCATCTTCATGGCCGACTTAAAATTCATCAGGAATAAACACAAGACCTCTTTTTCTTGTGCTCATGAGCTTGGGGATCTCATTATTTTCAGAATATTCATTAAACTCTCTACTTACTCTAAAAATAGTACGGGGTGGTTTTTTTTGCTGCTGAGTGACTGGTGGGCAGCTGCTTCATGTATTTATCCATTCCACAATGCAAGATCCGATAACTCCGTGTACTCAGGTACTGCATCTTCAAGAGACAGTTGTCATAAATAGACTCCACCTTACAGTATTTGACATTGTCAAAGTGCAGGTTAACAGCAGTTAACTAATTCATCTTCAGGGCAACCCCACAAGCTAGGTAACACTGATATAATTAACACATGAGTAAAATGAGATTTAGGAGTTAAGTCAGTTGCCTGGGCAGAGGCCTTCATGGTCTAGTGGATTAGACATCTGCCTCCCCAACCAAAGAAGTTGAGTCTAATCCTTTTTCTGACACTGATTTGCTGCATGACCTTATGGAAAGTCAATTAACTTCTCTGTTTCAGCTGCCCTAAAGATAATGATGCTTACCTACCTGGTGACACATGGGCATTTGGAAACTGTGCTAAATTATACTCTTAATGTATTCTTAGGGACTGTCAGTGGAAGAGGTGAAACATTAAAGCTAGGAAGCTTAATGTCCTTTCTATTTTATCTAATTCTTCCTCCCCACACCAGAAATAGCCTGGGGGTAAGATAGAATTTCTTGGGTTAAGGTGCTCCTCCTAGTGAAACTGCTTCTGGCATCAGGAATTTTCATCACATCCTGTTTGACCAGCAAAGTTATTTAGAGCACAGGTCAGCATTAGAATTGCAATGGAAAGTTATTTTAAATTTGGCCGTGGAAGAGAACAACACCCTTCCCATGCTACCATGAGGTAATGAACAGACTGTCACAGCCACCCCCATCAAGCATCCTGGATTCAAAGGGAGCAGAGCCTGCTGCAGAGACGCCTGAGCCTGTGCCCATGCATCATCTCCAGTTCCCTCTAAACGAGACTTCTGCAGGATAATTTCTACAGGTGTCCTGAATCCCACGGGAAAAGTACCTGCATACATGTACCTCCTGGAGCAGACCCACCTGATCCTGCCATCCTGCAGCAGTGGGGAGCAGTACTTAAGAGAAGGACAACTGGTTTGTTCAGTTCATTAGGAGTTGTCTCTGAGCTTCTGTCCTTTTCACGACGTGCCATAGAGTGTTAAAAAATACTACTTCTGTAGTGGGCATTTGAACTGCCCAGCAGGTATCTAGGCTGCTGGCATGCACAGGTAACTTTATATCACATTTTGTGTATTTGACCAGGCTTTTAATTATTTCTACAAAATATTCTGTTGCTACATATAATGCTTCCTAGGCCCATAAAGTCTCCCACAATTCTAATGTAGCAATAAACCAGTCAAATGGAACATAAGAATTCAACATTTACCTTTATTTCTGTGAGCAAGATTAATTTCCCTTTCCTTTAATAATGAAGAAAACATCAGGAACTTTTTGCCTTTTGCTTGCTGAATTATAGCAAACATAGTGAACACTCATGCAGCCAGAAAATTAACAACCTGCTCCTGCCTCTGCTGCAACACTGATCACTTCTCAGCATCCTTTCTGCTGCTGATCCGCCATGTGCCAGCTCTTTCATTTCGCTGCCCTGCTCTCTTCATCCTCAGACTGGTTAGCACCAGTTTCTTCTCCACCCTCCCAGCTCCACTGATAATGTGTTTAATGTTTACTTTGATGCTACTCCTTGAGGCTTTTCAAAAACCTTTTTTGGAAAGAAGACCGTTAAAAAAGAAACTTTTAAGGGAAAGACAGTGAGGAAAGCTAAAGCAGAAAAGGTATGTGCTTATGTATCACATACCCCTGTAGGCTATGTCTTGCTGCAAGCCTGGAGATGACTCAATGCAAACCCATACTGCTGTAAATAGGTAATAAATATTGTCCTCCCCTAAAATACACCTGGACTAGTTCAATAAACCCTGGTTTACTGGCTGCTACTTGTACAAACGTATGCATATTAAATCCCAATAAATTACTAGGGAGATGTCAGATCAGTAATGCAGATATTCCCAAGTCTGAAAGACTGTCTATAGCTTGTCCCTACATACTTACTTTTTGCAGAGGCCAATGGTGTGCCTAGCACCGACCAAATGGTTCCATGTCTACACGCTGTGAAAGAACTTAAAGGTGACTTGTAATACCTTATAAAAGTACTCGGATTTTATTCTGAGCATGGCAAGGAGCATAAACTAAAACTCTATTCACCCCTCACAGGCCTGGAATACCAGTCCTTAGTGCTGGCTTTGACACAGATTAAAATTACCTGTGTGCTAAGAGGTGATTAAAATGTAACACATTTGGCACTAGCAGGACATGTAATTACATTCAGACAGATTACTGGGCACTCCTTCTAAGCATTGGTAGCTTATAATGTTATCTCATGCAGTCATATGTTTGATTGGGATGCTTTTTTAAATTTTTTTTGTCTTACTATGTGGAGAGTTAGAACCTGTACCTTACTGCATCTAATCCACTAATACATGGAATCATCCATTTAACTTTAAGGTTGAGCTTCAGATCTCTGCTGCATCAGGCTCTTTGTTTAAATATGTATCTTTTAGTATTATATTGCATATTTTGCAAGATTTCATAAAACTATGCAACATACCAGTTCTGTAGTCTAGACTAGAGATCAACAGATGTAACTTAACCTATGGATAGAGTAAAGGATATGTAATACCAGGAGGGGTAACTTCTTTTTCTTTTTCTTTGTCTTATTAATTCTTTCCAGTGGCTTTTGTTTAACCCTGTATATAAACAATTACAGTTTCCTGTGAAATGTTTTCCCATTTTCAGGTTTGGAATTAAATGGGTGATTTGCATACACGTTTCTTTAAGTGGAGTGTAAAGGTGTACGGACCTTCAGATTTATATTGGCTTTGCTGTAAATTAATGCTGCTGAAGTCAATGAACACACTTGAACCTGCAGTGACCTTGTAAAATACTGGTGGCTATTCGGATGAAACACAATCTATCTGGATTGGAAGAGGGAAAGGAAATCAGTTCATCTTAAGTTCGGTGATGTGGTAATAGTTACTGTAAACGGTGTTTTTACTTCTTAGAACGATCACTAGAAGACAATGTACAGTCAGTATTAAATCAGGGCGGATACAGACGATAAAGGCAAGGCTTAATCTTGCTAGGATTAGTGACTCTAAATTGATACGGCTGAAAAACATTGCAAAATGCTGAAGTTAGGTGGCTTCAGGGGCTAGCAAAATGCCTTGCCTGGTAATTATCAAAGGTCTTCAGAGACAATGATTGCACCTGGAAACTCTGATTTGATTACCAAAGTAAAAAAAAAAATCTACTGTAGTAGCCTCATTTGTACTTTAATTAAGAGCTTTGTTTTTAAATATAACCATCTGATTCCCTGGGGTTATTTTTAAAGTAAGCTTCTGGCAAGGCAGCAGTGTGGTGGATTAGAGGCTTGGAATTGAGGAAAAATCATCATTCAGCATACAGTTTAGAATAATGTGTGCATATATACAAATACATGTGTATGAAACATCACGTAACAGGATACAGGAATGGATTTATTAAAGCCAAATGGAAAGATATTTCCTCTTTTAATATTCTAGCTCTCTTTTAATATATGTGATGCAGATATTGCACTGTAGTCTGATTCATGTAAATACCGTAATAACTGCACATCAATCTGATCAGTCCACTGAAAGCTCTGTTTTACTACAAATGTAAAACCAAGTTATCAATTTAGCTGTCTGCATCTAGAACTCCATCTAACAGTGGCTGTTACGCTTGATCTGGATATATAAGACATATCACCCATCAACTCACCTTTTATCATGGACTATGCAGGCATGAGTTGAAAAGCGGTAGGTCCAGATAAAGCAGTCATGGAAAAGGAGCAGCAGGGTAGCAGCAAGGGGGGCAGAATGGGGATGCTAAAGAACAATGTTAAAAGGGGAGGGCTGAGGGGGAGGGTGAAAGATCTGTACAAGACATGTCTGAACATGAGAAGCCAGAAAACGGTATTTTTCTAGTTCTTATTCCAGAAGAGAACTTACAGCTTCCAAATTTTAGTGGGCAAGCATGTGCATCCATGGGGAAATCTTCAAGCTGCATGGGACATTCAGCAGAGATGGTCAGTCTGTGGGGGAGTAAAAAGAAAACACATCATATTTTTCCCCTGCGCTTTCCCTTTGGGCCCCTCACTGCAATACATGAATGCTGACACAAGCACACTTTTCCTGACAGGTCCTTGCTCCTGCTGAAATCACAGCAGCCCCCAGTTAAACTGAATGTGAGATAAGCCAGGTGGACCACTCTGTGTGCATGCCTGAGGCCTTATCTAGTAACCCTGAGACACATGAAATGATTTCAGGTGTCCTCATAAGATCATTCTTTCTTATTAGTACGTGAAGAAACTCCTGTGATGGAGCTTCTGCCATGTACCTTATACTTACCTGCTCTCTGTACATACTACAGATGGACTAGGAATTTGACTCTTGGGTATAGCACAGTTACAGACATAAAGAATCATTGACTTTATATGTAGATATAACTATTTAAATCCATAAAATAGATATTTAGATAAGAAAGTATATAATACAACTAATTATAGCTATATATAAAGTTATATATAATCAAGGACATATATGCATCACTTTATATAGCACTACAGTAAACTTCAGTGGAAATCACATGGTATTGGCGTGGTCCATTTCAGTTCAGCACACTGAACTGTTAATTACCTGGGCAGAGCGTCAGGCAAAAACAACAGGGTCATCTTCCCCAGAGTACTGCCTAGGGAAGCAATTCTATCCTGGACTCCCCAGCCACTATGTGGAAATGCTTTATCTAGACTGGACATAAGAGTAGGGAAGGAAAAGCCCGTAGGCAAATATAGATGTTTCCCATGGATGTTCTGCGTGATTGACAGATCAAGCTGAAGACTAAGAAAAGTCTGAGGTATATTTCTGAGCAGTGCAATATCATTGATATTGATATCAAATGCATCAAGTATATCAAATATCTCAAGAGAGCCAAAACTTGCTTCTAGGACAAGGAGAATCTGTTTTGTTTATGCCATTTTGATATTCACATAATGCAGATAGTTTGCTTAGGATAGTGAGGATGAAAATCTCATTTTACAGTATGAATATCTTTATGGCTTTCTCATTTTATGCTGTTATTCCACCTTAGAGGCAACAGACCAGAGACATCCAAAGCTTTACAGACTGCCTGGTGCTGGGGTGACATGGGGCTCTGCTGGAGGGCAGCCTGGTTCCTAACTAAACTGTTGCTTAGGGAGTGAAAATCTCCAAAGAAATTCACAACACCCTACTACCAGAATGCAAAAGTACACTTTCCTATCACTACAGCAACATGGAGCCATATAGACTAGCTATATGTAGTCACCACTTCCTATCAGCACCCTGGAGTGCCATAAGAACTTCTATCCAAAGGGATCGTAAGGGGTAACAATCTGTGTGTGTACAGATGGCACAGTGTTCAGCCAGTCCAGTGATGCCTTGCCAGGGCACTACAGCTACACAGGCAATAAACTGGGGGAAACACCTCCACTCTGCTAACATACAGAAATTCTGGAGCTGCACCAATGGCTGAAAATGGCAAAATAAGCACAGAAAATGCAATAGTATCATTGGCTGGATATCATATTCTGAGGATGAGTTGGGAAACAGGAACAGAAAAAGGCCAACTGCACACAGTAATAGAAAATGTAAAGATAATACGCCATAGAAAGAAAAGGAAATCCAGTTCAGAACAGAGATAATTTACCATTTGGTAAGAACAGACAGGAGGCTACAATATAGAAAATAAATTACTGAGGCCTGAGACACTCGCACTCAAGCAAACCCGTTCTTGAGCTTTATTTTTGTAAAAGGTATTTTAAGATCACTCAGATATGGCGTTGTCTGCAGTGGAGACTGCCCTTGGGCACCAAAGCCAGCAAAGCCAAAGTTACCAAGAGTGGTGTGTAGATGAATTTAACAAGCTGGTTCTAGTAGTATTCTGCCCAGAACTTCCATCCTTTTCACAAAAATCACTCTAGTGGGGACTTGAAAGCAAGGCTGCCATCCCTCCAATGCATCATTATATTTTTCGTGTTAAGCACTGCAAATTTAATTTTCTTAATAAATTCAGAAACCTTGCTCCAAGAGCCCATAAGAAAGCCAGCGTGTTTTGCTGCGGTCCATCTCCTGTTTCCTTGTCTACCAACAGTTTAAGCATGTCATTTCAGAGCTGCAGCTTGGCAACATTTTAATATACACACTTGTCATCTGCAAACATCGAAGGAGGGGATGCCTGTATCCATCTTACAAAGACAACAGAATCAGGAAGTGAAGGACTGTCCAATGCAGAATTATGCATAAGACCTGTTTCATCTTGCTGTCCTATGAATTGTATCCTGCTGCCTGCATCTCTAGAAATAACCCTTGTGTGTAATGAGGAAGGTTGTAGGCATTCATGAACTATAAACGTGGAAGAGAAGTGAAGATGAGTTGCACAGACACTTTGACCTAGTGGAATTTAAGTCCCTCCAGAAATTATTTTTGCCTGTCTTAAATAAAAGGGTAGCATATAAGGCTGGAGGGCGTCTTGCTGCCACCACCTGACTCAGAAAACGCAAAGACTCTTGTGGTGCCAGGGCTACTCCTCTGCCCCCTCTGAATTCCTCCTCCAGCAAAAGGCAGAATGTCCCTTAAAAGGGTGATGCCTGCTTCAGTCTTCTGGGTCTAGCCTGGGGATAGGGACAACCAAGGTTAGGAGCTGTTAATGTGCTTGGGGACAGCCTTTCCTTTCATTAACACGAATTCTTTGGATAAAAAACTTCTTTTTGCTCTCTATCAATGATACCTGCACGCTTCTTTCCTTTTCCCATGCCTCTATCCTAGGACCACTCCTAGTCTGGCCATCTTGAACAACTTAACTAGCTCTCCCTATTTGTTACATGCTATTAAGAACTACATAGTTGAGCTTCTTATGCGATTTCAAAGTGTTCAGTGAACACTCTCCTAGAAACCTCTTACAAAAGTGTGCATTGCCCGAAGCTTTTGAAGTGTCTTGTAATGGCCAATGTGACAAAATACTTGACAGAAAACTTGTAAGAAAACTTGACTGTGGGTACTGATTCACAGCACAAATGTCACCACCCTGAATTTCTGTAGGTGCTCTGTGCCCAGCAGGAATTGGTTTTCATAACTGTGTAAGAACCTGAAAAACAAAGTCACTCAACTCACTCCTGGTTCAAAGAGGCTGGATTTTCTACTGCATGCAGAAATAAAAGCAGCACAGCAGACATCTACACACTGGGGGCTGGAAGCATGGGTCATTGCATACAGATTTGCTCTGAGATGCAGAGTACAAACTATGTATTCAGATCATAGCTCCAGGAGTCACAAAGAAATTGATATCTGGGTCTACTCCTTCAAATATCATCTGCAGTGATATATGCACACTTTGGCTTTAAACATTGTGATAAAGCTTAGGTACCCTTTTTATACTCTAGTTCACATAGCTGATAATTACACAGTCGTTGGTCACAGCCAGCGTGCCTTCATGGCTTCATGCTTATCAAACTTGATTTTCTTTAATGACAAGGTAACCCATCTAGCTGATCAAGGGAAGACAGCTGATGTAATATTTTTGGATTTCCATGAAGTTCTTGCTACTGTCTCTCACAGTATCCTTCTGGACAAAATCTCCAGCACACAGCTGGATAAACACATCATGGGATGGGTGAGCAGCTGGCTCATGGGTTGAGCACAAAGGATTGTAGTGAATGGGGTGACATCAGACTGGTGCCTTGTCACTAGTGGCGCTCTGCAGGGCTCTCTCTATCTTAGGTCCTGTGCTCTTCAGCATCTTCACAAAGGGCTTGGATGCCCGACTGGAAGGGGTACTAAGCAGGTTCACAGACAATACAAAACACAGAGCAGCTGTTGCCTCCCTCGAAGGCAGGCAGACCCTGCAGAGAGACCGACAAATCAGAGGGCTGGGCAATCACCAACAGTATGAAGTTCAACAAGGGAAAGTGCTGGACTTTGCACCTGGGATGGGGCAGAATGTAAGGACAGACTGGGGAATGAGATGCTGAAAAGCAGCGCCACGGAAAGGGACCTGGGGGTCCCGATCAAGTTGAACGTGAGTCACCAGTGTGCCCTGGCAGCCAGGAGGGCCAACCATGTCCTGGAGAGCATCAGGCACAGCATCACCAACCAGGCAAGGGAGGGGATTGTCCTGCTCTGCTCTGCACCAGGGTGGCCTCACCTTGAATAGTGTGTGAAGTTTTGGGTGCTGCAATGTAAGAAAAATATAAAACTATTGGAGAGTGTCCAAAGGAGGGCAACGAAAATGGTGAAGGGCCCTGAGGGGATGCCGTATGAGGAGTGGTTGAGGGGAGACCTCATTGCAGCCTACAATTTCCTTGTGAGGGGAAGAGGAGGGGCGGGCATTGATCTCTTCACTGTGGTGCCCAGTGACAGGACCCAGGGAATGGCCTGAAGTGATGTCAGGGGAGGTTTAGGCTGGATGGTAGAAAAAGGTTCTTCACCCAGAGGGTGGCTGTGCACTGGAACAGGCTCCCCAGGGAAGTGGTCACAGCACCAGCCTGACAGAGTTCAAGAAGCATTTGGACACATGGTGTCATTCTTGGGGATGGTCCCATGCAGGGACTTGGAGTTGGACTTGATGATCTTTGTGGGTCCGTTTCAACCCAGCATATTCTGTGATTACAACAAAATTACTCCCAGTTTGCATTTATTTAAAGAAGAGAAAGAAGGCCTGGGCGTGCATACATGAAAGAGTCTTTGCCTATTCCTTTTAATATGGTGACTCCAGAATGATCTTGCTGTGCCTAGTGCAGCACAGTTATCTGAGCTAGAGACAGTCCCCAAACCAGGATTCTTCTGTCACAGCACACACATAGCTCAAAAGGCAGTTCTCTCCAACAGAAGCATTTAAAAGCTTCCCTCCTCCACCATCATTCTATCTTAATAAAAGCCCTATGGGATTAGATTCACTCAAAAAGAGTATATGACAAGATTATAAGCAGCTGTTAAAGGTCCTTTGCAACAGGAGGATGAAACTCTGATTTTATTGAAAATAATGGTAAAATTCTCCCTGAGTTGAATGGGGCCACTATTCAACCCAAAAAATGTAACAAACCCTGATTATAGTTGCCAATTTATTAATGACACAATTTTGTTTTCATAATGATCCAAATACTCACACTGCTATCCAAGTGTTAATCAACCAGAAAAATGCTATTGTGTACCTTAACTATCTGAAAAAAAAATGTTAGGTCTACAAATTATTTAATCTATCACCTATAATTGTACATGAAAGCTTTATCAAAGCTTCATTATGTATAGCCTTTACTTTAAGAACATAAAGTGATTACTGACATTCTGTTTCAAGACACATAAGCAAATATCCATCTAAGAAAAGCACAATTCAAGCAGCAAGACTCGTTCACTTCAGAAAAGTCACCTTCAACCATTTCCACTGGGGAATTAAGCATGACAATGCTTTCAAGAGATTGTTCCTTTTTAGCAAGAAGGAAAAGAAGGAAGTGTTAAAGTGAAGCTGTGGCAAGGAAATAAATTCAGATATTAGGAAGGCAGACATTTGCAGTAAGTGTGCTTCACGGTGAGGTGGGAAACCCTCAGTAGAAGTCCCCAAGACCGAAGGCACTCTGTCCTGCAAGACCCTGTTTTAGGGCACTGCAGAGACACCCCAGCTGTTCCTGTGATCTCCTCAATGCAAGGAACATCTGCTCCTACTTGTGGGAAAAGAGAGGGGGGACTGAGCATTTTTCTCCTACCCTGTAAGTGCAGAAAACACTTTCTGATGTATTATCTGCAGCTGCCAGGCAGGAGGTGAAGGCAGTCACCTGCCCGAAGAGCCCACAGACAGCTGCAAAAGTTGCTTTTGCTTATCAGCTGCTAACTCTAATATGAAAACAAATTAAAACAGAGAGCTCTAGAATGAGAGGGGAACAGAAAGGCAGAGTCACCAGTGGCTTTTGGGAGAACTTAATTCAAGATAAATGTTGAATAATAAGAGTTACAAATGAAAGGGACACAGGAAAACTTTTGTTGGTGCTAACGTACTGTGGCCAGAGAGATATAAAACTTTTCTGCCTGTTTTCCCTAGTCCCCAAACCAGCTCCATCTTCTTAGTTGTTTGTTTCTGTGCACTACCCTTACCCTTGCTTAAAGGGAGCATTTAAATGCTGTGCTTTGAGCCCACCTGTGCTGGCAGCCAGTACCTCCCATGGGGCTCAGATGAGCCCAAGTGCCCTTCCCAGCATGAGACCAGCCATTTTCCTTAATAAAAGGCAAAATATTTGCTTGAAACTCATCTTAAACCTACCTCACCCTATCTCTCCAACACGCCAAAAAAGGGTTAAGTGGATCCAGCCTTTAGCCAGGCTTTATCCCACTCCAGTGGGCTTGTTGGCTCCCTGAGAAGGGAGACTTCAGGGCTGGGTTAGACCCTTTTCAGGAGCCAACTCCAGGAGAAGCTTCCCTGGGTACCTGCTCCAGCAGGACCTTGGCAGAACAATTTGAGCCCTTGTGGTATCTCCAGAATGCACACTGACACACATGGGGCCAGGAAAAAAGGAGACTCAGGGGAGACTCAGACCTTATCGCTCTCTACAACTACTTGAAAGGTGGTTGTAGTCAGGTGGGGGTCGGTCTCTTCTCCCAGGCAACAGCTGGCAGAACAAGAGGACACAGTCTTAAGCTGCACCAAGGGAAATTTAGGTTAGACGTTAGAAAAATATTCTTCACCAAAAGAGTGATTGCACACCGGAACCGTCTGCGCAGGGAGGTGCTGCAGTCACCGTCCCTGGACGTGTTCAAAAAAAGACTGGACGTGGCACTCAGTGCCATGGTTTAGTTGAGGAGGCGGTGTAAGGTCATAGGTTGGACCAGATGATCTTAAAAGGTCTTTTCCAGCCTACTTCATTCTGTGATTTTGAGAATAACAGAGTTGATGGTTTGGGTTGTTTTTTTTCAAACTGTGAACACATGGTTAGGTTTGTGAAATTACTCATTTGACCTTGACTGATGACACAACTATTCAGCTGTTCTACCACTGTGATGTCTTGGGAACACTTCAATAACCAAACTTTTATTTCTTTCAAAGGGCTTTAAAGCAAGACTTGTCTCAGGCCCCAGCACAGTAAGTGCATAGCATAGTCCAGGGAGCTGATGTCTCCCTGTATTCTCTAAGTAAATATAACATGTGCCAATATAAGCATATATATTGCATATATATATATGCATATATAAGCATATGTACACACACACACACACACACACACATATATGTGTATATGAGAAGACCTTTCTTGGTTCTGAAGCACTTGCCACACAGTCCTAACAAACCCTATTGGTGGTAGTGGGTCACAGAACACCATACAGAAGTATTAGAATGTGGGCAGATGTTCACTCACAGTAACACAATGGCTGTAAGAGTCACCCTGAAACCTGCTCCTGGCTGGGTGATTGTCTGCAGCCTGGCTCAGAGGGAGAGAAGTGATTATTCTTAGTAACTCAAACACTGCTTTGCTCATGAATTACCATCACTTTATTGGAAAAAAGGCCAAAATACAGATTCAGGGCCTTGATCTGCATGTCCATGTGGGATGTGAAGGCAGTTCACCACTGCTTCCTACTTATAAACACTAATTTCTTTGGAATACACCATATAAAGTAACAGAGAACAGAAAGTAAAGCCAAGACTAGAGTGAGGTAGTCTGCAGAAATTTCTGTCTTAGCCCATTTTTCCTTCATAACCACTCTGCCAAGAATACTACCATGTCCCAACTTTCCTGTGATGCTGAGATGTGCTATCTTTGTGGGACACCGAAATGTCCTCTAAAATACTACAGAGAAGGAACTATGGAAGACTAAGAGCTCCAGTTACTGATGCTTTTGGGAGCTGTGAATACATAATTCAGATGCATGGTGTACTTGACAGCAAAACTCTCATTTTAAGCAAACAAAATCCTCAGCATAGTTTCTGCTAAAGTGTGCAACAAGACTTTAATTGCCTAGATTGACTGTGCTGAAGACTAAATTTTTGTGAGATGATCTGAGGTGTGCAGAATTGATCTCAAAAGCTGTGTCACTATCGGAATGACCTCCCTGCACGTGGAGTACCTTGACATACCCAGAGCATATCCTTAGACAGGGGCAGGGGAGATGTTCAGCCTCTAGACACAGGAAAAACAGAAAAAGGCAATGAAACAACCAGTGGGACACACAAACTGTATGATATGGATCTGGGAGGTTACAGAAAGTATCACAAAGCATATGTTTATAGCAGAGGTAATACCTTTCATTCCACAGTACTTATTTAAGTGCATAAAACCAAGGAATGAAGCAGTGGGTTTATGCTTATCCAACCTTGCCATGCAAGTTATCTAATGAAGTCCATAAGCAAGGTAGAACTTGCTGGAAAAAGCTCTGGTTTTTAATCAGACTAACTGGTGCAGGAAAAACCCCAACCTTTTTGACAGACAATTCATTCTTTAGGTTCTCCTCCTACAAACTTTACTTACCTAAAGAAACTTTAGATAAAAATGGCTATGCAGCTCTGAATGCTCTAGCACAATATCACACCCATCTACTGGATAGTTTCACTTAAAAAACTCTCCAAGCTTTCTCTTCTTTATGGTCCCTTATCCGTGATGAATTCTCTTTTGGCACCCCATGAGGAAGGCTTCCAAACTTCTCCTCTGTAGCAGCTTCCTTTTTTAGTGAATTCTTGAACTAAAACCTGAAAATTTAACTAGCTCTAGCAATGCTGAGAAGCTGATGCAGTTGTTGGTGCAGGTGAAATGGGAAACAACATCTCAACCAGCCCACACTTCATTTTGCCATGCCACACATTCCCAGAGTCTGCACGTGCTGCATGTTTTGACTATAATCTCCTTATCTGCGTGGCTTTTTGATAACATGTTCAACTGCAGTAAGTACAGTTGTTCTTGAAGTGCTGTGTAAGACTGAACTATGAGCTTCTTTTTGGCTCTCGAGAGAGGCCAGTCCCACTTACTGGCAGATCGAGCCAGGAACAGCAATACCTGGTGCCGGTCAACTGCACATCCGATCTTTGCTTTCGGTGGAAGAAAACCCAAGTACAGGAGAAAGAGGGGAGCACAGAAAGCACCCTAAATGATGAAGGCTAAGGACTGTGATGGACGCAGTGCAGTCATCCTCCAATTTTGATATCACCTGCTAGGTGATTTGATCAGTGCAGATTATCTGACTGGCCAAAAGGGCTTTTGTTTTTCCATTTCTGCCTGTCATTATGGCATGTGTTCCTCAGTGGATGAACACTGCCTCCCTGCCCAGACATCCTTTTGCTTCCTCCCAGTTCACATATCCTTTATATTTCTATGCACAGGCACAGACTACATGAAGTATTTTCTACTGCAAAAAATTAGCTGGATTTAGAAAGTAAGGTGCGAGGGGAGGGATGAGGAGGAGCAGACACCAGATGGGCAGTACCAGCCCATTTGGGCTCTCTCACATCTAGACTGGGATGCACAGACATGGCAGGGTAGGTAGGAAGGATTATGATCCAGCAACCCAAACTACAGACCTGAAATCTTTGGTTATTTTCCACAGTTCAGACCCAGAGCTCAAAAACATCACAGTTTCCTTTCAACCAGTTGCAATTAACCCCAGCCTCCTCTTATCCATCTCAGGTCCACCCCCAAGGTCACTCCCCATCGTAATCTCTTGCCTTCTGTGTAACATTAATGTTCCCCACACCTCTGTGCAAGAGGGAAGCAGCAAGCGATTGGGATGAGAGGGTCTTTCACAGGGAAACACGCACATCCCCATTGTGTGTGTACCTTATCCGTACCTGGAGAAGGTTGTTTAGCCTTCCAAGCAGGACGTTATTATCTGGGGGTTTTTGCCTTGCTTCTGAAATGCTACATGCTCCTGATCAGTACAGCTATGAAGGGCCAGGTAAAGGGTCAGACTTTGGGTGCTTACTGCTCCAGGAAAAGAACCCTATGATTCTTCAGCTGTTTAACACCATAAATAGCCATAAAACAGGCCTCAGTTTACCATCTGGTTGCTATTTATACCACCACGAGTGCTAGCATCTGCTACAGCATAATCACCTGTTTGTTACAGTTCAGCCTCAGAGAAGGAAAGGTCAAATCTCCTAGTGACATTTGTTTCTTGAGCTCCTCCTACGGTGCACTATATTCCCTCCTATACCCACCTAGGCAAAAGCAAGGGCTGAACCCAATTTATGTGTGTTCAGATGCGCTATGCTTGCACAACCTGGGCTTTCTGCTACACAGAGAGGAAACTGTGCAAGTCCTCCACAAAATAGCTACAGGACCAGCTGCTGGCCAGAATATCCCATAGCTTTAGGTTGCTGCCACACTACCCATTTCCAGGCTACATGAGTCTGGAGGTGGGAAATACCAAAGGAAATAACTAAGGTGGGACTCATGTGACTAAACAAAGATATTAGTTATGCCATACTCCTTTGTCTGCCACTGTGGGAAAAAAAAAAAAAAAACCAACAAAACAAGAACCCCCTAAAGTGTGAGTGGAGAGAAATAAGCCTTTTTCCACTGTTAAACTAGATATCTGAAATAATGTAGGCTTCTAACTCTATAAGAAATTCTCTCTCCTGTATTGGGAGCAAATATGAGCCAAGAGGCTCAGCAGCAGTCACCAACATTACAGATGAATAGAATTAGGTGAATCCCACCCACCCTGCCTGGTGCATTACACCACAGTGTATTTTAGATTACTCACTGGCAGTCAGATGTTTTAGCACAAATATAATGTATTTCAGAGGATGGTATTTCTGATTAGGCAGATGACGATTTTAATTTCTGTCTAAGTGACGTGGCCAGGGAGTCCACTGTAATGTTATCCTCCCCTGACAATAAAAAAAGGTAGCAGAGCCATAACAATTCTTCAGCATCTACCAGGTGCTTTCAAAGCCCCCAGATTCAGAAGCAAGTTGGGCAAAGACAGAGTCACCAAAGCAGCTGTGCTTTCCCTGGGTGCTCAGGGGGCACCTATCAGGGCACTGCTTCCCTCCAGGTTCTGTTCAGTCACCCCATCCATGCATACCAGCCCTGCTGGTTCATGCCTATAAAGCAGGGGGAACACAAAGGAATCTGTCAGAAACTGTGCCAGCTAACCCCAAAAGGAAGCTGGGTCTGCCTCTGAGCTCAAAACAGACCTGGAACTAAAAAGTTGTACCTTTTGTAGCCCCTCAAAGTCCAAGCAAGCATCCCCCTCGTCCAAGGACAGGCCGGTTCTGGTTTGGGTTTCATCTTTTAATCAATTCTGCCCTTGCTGTGAGAGTTCCCATCTCTGTGATGGAGATCACTGCGGGGCTCTGCCCACTTTTATTACCAGCTGAATAGGACATTGTCACACACTCTACATAGGGACTATATTTGGACAGGTCATAATTGCCCATTTTGAATGTATTGCACCACAGTCTCCTCTGATGTCTTTCTCTCCCTGTGGGTAATTCCTGCCCTGGATTTTTCAAAACAACAAATCTTGGTTCCTTGAAGGACAGCTTTTGAGAAATGGGGCAATGTGCAACCAAAACAGAACGATGGGAACCAAAAAACTTGGTGCTGAAACAAGAATCCCGCTGCTGTCCTCAGGGAAGGGCCCTTCACTTCATATATCCCTATTTTCTCTTGCTCTGTCAAAATCTGAATTGGTGAAAAGCAGCTGAGAGTCCTTGCCACCACGGCAGTTTTCCATCACTCTGCAAGACTCAGCCCAATGTAAAGAAATTACTTTTATTTTTTCTTCCAGCTTCAGGCAGTTTGAAGCTTGAATACGAAAGAAAATGCAGCAAGTCTAACACAGGGAAAGGAAATGTGTATTTGTATGTCTTCATAGCTTCTAATTAGTTTTGTAATATTTATACAATGCCTGAAAAGCATTGACAGATCCCTTTCTGTAAATATAAATGAATGTATAAATGAAATATTTCCTGTGAAATAAGAAATAAAGCATTCAAACTGAACAGAAATGCTCCCATCTAGACATCTGGCTGATGGAAAACTAGGGATTCATTTTAAATCATAGACTTGCTGGTCACTTGTCACTCAGGGGCACACTAGCAAACCTACATCTGGCAAAGCCAGAGCTTAAGAACCCACACATTTCTCATAGAATAATTTTCCTTTAAAATCAAACAAATAAACAAAACCTGGCTTTCCCATTAGAAGTCTTGAAAGCAGCACCATATCTTCTGGTCCATCCACTTTTTATGACCAATAGCTCTACAGCATAAAATGGTTCAGTTGCTAATCCAAGTCCTTCATGGAAGAGCAGAATTTGTGCTAACATGCACCCAGGACATGTGTTCGCTTGCACATACAATTTTAACGCTGCGTGTTAATGCAAGAATCAGTATTTTCAGGGTAGGTAAGTCTGTGTGCGCACTACAGCAGAGCAAGCAGCGTGGTTATGCTGCCATCAAGTGGACACACATTGCTGAATTGTAAATATCTTTCTGGAGCTGTAAAGATAACAGTATTTCAGGGCTGTACTAAAAATTTTGGAGTTTTTTAACACCATGCTGAAAAATGTCTGCATTCTCCAGCTGGTAAATTATTCATAAGCAAATTATTGGGACAGATTTTACTGTAAACTCTCCCAGGTTCTCTGGCAACCTTCAGTCACCACAATAACATGGGAAAAATCTGTTTGTACACTCCTCAGATATATGACTGTGTCCTATTTAAAATCCCAGATGCGTGGGAGCCCCAGTGGTAAAAAAAGGGGGTTGGGGTCCTTTCAAATTAACAGTGAGAATGGGGGTCTAAGGAGTGCCCTTGTGATGGCAAAAGAAAGGTTTTTCACTATCTGCAAGCTGATAGAAAACCATTTTAAAATACCTAAAAGCCACTGGCAGAAAGTTAATTCATGGTCCAAAGGTTTAGCTCTAGTGAGCATGCTCTACTTCATATAATTTTTGGCTTCTTCACAGCGTTTTTTTCTGGCATTCTACAGCAAAGTTTATCAAAGCTTCTGTCTTTACAGCCAATTCGCACTGAGCAAAAAAAAAAATGCAGCTCACTGAAACACGATGGTTCTCTTCTTAGCCTGCAAATGTTGCTTAAATCACTGTTCCAATTTTTCAGAATAGCTCCATGGAATAAACTACTTTTATACTTCTTACAGTAATTATTTCTCAGATAAGATAAACTAAATATATTTTAAGTTTTAAAAGGAAAGAATCTAATTTTTGCCTCCATTCACAAATATATATTTTATATATATTAGTGAAATATGAAGTATATTTTCCAGCGCTTTTAATACCAGTGCTCTTACTGAAAAAAATTAGTAAAAATTTTAAAGTGGAGCTACGGACAATACTCCCCTCTAGGGGCAGAAACGGAATTTGCAGCATTCCACTCAGCAGCGCTTCATTTGTAAATCACTTTAGCGAAATAAAACTAATAGGGTCTCCCAAGTGAAAGACAACCAGAATTATTAAGTCATTCCCCACAGAGAACACTGCTGTCTGTGAAATCTGTCTAGAGGACATATTGTGTTCCTATATTCACGCAGAGAGGCTCTAATGCAACACATATACAGAAGCCCATTTATCAGATTTCCCTAGCAACACACATCCCATCAACTCCTGACCCAGACAACGTATCATCAAATGCAATGTGCGAGGAGTACATCTTTCTTTATAAGTAAACACGCGTGTCATGGAAACGTATGTCCTGACAAGTGCTAAAGCTGGAAGTTTGCTCAGCTGATCATACTTGGTATATTTGGAAGTGAAATAGGATGGAAGGTCAGCATCGGCTCGGCTGCTTTCCTCCCCTTCATTCAGGCAGCCAGATGCAAGGTTGAAAAAGCAATTCAGGCATCTCTGTCAATGACAGAGGGTCCAATCCTCCCCACACAGAATACTCCTACGTACAGTCTGGGAAGCTCGCAATTCCTCCTTGGAAACGAGGAGAATGCAGAGCTAACAGAGGGTTGTCTACACATCCCCAGATCCTGAGAACTGAGTAAGCCTGATGGGAGCTACAGGAACTGGGGCTCAAGCCTCAGCTGAAACTCAGCACCGTCACAACGCACTACCACTGAGACGAGCAGCTCTCCCCCAAAAAAGCCCAGTGCTGTCTGTCTTCTCAAGGAAAGCCACCCGAGGTAACTCTGCTAGCTGTTATCTTTGTTAGGACACTCAAGGAAGCTGAAGGGGCTGGCTGCTTGTCCCAGTCACCTCTGAACAGGTTGGGATGGGATCCTCAAGCCTCCTTGCAGCACAGTGTGGCTCTGCTTCTAAAGGAGCACAGCTCCATGCATGTTACAAAAGCAGGCTCCTGACTCATGTTTAAGTGGAGTAGCATAGACACTTTAAAGTTATTACTTGCAATAGTGGAAAGCAAGCAGATTTAAGATCTTTTCACTCTATTTCTTAACACATATACTGTGGTTAGTAGGAATTTTATTTGCACAGACAATATTCTAACAAAAAATAGTTACGTTGCATGTTTTTTCAGGTTACAAAAGCATTCTGTTTCTTTCTGTAGTATACTAAATTAACAATCCCAAAAAATCAGGGGAAAAGGAGCAGAGTGGGATGATGAGAAAGGCTGTGTCAAATCTATATTTCTGTCCAGCTGCATAATGCTGAGCTTTTCCTCAGTAGAGTACCTGTGGCACCTGACAATACTGTGCCATTTTCACCAGAGAGGCACCTCGACAGAGTAACTCAGGTTCAGTGATGAGCTCACCTAGGTCTACTTCACCTAGGTCTCACTCTGCCAGCTGTTGTGGCTTAGCTCCTCACCTCATGAATCAGGGCTTCACTGCATTTCTTTAACACTGCAAAAACCAGTGCTTGCACAGAAATTGTGTGATCCACCCCACAATGTAATGTTTTGCTCCAGGCTGGATGTGAGTCTGATCTGGACTTCACTTACACAAGTAATTTACACAGATAACTGGGAATTGCCGCTACAGCAGTCTCTGGAGTGGTACTTGGGTAGTCCAAGCAGCAATGAGACTGGTTTTAAGGCTGGCATTACTAACTTTTTTGTGAAAAGAATTTTCTGTGATAGCTATTTGGACTTCTAAGTGTGTCCCTGTATCCTCACATATTTTGGTTTATTATTGTGGTGATCACTAATTTGGGACTAGTAAGAACAGCAATAGCAGAAGAGAAAATTAGAATGGTTTTTTCTTCTTTTAAACATGACTTGTATCATGTCTAAGTCTTTTTAGTGCAAATGCAGTTACAATTGGGATGGTCTAAAGCTGTAAGGACATACGTAAGGATATCTTTTCCTTCCAGAAGAAGGGATTTAAGACTAGGGCCAAAAAAATAAAACACATCTAAAACACCTGAAATAAAACCTGGGAAGCTCCAGGTCTCTGTGTACAGAAGCATACCCCTCTTGAGCCTCAAAAAGTCTTAGCCACTGGGCCTATGAGCGAGCTTGGGACTCACCCTCCCAGCGGGCAGGACTGTGTGGCCCCACAGCAGGACACAGCACTGGCCAGAGCTCAGCTTCCCACACATGGCTGGGGGTTGCCTGCTGAAAACCCAGTCATCTCAGTGCCCAACATCAGGCTCCTGAGCACTTTGCTGGGTCTTGGGCACCTCTCCGGGCTTGTATATGGAAAGCTCAGAATAACCCTTTGTTGTTCAGCAGGTTTTTCCTTTTATCTCTTTTTCAAGTTGTCCATATGATCATGGTCATGGAGAAAAACCTATTGAAGATAGATGGCAGTCTTAATTACTACAGGCTAATTACCTTTAGTGAGCAAATTGCCGTACACTGATGTGGGAATTGTCCTGAAAAGAATTTCAGACACCTAAAATCATCGATATTATGTCTTCTATCTATGTAATGCAATGATGATGCTTGGCAGTATACTCAAATCAGAAGAAGAGTACAACTCTGAAGATCTGAGACACCCATTTGCTTCTCTGTAATATAATGTCCCAGCTTTGTTTGCAGGATTGTACTTGCTAAAGCAGCTTCACAGTCCAGCTAGCTTATATCATTTATCCCTATGATCATCTGCCTTTTAGCACTATTAGTCAAATTAATGAAAAAAAATATAACAAAAGCTCCAAGGGTTCAAGATGTACTGCCCCAGAATAAAGTCTCAGTTTCTGATCTTGGATACTGTTCTCCTGCAGTCTGCACTACAGCTGCAAACACAAACAGTAAGAGAGAACAGATCGTCATAAAAAAAGCTGAACTGAATCATCAAATCTGTTGAGAATATGCTTTCCATTTAATCAAAAGAAATATTTAAACACTAGCAGTATTCAGAAGCTACAAATTAATTTGTACTGGTAGGCAGCAATTATGTTTTCCATTTTTCTTGATATTCACATAAATAAGTGTGAAAGATTGGTTCCCTGGCTCTACCAAGAGTGGAGAAAGTGATGCTCCCCACAAGTAATTGTAGTTGTCTGGTAATCAGCATCAGAAGAAATCAGTCCTGGCTATTACCTCATGGTATACAGCAGAGTGCCATCATCCTCCAGGCGCAGAAGTTTGTTTGGGGTTGTCATGTTGTGAGCAATAGACTTCTTGCCATTGTGGAAAAAAGTGTCCGGGGTCCAAATCTTGCTGGCGAGCAGGTTGTTAAGAGGGAGGCGTTGCATGGGTCCTTTGAATCGCAGCCTTTCATCTTTCCAGCTTTGTCGGAAAAAAACGTCAATGGTGTATTCCTGGCACAAAGAAACACTCGAGGTAGGATCGGAATAGGAACGATGGTTCCAAAAATGACTTTAGCAAAGTAAATACAACCGAGTTGGCAGACGCATGCTAACTTACCATTTCTGTGTCTGACACAGGACCAAAACTGGTAACGTAGATGTCTGTTTTCACCTGCGTTATTCTCTCTGCAACAAACACAGGCTCCACATTAGTAATTGCTTTAAAATGCAAATACATACTAGTGATGCATTTTTCTATTAATTCCTGAATCACTCAAAAATCCCCAAATGACTGAAATTAGGAGCGTGCTTGAGGAGGCAATTTATTCCAGATCAAATGTAGTTGTTGACCTTTGGGAGTCCAGGCTCTGTTGTTACAATCAGAAAGAAACCGGCCCTTCAGGGGTGCATTTTCTCTGACTGAGAGGTTTTGATCAAAGAAAAACAGAATGGTTTGGGTTGGAAGGGACCTAAAGATCATCTAGTTCCAACCCACTGCCATGGGCAGGGACACCTTTCACTAGATCGGGTTGCTCAAACCTGGCCTTGACCACTTCCAGGGATGGGGTATCCACAGCTTCTCTGGGAAACCTGTTCACCACCCTCAAGGTAAAGAATTTCTTCCTAATACCTAATCTAAATCTATGCTCCTCTAGTTTAAAACCATTACCCCCTATCTTATCACTGCACTCCCTGATAAAGGGTCCCTCCCCATCTTTCCTCTAAGCACCTCTAGGCAATACAAGGTTTCTATAAGGTCTCCCCAGAGCTTTCTCCTCTCCAGGCTGAAGAACCCCAACCCTCTCATCATGTGTTCACAGGAGAGGTGCTCCAGCCTTCTCATTATCTTGGTAGCCTCCTGTGGACTCCCTCCAACAGGTTCACGTCCTTTGTATGCTGGGGTTCCAGAACTGGACACAGTACTCACAAAAGCAGAGGGGAAGAATCTCTTTCCTCAGCCTGCTGGCCACCCTTTTGATGCATCCCAGGATGCGACTGGCTTTCTGGGCCGCCAGTGCACATTGCCAGCACTTACGCAACACCTACCATAGGATAAGATGAAGTGTAGCTTGGAAGGATCTGCTCCCCTCTGCTGGCTTGGGTGATCTGCCTGATTTCAGACATCTATCAGAGATGTCCAAAGTTAGGTGAAATTTTTTTCTACCCTCAAGTCTCTAAGTCCTTCTGGCATCTTTTCAAATCCGGGTCTAATTTAATTTAAGGGCAGAAATTTCAGAAGTTCGTTATGTAAGATAAAAGCATCGAGCCCTATTTTCAAGCATCTCTGTGTAAAGTGAGAGGAGAAGGAGAGAAAGGAATGAAAGCAATGTGTTGGTCTCACAAGAGGAAGGGGTGGGGGTAGCCAGATTAAAAAAGGGCCAGGAAGAAACATAACAGATGGTTTACACATGGGTAGAAAATGAGAGAAATCTGGGGGAAAGAGAGCTGAAGGAGGGCTCAACAAGGTTAGAATGGCAACTACTATTCACATGCTACGGTTTTAAAATAGCTGCTGTAGAGGTTATCAAAAAGACATATCAATACAGATTTGCTGTACTTGTCTAAATATGGATCGTTTGGGGATCTGTTTTTAAAAGAGATACACATTACAAACATAATTTTATACAGACTGACCAGTAAGGGAACCTTGCAGGAAGCTGTTAGCATAATGTCTTGCTCACCTTAGGAAGTACCAGAAAAAAGAACCCAAACTGTATCCAATTACAGAAAGAAATGTATCACAGATGCTCTGCTAACCCAACCTCAGATGACCTGAGTGACTGAAAGAACACGACTTTCAGCAATCTTTTTCTTGTGCCCCATTTGCCAGGAGACAAATCTACTTTCTGGACTTAGTTTAGTTAATCAAACACAAGTCCCTTGTCATGGCAAAGAGCAGGAACCCACTTGAGAGGGCATCACGTAGATGACAGTCCCATCCAGTGGGGGACCGGCCAAGCCAGCACATTATCCTACCTCCCAGTCCTGGGCGCAGTCTGTTGTCGTAGCCGTCCAGCAGACCGTCCAAGATCCTGGTGAATATAGTGATGTTATCATTGGTGTCCTCTTTTACTGATGGTGTTGGCGTTTGTGAAAAGCTGTTTTATGCAAACAGAAGGAAACACGTCAAAAGTCATGCTGGTCTCAAGGGAACTTTGCGATGGAGCCTCTGAGCCTCTGTCCTCTCCTGCTGCTCCTGAATAGCCCAGGGAGCTGCAGCCATTCATTTTATCATTACTATGAACTCGTAAATAGCTCTCCCTGAGGAGGACCCATGTCACGGAGGTAAAACCCTGGGGTGCAGGATCAGGGTACACCTGAGCCCTTTGATCTTTGTCCACAATGCACAAGTAGGTCCCTGTCCCCTGCACTGCCCTGTCGCACATCAGCCCCAACACTTCCCCGGTGCTGGCATGGCTCCATCCGCGGCAGGGAGCAAGGTCAGCTCACAGCACTGGCAAAAACTGTTACGGGTCTTCCCCAGGTTAGCTCTCCATTCCTTGGGAACTACACCAGCTGGCAGGGGAGCTGCATGAGCAGCACAGGTTTGCCTGGGGATGCACCTTCACGTCTGCCTGAAGGTGCTGTTCAGTCTTTAAATGCCAAACAGCTTCCAATTTTCAAAGTTTCTGTAATTTATTGCCAGAACAAAGGGTGAACTCCAACCTTATTTGAGGATAACAAACTCCCACTATATTCAAAAATCCCACTGGGGTATCACTGGGGTATCTGAAAAACATACTGCTGTACAGAAAACACAGTTCTTCACTCCTCCTCTCTCTTTTGCATAAATTAGTTCTCCCTTGTAGTATGCAAATAACACCAATGTGTAGTGGGCCTCATTCCATATCTGTTGGGCCAGACTTGTTTTTATTCCGAACTCTTTTTTGTTTCATCATTTTATCTATGGCTCAGACCTAGGAAGCTGCTCAACTAACAACTTGCATTTTTAAATCTGCTTGATTTTCTTTTAAAGATGCTTAGGAGAATCCCCTGCTTACCTTTTACTAAAGGTAAGCCTTTGCTTACCTGAAGAATAGACATGGGAGATTATCCATAAGCATGCTTCACCTGCAGCAAGCAGTGAGCATCTCTTAAGACAGCTCACACTAGGTGCTTATTCAAGATTCAGCCTCTGCTGAGATCACCAGCAAATGCTCCAGCTGTGACAGGGCACACTGCCCCACTAGGAACTGTACCCACCCTGCCAGCAGGCAGGAATAGCTTACACTCAGCAACCTGAACTCCATGGGAGACAGTCATCCAGAGATAAAAAACCAAATAAATAAAAAGAATCCATGCTTACTTACGACAAGTCCCCAGGAAATAAATCAGCAAATAAATAGAGAAGCTCAGAGTATCTCCCTGAACAGCTTTCCTTGCAGAATGCTTGTAACATATGTGTTTGCCTTACCTAACAGAATAGGATTCGTACAAAGACAAAGGGACCTCAACCTGGTTTTACCTGCACAAGGTTTCCACTGATGAGACCTCACTGACACGCCTGTAATGCATCTGGAAGTTTTAGTGACACCAGAACTAGCTCAGAACAAGCTGCTCTCAGCCATGTATCCCTTCACAGACGTGGGGATCCCCAGTCCTGCACTCGTTCCCATTACAGTTTGTATGCTTCTGCTGAAAAAGGAAAGGATTGCGAAGCCTGTCAGGACATGGGAGTAAGGCCAGGTGGAGGGAGCACAGGTCTGATTCCCTGAAACACCAAAACCCATGAAAATGCCTGGCTGGGGAGGTTTCTTATGGCCTAAGTGCAGTTGGCACTGCTGCAACCCTCAGCAAGCTCCACACTACAGAGCCCAAGGCCACCAAGGATCTCCCCTCGCTGCAGGTTGAGGCATAGCCACAAATCTTGCCTATTTTTCATCTCCATGGTCAAAAACCAAATTAATTCTGTTTTCTATGCTGTGACCACAACCTCTAGGGAGCAACGGAGGCAGACAAGGTTGCGGACATGTTTGACTATAATGAAAGATAGTTAATCCAGCAGATGCAAACTGATTATGGAAACATTAGACATGTTTTCAGGCTGGACCATTCCAGAAAAAAGACTGTACACTCTTTTGTCAATTGTAATGGAAGGGATTCACCATTTAAAAATGAATATTCACAAGTAGCAGCCTAACAAATGCAAACAGGAGACAGAACATAGAGGCTTTCTTACATGTAGCAACCACAACTAATGCTTTGATAAAATCCTAGTAAAAAGCATGAAAATCCAGTACACCTAGAATACTATTTTTGACTTTTCTCATCTATTTTATCTCCTTTTCTTTTCATGAGAAAGAGATATGCATCATGCTGTCTGCCTGCTACACCGTATCAATGTAGGAACCATTTTCATTTTCCACTGCATCTGACAAAGAAGCAGAGACATCAAACTTCATTTCATTCCTATAAGTTTCATGAGAAGCTGTGACTAGACAAGGGGAGAGCAATCTAAATTAGTGCCTCATTAAGTAAAAATGTGAGGTTAGCAGTCATCTATTCCCTCTGGCTCACTGACTGGGCCACTCAGTATGCATGTAGCTAAGAAACAGCCTCAGCAAGACCAGCCCCCCTCCTCTCTGATAATTAAGAGATTTGGAGGAGACTTGCAGGGTCATTATGAAAGATCTTGGGAGAAAAGGACAGTAGAAGTAAAATGTAGGTGTTGCAATGGGAGATGGGAACAAGGGATATCAAATGTGGAGCTGGGATTATTGCAAAGATACAGTGCTGGGGGCACAGGACACAAAGCTTCACTAGTTTCTCTGCTCTTGAAAAAGCTTGTTATTTTTAGTGCTTATGGCTGAATTCAAAGCCAGTTGAACTCTGAGGGAGGATTTCCATTGAACTATTTTTTTGGGACAAAATATACTTACTTCTCATAACTGTTCCTCTCAATCTGACAAGAGTAATTGATGCTTCCTTCTATCTCAGCTATGTACATCTTTCACAGGAATAGTACACACACCCCATATACTGAAATACTTTTATTTCTCCACAACAAAAGCTAATTAATAGAGGAAAAAGATGGAGAAACAACTATGGTGATGACTAGTAAAAAGTCTGCACTTCTGCAAAGCTGCAACCCAATTTAGATTTGGCAGATCAATTCACCCGAAAAAGAAGGCATCTGATTCTGAATTTCAGTAAAATGCCAGTATTATGTGAAGTTGCATTTGTAGATGGATTGCTGTTTGCTCTTATATAAGTGTTACTTTTCATTTCTTAACAGAAAGTTAGAATTTAATTTCTGTTATTGAGATTCCTGGTGACATGCATGTTTTGGAGTAAGGGCTGAGGCTGTAGTGACAAAAGACGTGTAAACTCTACTTGCAAAGTTACGTGCATATATTAGATACTATATATCTCAATGAATAGAGAGAAATAGGTGTTACCTGCCCTAAACTAATTATTTCCACACAGCTGAGGATTAGGCTTTATCAACACATTAGTAGGTAAGCACATTATTGCCTCTCTGCAATGAAAAATGTTTTTATAGCAGAAATTTTCAGTTAGGGATAAAAATAAACCTAGAAAAGAATCTTAGGGAAATGCTAAAAAAAAATCAGAGATAATTGCATTTAAAGCTCGTTATTGAACATAAACTAAACCAACCAGGAATACTTCTCATCACATTTATTTAATATTGCAGTTTCAGGGTAGCTGAAAAAAATCAGAAGCCACAGAAGGGGCCCATCAGTGCAAGATGTAATAACTCTCTAAAGGTGCTCAGCTACCTCTTCCAATGACTTCATAATTTACCACTTTAAACAGCATTGTCTTTTTTGCCATCTGGTTAAACTCATGGCAGGTCATAACTTAGTTGTAATAAGAGGGAAATGTATGGTAGATATTTAATGATTTTCCCAGAACTTCTTTTTAAAAAATGGTAAGAATTTCTGGAAAAATAACTGAAGAGTATTTTGCTATCGAAAGATATATTTTACTCTCTCTCTTTTAAGAGAAGTGTTTCCAATAACTTGCTTTGATAGGATTGCAATTATATCTGAACTTCAGACAAATGAACAGTTTGTGGAAAAGACAGTGGAGAACGCAAACTTTTGGATAAAGCCAGCTGGCCAGACATCAAAGGAAATAGATTTACTTTTCTAAGTTAGCTTTTTGCCACCCGTTCCGTATGGATTCTTGAGATCTAAAAATGTTGATTTTGTGAATTTGTGCACTGAAGACTCAATTCTTTCACATCGGATTAGAACAGAGGACTGACTAAAACGATGAGACTTTAATACTATTTTCAGATTCTTAAAAAAATAATTTAATTCATTTATTTAGCAAGAGCAGAACTTACTACCTTCTGGGAAGGAGCAATTTGTGAGCAGTGCAGTGAAAGCCTGTTTTTCATAGGGTGACATCTTACAGTCCTCTCCCCCCAGCACCCCAATGCCCTTTTCAATGTCCTGAGCTGCTTCCAGGGTCATTAAACACCTCCCAGTACTCTCAGCTCCCCAGGTCACTGACCTGCAGCTTCACTGGGAGGCACTGCGTGCCAGGGCTTCTCCTGCACCAAGCATGAGCTGGATGGCCTGAGGGACACTCTTTGGCCAGCTGGCAGGCCAGAGATTCTGAAGCTGTTCGGCTGTTTGGCAGTGGGACTGACTGACAACTGTCTGCCTCCTGCAAGCAGTTCTAGATAGCAACTTAGTTTTCCAGTTATTAAAATTGTCTAATGGGTTCAAAAAGCTCTCTGGAGAGAAGGAGAATGAAAGGAAGACAGAATAAAAAAATAAACAGACAAGCATGACTGCATAAGGATACGATAATTCTTACAAAATTAGTCTTTAAAAATAGGAGGAAGAACTCCCTAGCATCACAAGTACTTGGAATGAGGTATCCCAGCAGAACTAACTGCTTAGGGCTGCAGAGACTAACTTGAAATAACAGCCTGAAGGAGAGGTATGTTTTGCCTAAATAGCAGGATTATGGTCTTAGTGGTAAGGGCTGTGAGCTGGAGAAGTATGTGAAACTACAGACACACCATGGACTGAATTCTTCAGAGTGTACAGAGAAATACTGGGTTGGCTACACATAATTGGGATCTTCTGTTCTCCATGTTTCTGCTATTATAAATATTATTAGCAGATGGGAACTATACTGTGGGTACATGAACAATGTCCATCCCTGTTGGTTTTGGCTCTCGGACAGATTTCTGAAACTGCATGTCCAAAATGCAACCACACCAGGACTGTGCATCACCAGTGTGAGCCCATGGATGGCCTGGGACTCGCAAAGTAAGAGCTGGGCAGCTTGGAGCCAGCCGTGGGCTACCTCATCTCAGGGAGATCTGTGTGCAAGCAGCCACACGTGGCACCGACCCTCACAGGGCTGCCACTACCTGGGCACCCCGAGGGCCCACAAGCAATCAGTGTTTTATCTCACCTGAAAATACTGTTCATGGTTGTATTTGACTTTTAATCATTCTTTAGCTTTATTATTAATGTTTACTTTCAAGACAATCGTGAGCTACCTTGAAATGCTTAAGTAAAACACCTTCACTTGTTAGAGCATTGTACAAGTCAAGGCTGAATTCAAGCAGGCTTGAAAAAGCTTTGACTCGTTCTGGACCATTTCTGCAGAAGCAGATTCTTAAAACTGTAAACCAAAAACAGGGGGGGAGGGGACTTCACAACCTCTTTTCAGTTCATCTATATCTTTGAATTTTAATTCAGTGATTTTTCTTTAGATAGCTGCTACCAATTATGTCTACAGTCCTCCTTTACTGCCTACTAATGTGGATAATTCTCGATAGTCATTACACATTTATGTTAAACATTAATCACAGTCTTTCGCTGAGATTTCTCAAGTAGCCTAGTAGATTGAGATACATAATTTCTGTTTATTTTACCAGGCATTGTGCATCAAAATCCCCCAAGGTGGCTTTGGCTGTTTCAGCAAAAACCATATATATGATTTAATATAAATATGGAATGACTATGGAGAACTGTAGAATAATATCTGCCTTCATCTGTAATGTCCTACAGTATTTTGGTCTTTAATTTGTGCTCCTTTGACCAATCACTTTTATCTAGCACACTGCAAAACACACTGTAATATAACAGCACAGTAGAAACATGGATGAAGCTAATAAAGAAGAACCTGGTAGCAACGGTGTTATCAGTATTAGATTCCTGCAGTTAATACAGCAGCCTACATGTTAATTGTACCGCTCTGTCCTGAAGAGTCAGTCCCAAAGCACTTAGCAAATTACACTCTGAAACTGCTTCTGCCTCTGAAGCAGAAGCGCTGGAGCATCCTCTGTCTTTTGAGCAGGGTCAAAATTCAGCCCTAAGGCAGTGTGTGAATGGTGCAGTGAATTGGAGCTGCTTATCTCTGCAGGCCTGGACTAAAATTACTAGATCAGAAATGGGGGGTGAGGGGGGTGGAGTGGGGGGAATTTATGGGATGATCTCATTTTAGTGCACAGAAGCTTTTCGACTAACTTGCAGAAAACAAGTGTCCTAGTTTCCTCTAACTGTCCTATTCTGGTTATCTGCCAGGTTACAGGTCACACTGATTTCTACCTGGGACTTTGATTCAGTACCTGCTTTGGAGTCGAAAGGGAGTTAAACCTGGGTTTTGGGTTGTTTGGTTTGGGGTTTTTTTGCATCCTTGTCTATCTATTCTTCTGTTAGAGGAGAAACACACTTAGAAGACCTACACCCCAAGCAGGTCACACTCAAGTATTGCAGTGTGCTGCCTTCTGCAGGGGTGATGAACAAACAGGAACTTAAGGTTACAGTCATCAAGATTTTCTCAATGTGGAAATACTTTGTCAAACTACAATAATGTAAAGTTTAAAGCCAGTCCCACTCTATCTCTGCCCTCTTAAATTCTGTCACAAAATCCTGGCAGACTTTTGCCTTAGACCATGGTGAAAGCAGGACCAGGTTTTTCCAAGGTGAATGAACAAGCGTGCAACTCTTTGCACCCTTTGTAGAGTTCAGTCCTACAACTGTTCATATAAACCTCCCAGGTCACAGACTTCCGCCTACCTACACGGGACACGTGCTGGATACCAGGCTAAGCTTTGCTTACAGCACAGACAGTCATCACTCAAAGTTTGGTCTTTCTCCTAGTTCCAATCTGGAACAAATCAGTTTGCTTGAAATCAGAAACTGATTTGCATCTCCATTTTGTATCTTCTTATAGCAAGGAATTGATGGGTGTGCTTGTGAATCAGCATGTTGGGAGGATTCATTTTTTTCTGGTGAAATCATAAATAATTGTTCTCCTCCACAAAGAAGAACCAACCTACGTTTCCCAAGCACTTGCAAAAGGCTTTTTCCAGATTCCATTGTATAGCCCATATTCGGAAAGTTCTTAAGATCTCTGGGTATAGGGAAAACATATAAACAGAGGGTTTCTGACTTTATTTTTCATTTTCTGAGAGCTAAAGTCAGAGTGTCACTTTCATACAGTTTTCAGAATATCACCATCACGAAAGCATCCAAAGCAAAAAAAGGAAACAGGATTCCTTGCTATATGCTTCGGGGAAACACGATTTCTAATTATTCTAACAAGTTTCAAACTCAGACATCCTTCTAAGCAGTCACTATCTTAGGTCACTCAGGAGGAAAGACTGTATCAGCTAGTAATACGTATCAAGTCCCACTGTTGCAGTTTTGGGGTTTTTTTTGCACTACTGCCTATAATCAGGTGAGTGGGAAGGTGCAAGACCTCCACATCACAGACACAGGGGCAGAGGAGACCACAGATCCTGGCTGTGCTAAACCCAGGTCAGAGCACTCAGCAGCTGGAGGCCTGGTCTGAGCTCCTTGTGCCCCACAAGCCTTTCCGCAACAGCGTTGCAGGCGTAAAGAAGTGATACAAGAGAGCAAATTTGAACGGGAGATCAAATCACTCCCTTCCCCCTGACACCAGCACGTTAAGATGAAACGCAAAGCCCGCTTGTTTTGTTCAGCTGCTCCGCACCACACGGAGCCAAGGTTTCTCATTTCCTTAAAAAACCCACAGCAGAAATTCAAATGCAACTGGCAACTCACCCAAAGTGGCTGGCTAAACTCATGGAAACACAGAAGAGGAGGAAGTTTTTGATCATGATAAAGTCAGAGACCATCCCATTGTCCATTCCAGAGGAGAAGAGGAACGCAGGTGGTTGCTTTGGTGAAGGTGCAGCTGTTCACTTCGTTCTTACACTGCAACAATACAAAAAATTGATAAATTATTGCATGGACAGAGGGCAGGATAGCAGAGTTCAGCTACACCGCATCTTTTGCTATCTGCATTTTTCACAAACTTATCTAGGCTTATGTAAACATCAGCTGTTTATGTAAAATCGTGTATCTTCAAGGACATGTTTTACCTTCTGCTGACAGCAAACTGCAAAACAGGGAAAATTGTTTGTGGCCCAGCTTTTCCTTATATGCGTCTGTGGTATAAGTAACTAAAGAAATAGCCACCATTTTCCGAATGCCAGTTTCAACCCTTTACCTATTTCAACAACTTCCACATGCCTGCAAACCCAGGGCTGTGTGCAGCCTCCGCATCCTTTCCTTCCATCGCAATTTTTTCCCATTAAATACCCGGCTTCCCTTTCCAAAATCCCAGTTGAAATGCCAAGAAACACCTACTGCTTCTTGGAATTCATGCTGCTGATGCACGGCTTAGCAAGAGGAGGGTGGGTTGGGAGGGGGGGAGCGGGGGGAAGAGGGTAAAAAGTGACCTTCCTCGCAAAGGCACATAAACCTCACGCTAGCACGAAGAATGACAGTAATGTAGCTGCTCCAGCGACTGCTGCTTTTTGGATACCTGCCTCAGCGACCAGATCACCAATTTCAGCATTGTGCACTAACGTTTTCCTCTGTGCCCTATTAAAAACAAACAAAAAAACCAAAACCACAACAAAACCCCCCAAAAGCCAACAAAACAAAAAACAAACAAACCACCCCGAACCCAACAAAAGCCCCAAAACAACCCCCGCAAACACACCCGGAGGGGAATTGCCTGGATTTTCCACCTGAACCCTGTGCCCCCGTGCTACATCGCTCAGCAACTTGTTCTCCCACCCCGCCGGAGCCGCAAGGCAAAACGCCCGAACCAAAAGACGCCCCCCGGGGCTCCCCCGCCCAGCCCGCGCTGCCCCGCACCGGGTCCCGCTCGTTCCGTACCGGGCACTGCGGGGCCGCCGCTTCTTTCCCGCAGCCCCGGCCCGCCCGCACCTGTCCGGCGACCGTCGCTCACTCGCCGCCGCCGCCGCCCGCGCACTGCGCCCGGGGCGACGCGCACCGCTCC
>VXBT01007850.1:1515836-1548909 GCA_013400235.1 Oriolus oriolus
GCTCGTTGCACCACACGTGTGTAAGCGTACATATGTATACATACATCCCTACGTATCCAGATCTTAGCCATAGTCCTCTTCCAGTGGACCTGACCTAAACCATCATAGCCCTAAAATGCTGAAGCAGTAGGTTTATACTCACAACATAAACTCTCTTTTTACATCCTCATTATTAGACATCCACAGTATATATATATATCAGTATTACAATTTCCAGGAGACCTGCAATAACTTCGAGGTTTCCTTGTGATTGTGTGCGGTGCTATTCCTGAAAAATGGATGCACTGTTTCACAGCTTCAATGATAGGAGCGTTACACTCGCTCCATGTTCGAGTCACATATATAGTGTACTGCTTGCAGGTGCATTTTGAACTACATGAAAGATGAAATGAGTATTGTATAGTCCCAGTTCCTGGGGATTCCTTGAGATGTATGCAACCTTTTGCAGCATGCGCATGTTACACGTGATAATATATGATCTCAGTATATACTGCTGTGGCTGTATTTCAAAATAACACTCCAAACTCAGTTATTAAATTATCAGATCTAATGAGGTAGTGCATGTGTTTCAGGCAACGTTATGGATCAATGAAGCACTTGGTTTTTTCCTATACCGTATAAAAACTCTATGAAATTCATCCCTCCACTGAAATCAATATTGGTTCTGTAGCTCATTGCCACAGACAGTGCTGCTCTATGTGTGCCTAGTTCCCAGTCTGCACCATCTGAGTTGAAAACTGGTCCTTAAAAATTTCAGTTTACATTTTTTCCCACCTAACAAAACCAGAAATTTTGCCCCAGAGAGAATTTTCTATGTAAACAATCAATCATTTTCCTAGTATCAATCAAGTAGCATTTTCTCGGGCAGTTCTTTGTAATTCCTCTTTTCAACATTCCCTTGAGACTCATCAGGGATTGAACTAGATGATCTTTAAAGGTCCCTTTCAACCCAAACCAGTCTATGGTTCAATGGCTCTGTATCTGGTGCTTAGCTGTGTTTGAGTTTTACAGCAATGATTTATAATCTTGAATGCAGAGCCAATGACATACGTTGTTCCTCGTTGTTCCTTAGTGACTTCAATAAATATGAAGTTGTGAATGAATGTTGCTATCAGAACAGCTTTCCCAGTGCTTAAAAATATCTGAGTTAAGTAGTATGAAGCGCCAGTAGTTTCTCATGATAATGTTCTTGCCTAGGAGTGCTTAAATCACATTTTTTACAGTGCTTTGATTTCTAGTACAAACTATTTATATTTCTATATAGGTGATGTTGTAAAAATACGTTGTCTTTAAATAATTTTACAAAAGAGGTATGTAGAAATATTGGCCTAGACTTTGGTGCAAGTGGGTGAGAGCTGTGTGCTTTGGCCTCTCGCTCCAGCTCCCCAGCGAGCAGAACTGAGTCCCCGTTCCTCCGGCTCCCTGCATCTCTGCGAAGCCATATGCTGCAGATCTGCTTCTCAGCACCAAAGGGAGAAAGCATTTAGGAACTGGGGGAGCAGAATAGCAAGAAAATGTTTAAGGAAAGCCTAAAGAAAAAGAAGAGATAAACGAGAACGACAGAATCACAGAATGGTTTGGGTTGGAAAGGGGTCTTAGACGTCACCTTGTTCCACCCCTTGCCACGGGCAAGGACACCACGAAAGCGCCTTACTCGGCGGCACACAGAGCTGAGAAGTGCCGGCGTCCCGCATCGCGGTGCCACCCACGCCGCGCCGAGCCCACCGGCTCCTCCCGCCGTGTCCCTGTCCCCGGGTGGGCGACCTCGGGCAGGGGCTGCTGTTCGTGCCGCGGCCGCCGGAGGGCAGCACAGCTCCACGCAAGCGGCGGCCGCGGCGGCGGGGGACGGGGAGCGGGGGGATCCGGGCACCGCTCGCTCGGTGGGGCACGAGCCGCGCTGGTCAAACACCGATTGCACAGGTCTGCGGGCTGGATCCCAGCCGGACAGCGGCTTTGGGCTGTGATCGCAGTTATTGCCGCCAATAGAGAGGTCGCTGCTATGAAGGCAACGGTACCGCACGTCCTCCGCTGCGTGTTTCTTCAGGCACTCCCTTGTGATTCACACCCTGTTTGTATCCTCAGTCTCCTTGTCACGTTTTAAAGGATACGTTGAATTTAGTATGTGAATCAAATGCTTTCTATTAGGGTCAGGGGAATGTTTTGTTTAGTTGATTGTTCTCTGTGCGGGTGTGTAGCAAAATACCAACAGAGCCATTCCACGCAGTGATTTTCTTTGAAATTTGGGAGAAGTTTTCATGGTCCCTCTCTGACAGTTCTCCTCCCTTTTTCACTGAGTGTTGTTGCTTATTTGCAGAGATGAATGCATTTGAGTTCGATCATCCTCTACATGGGACTGAAACAATAGTGCAGGCAAATTGGATTGTGATTTTTACCATGGCACATGCTTGGGAGCTCACTGGGAAACACACACCAACCCCTCACTGTGACACTCTGTTAGAAAATGGCCTGTTTTGCCAGTAGCCAAAGGTGCAATTGATCAAGTCACTCCTTCTTCCAGGAGAGTTACAGAGAACTCATGAAGTTGCTCAGAGGTGTGACATGCTGTGAGAATTGGTGCGAGTAGGCTTTTCAGAGGCATTCTCTTCTACCAAAACAATTCAATTCCATCATCTAGGTGGGGAGGACTGCCTGTTCTCTTGAAATCTTTTGCCTTTGGCCTCCTAGCTAAGATTCCACAAAAGGCAGCGCTTGGAACAGTGACTTTGGTGATACAAATCCTTTTCCAATAGAGAGCAGTCTGAATTCATCAGTTATTGAGGGAATCCCTAATCATCACCTGATACAGACTCAGCCACTCTCAGTGCGGAGACTGGATCTGAGCAAAGGGTGAAAGTCTTGTTTTCACCCCCTTCTGTACTCATGTCAGTAAAGACTGGAGTCAAGGCTCTATTGAGCCCAAGTGAGACACAACTGGAGTTTCCCAGTACAAGAGAGACATGTACATGGTAGAAAAAGCTGAGCAAAGGACCAAGAAGATTATTAAAGGACTGGAATGTCTCTCCTATGAAGGTGAGGCAGAGAGAGCTGGGATTGTGCAGACAGGAGAAAAAGAGGCTGAGGGATACTTATCCATGGGTGTAAATATGTGAGGGCAGGAGGCTGAAGAAGAAGGAGACGGACTTTGCTTAGTGCTACTGACTGACAGTAAGTCCTATGAGGAGAAGCTGAGAGAGCTGGGGTTGTTTAGCCTGGAGAAAAGGAAGCTTGGGGGTGACCTTATCGCTCTCTACAACTCCCTGAAAGGAGGTTGTAGCCAGGCAGGGGTCGGCCTCTTCTCCCAAGCAACAAATGACAGGATGAGAGGAAGTGGCTTCCAGCTGCACCAGGAAAGGTTCAGGTTGGACATCAGGAAGAATTTCTTTACAGAAAGAGTGGTTGAGTATTGGAATGAGCTGCCCCGGGAAGTGGTGGAGTTACCATCCCTGGAGATGTTCAAGAAACGACTGGATGTAGCATTTAGTGCCATGGTCTAAATGACAAGGCTGTGATCAGTCAAAGGTTGGACTTTATCATCTTTTCCAACCTAAATTATTCTATGACAGGAAAAGGTATAGTGGGCACAAACTGGAAAACATGACATTCCATCTGAATACAAGAAAACATGTTTTAATTTGAGGGTGGTCAAACACAGGAACAGGTTGCCCAGAGAAGTTGTGAAGTCTCTGTCTGTGGAGACAAAACTTGAAGGTAAATGATTCTGGGAAACCCACTGTAACTGACCCTGTTTGAGCAGGACGGGGGCCTCAGTAATCTCCAGAGGTGCCCTCCAGCCTCAGCCATCCTGTAAGCAATGAAAACTGTGCCATCCTGTGAAACTCTCTGTTAATTTCTCCAAACCATTTCACAACTGTGTCTGGTAGCGAGATGATACAAACAACCTTGCTGATGCGAGAGGTATTAGAGCCTGATAGACTTTGAAGCATTTGGTGTATTTCTGAATGATAAGGAGGGATACTGATAGCCTTTTTTTCCCTCATGTATGCCCACTCTATAATGCCATGGACACCATAAAACATGACCAATTTGCTGCATTTCACTTGTCTGCTGGGCCATGCTGCAGACAGAGCTGCATTTAGGAGCTGGTGTTTTGGTGGTTTGTTCTGTGCATCCCAGTGGCAATAGAGAACTACTTAACTCAGTTTTGTGAAATGTGGCTGGGGGCAGAGTAACACTGGGAAGGATTGCTCAGACATAGAGTTGATCCCTTTTTGTGTAGCACTGAAGACATCAGTGGAGCCACTGGGAGAGAGAGGCAGATGCCTGCCTGCTGTGTTCCAGCAAAATTCCAGCTGGCTGTGAGAAGCAACACTTTTAGCAAGGGGCACTGATGCTTCTGTGTGCTATTTGTTGTGACTCCCAAATCTACAGGTTCAAAGGTGTTAAAAACTTCATATGAATCTAATCCTGAGCAGGGTGCTTTCTGCACGAATTCAGTTTAGAAATGAATGCAAGGCTGCATTTTCTCTTTGGCAGTTCATCCTGTCTGCTATGGGCAGCCTTCAGTCCATTTCCATGTATTAGCCTAACACCTGAGCAAATGTTCAGGGTGTGCCTGAATACTGTTGTCATGGATTTATAGCATGTCCTAAGATTCACTGTTTCTGAAAACCACTCTAGGCACCTTACAGAGGTCCCTACTCCAAGACTAGAACCCCAGATGCTGGCAGCCTTATTTCTCAAAAGTGTCTGTCAAGAAATGTTATACCTTTGTACTAGAGACTTTGCCCCATTAGACCAGCAAAAGGTTTCCTAGAGGTACCTCCCACACCTGAAGGAGTGGAGCACATTTCCAACATTTTTCAGCCCATTTCAAGATTTTAATGCTCTGACTCTTGGGTTGGAGCATTAAAGCAAAGATTGTTACTTAAAGTGACATCCCTGTCGTTCTGTACCCATATAAAGGGGTTCCTTTTTCTCCAAGCCCACTTTGTTGTTTGACTCCCTACAGTTCCCATGTCCCTTACCCATTCTCTCCTCCCTACAGGTTAACCCAGCTGAGGGGCTGATGGTGGGGTTCATCAGGCCTGGCACTGCCCTTGCAGTGCCTTTGCAGGGAAATGTTGCACATGTTTTGACCATTTGTTTATATCAGTTCAGCTTGCCACTGAGATAGCCCTTTTTGCCTCTGCCCTGGAAAAGAGAGAATTTCCTCCACACCAGTGGATAGCAATGAAAACTCAGAGTGAAGGGTCAAACCTCCTTACACATATTTTTCCCATGGAAGAATTGTGGTTTTATTCACATCCTTGCTAGGTTCAGATGTGAAATCTGCTCCCTGTTCCAGCAACCTGCCAAAGTCTGCCCTTGAAACACAAATAATGAAAGCCAAAGGGATTTACTACACGTCTGGGTTCATGGTCTGAGATTTGGGAGGCAGAGGGACTACCTGACAAAAATCCCTCCTGCATCGCACGGTCCACAAATTTCCGTAGTACTATAAACTGTGACTTTCTGTTTTGCTTTGCCTTGTGTTGTAAGAATACAGGCTCTTTTTTCTGAGTATCCATAAACTGCAGCAAGTCACCTCTTCCATGAGAGTTATATCCCATAAACAAGGGCCTGCTGTTACCTCACCTTGAATCTTCCCCTGGTTTCTTCTCTTGTTGGCACTGTGCTTTTAGCAGAGATAAGTTTGTGGACACAAGATTTTTGCACACAAGTGAGCATCAACTCAGAAAACCTGTGAACCAGAATTTTATGACTCTATCATATATAAAATACCTTTAGTTAATTCCTTTAAAATGGTTAAATTTACTGGTTAGTATTTTAGCTAGGTAGAGTAGCAGTTATATCTATAACTGAAAAATAATGGGTCATTAGGGTAGCATTGAACATAATCTTTAAGGCCTCAGTCTGGTGATTTGGGTGCAAATTTACTGTAAGTAAGACACTGCATGGTGCATTCCTTGTGAGGATAGAGCATACCTTTGATGATACAGTGGAGCAAAAACCCATCTAATTAAGAAAGTGCTTTGTGGAGAATAACCACAACAATTCAGCTTCATACATATGATTCCTAAAGAAATCTTAATCAGGCTTAAACTGGAGCATGTGAGCTCTGCATCAATATTCAAGGCTTTATGCACGTGCTACTGTACATGTAATTCCTTCATAAGAGGAAGGAGAGAACAAATCTTAGAAGGAAAACCACAGAAATTCATTGAACTAAGAGGAAAGAATCAATGTTGATAAATTCTTTATTAAGCATATATTTAAATATTCATAATGGATGGAAGGTGAGTGTACTAATGGACAATGTAGGACTACAGTAAAATAATGTATTTACTGATGTTAAGAACAGAGTATTTGAAGTTCAGAAATTAGTTAAATACAGACAAGAGGTACCAAAATCTATCTGACATTCAGAGTAAATCTGTGAATTCTGTTACAAATACATATGCCTGTATTTCTCTCTCTCATATTTGGATTATAAGCTCTACATATTTATGCGTATTGATACATGTATGTACATATCGACTGTCAGCTGGGTTTTGGCTGTGTAAATACTAAGATAAGATTGGATTAGCATGTTTTAAGTTGTTGTGATGAGCTCAGGTCTTTTTTTGGCTGCTGTAGTTTCCGTATTTACCGAATTTCCCTGTGTTGTTTATATGTGTGCTGGGCACACTGACAGAACTCATTATTTCTGTTTCTGATCAATATAGGTAACTGTCAAAGATGCCAACAAATATTAGTATCCACTTTTGTAAAATTTCACATAAGCTTTCAAGTCGCCCTGTTCATGATTCATTACAATAATTAGCTGCTGCTACAGGAAAATACATTAATGCATTCCATTTGGAAAGCTGTAGACACTACTTACATTTATTTTAGGATTTGCAATATACTGATTTTCAGGCTGAATTTATTGGCAAAGGTTAGGTGGGAATAAATGTTCTCAGCAGTTCTGAATCCCATTAAATGTGACTTCTGTTGTATAGATTCAAGTACTATAATTAATAAAATTTCAAGAAAAATGAGTTTTTAAATTGTTTTGTCTAGAATTAACTTTTGAAATTGAACAGAGCTGGTTTAAAAAAAAAAGGGAAATGACATGACAGTGCCTTGTTTTGGAAAAGATATTAATTTCAAAATATTTTCAGGATGTTAAATATTAATGATTGAACTATAGCAACCGTTATAAGATACCACACGAATGCAGGTGATGCCAGCCCTACAGCTTTGTAGGAAAATATTTTGTCAGTCCCAGTGCAGTAGAATTCAGAAAGATAAAAATAGTAACATATATTATGTATATCAGTCAATAAGCCAGATTTTCATGCAGTATAAATTGGCCAAGTGAAGGGCAGTAGAACTACACCCATACATCAGCTGAGGTTATGCCTGGAGTGTGACCCAGTAATTATGACTCAGTCAATGAGAGTTTATTTGAATCTGAAGAATGAGATTTGGCACAAATATTAAATAGGGGCTTTTTTTTTTTTTTTCATTTTATCACAAATTTATTCAATGAAAAATGCAGGTGGCTTGCTCACAAAACAACTGCAGTGCAGGCTCAAATTTGCCAATTTGTATTATTCAATGGAAAAAAGTAGACTAAAACATCAGAGTTAATGAGCACTTTGGTTTTAATATTTCTGAAAACATCAGTGGGGTGGAAGAGGAGGCTATAATTGCAGAAAGACTTAAGAACAACTGTGAGGAGCCATCATATAACAAAGTGTTTTGGACATTCTCTTGCGCTGTGAGAAAGTCAAATTAACTCTTTGCTATGGGCAGTCATTTTGTTTTTGGGCACTGGGAATTTTTTTACAGGTTTTCCTTGTTCTCTCCTCTTAGACTGTTCTAGTTTTACAGAGGTGATTGAGTGTTCAGCATATTTAGGGTGTAGCAGATACAAGTTCATTCCTAGGTAAAGAGTGTTTGTCTTGACAGCTTGTGCTGTAGTTTTGGAAGGAAGGAAACAGGCATATGAACTGGAGCGACAGGGACACATTGTGTCTATTGTGTCTGGTCCTTCCTTAAAGTCCACAACAACTCTACTGGCTGCATAGTTTTGAGAAAGAAGACTGTTTGCTTAAGTAATGTAAACTGGATTTATTACCATGCCTCTCATCTTAAGCAGCTGAAAAGTATGGATTCATTTGGGGCTATATACTCTGAATGGATCACAGACTGCTGGACAATTTCTGCAAGAAACTTTACCTGCTTATCTCAACAGATCACTTGTGGATGCAAGGAGCTAACACCCATGTTAATTTTAGCAGCCAAAAAGTGGGGATGGTCAATGAGCACAGCATCTCAGTTGCACAGAAGAGGATCAAAAGAGTAGCTTCAAAGAGAAAACAGTGACTTAAATAAAACATGACCACTAGAACGACTGCAGTTTGATCTACTGGTGTTTTCCCAGTTTACTAAAAAGAACAAAACAAGAGCCATCAAATGTTAATCAGATGCTTTTTGTGTGGAGAGTGCTGGGGCAGCATCCTGGGTATGTCCAAGACAGCAGGAGGGAATGAGTTTCAGGTGAAGAATACAAGAAAAGAGAAATTAGGCCTGTGTCATGTTTCTTTTACACTCTGGTCGGATATGTCCTTATCTCAGCCTTTTGTGCCTCACACTGGGTGTCAAAAGGCCGTCATGATTTAAGCCCCCTTCCTAAACCCAGGTCAGCCCCCTTTAGGGTAACTCCCCCAGTTTATATGCCAGGCATTGTTGTATGATGTTCTGTGGTGTGGAATATCCCTTTGGTCAGTTTGGGCCATCTGTCCCAGCTATGCTCCCTTCCAGGTTCTTTTGTGTACCTCATCACTGGCAGAGCATGAGACAAGGAAAATGTCCCCAACTTAGGATAAAAACAACTTAGCAAAAAACCAAAACATCAGTGCGTTATCATTCTCATTCCAAATACACAACACAGCACCGTAACAGCTACTGAGAAGAAATTAATTCTACCTTTGCTGAAACCAGGGGAGCCTGTCAGTTAGTTTTCCACTCTTAACTGTGTTTCATCATAAAGTGCCATTTTTTGGAAATCAGATTATGGTGCTAGTATCACAGCTTTTTTGAGTTTCAGCATCTACATCATGGAAAAGTAAATTACCCACCCTGGAGCCGCCAGGTAGCTAAGGCATTCACCCAGGCATGGGTGAGCCCTTTTGTAAGCACTGGACTGAAGTATTAGTCTCAATGTGAAGATAACTCCAAAATTCTGGCAGCTGACCTTTAACTGTATGTCTTATTTTATGGATGACCAGCTTGGGCTGCCCAAGGCTTAAAGAGCACTTGAAATGGTAGACAAAGTTGGTGAGAGCAGTGGTTTCTCAGCACCTCTGACTGCAAGGCAGTGCAATCTCCAGTAAAGTGCTCAGGGCTGCAAGCCATGAATTTTAATCCTTACTCTGCCACTAATTCACTGTGTAGCTCCCGGCAAGTCCCTATCTCTTCAGCTGTAAAATGGGAATAATAATAATGGTTTCCTATCTTTCGGCAGCGATAAATTCATCTGTGTTCTTGAGGCATGCAAATACTACAGTGATGAGTGGCCCAGAAAGCACTGTGAAAAAATGAATAATTCTGTATTTACAGCAGGCTTTGGGTGTGCAGTAAATAAGGCACTGCTAACTGGCTGGTGAAGATTACTTTTCTAAGTAGCTGCTTGTTCAGTAGGTACTGTGTAATCAGTACTTACCTATCCTGTGTAATGAATGATAAAGGGTTCCTTGGGGAAAAAAAGGGAGGTAAAGACAGATTTCAAGAAAATCTTAATACTGATTTACAGGAAAGTACAGTTAGGATTTCATCATCTGTTTAGGTTCTAGTGTTCTTCAGTCTCAAAGCTCTTGATTTTGGCAGACATCATAATGTCCTGTGCAGGCACATGTTTAGGTGTAGTAACCTGCCCCCTGCCATAAGAGAGCAAGGATGCGCTACTCAAAAAATTACACTGTGGCTATGCACATGTATCGTTCTTCATGTGCAATTATTTCTGTCTGAAAAACAGGAAAAACTAATCTAAAGTGGTAGTTGGTTTTTTTTAATGGCTGTTCTGACCACACCATTATATTCCTGTTCTTCTATTGTATTTTTCTGAGTTCTCAGATCAGTTTCAAGGTAGGTGACCTGTACAATACAATGCCTTTCTCTTTGTATACAAATAAAATTCCCCTAAAGGGCTCCTCTCTTAACAAATAAATTTCTGCTGTTGAAAGTAGCAAGAAAAACAATGAAGGCCACAGTACATGGTGGAATGCTAACACTTCAAACTTTGTTAGAGTAGTCTGAGCATGTTTATCCTGCAGTTTAACTGCTTATTAGACCATTGCTATCACATCTGTTAAAAGCATGTGCAATCTGCAAAACAAGCTGCCAAACGTCCCTTTGCAATTACATTGTTCAGAGGTCTGTGTTATCATTCTGACTGGGTAGATGAGGGGGAAGAAGTGCCTGTTGTCTCCCTTTTCTTTAGCAAGGCTTTTGATGCTGTCTCCCAGGTAAGCTCAGAAAGTGTGGGTTAGATGAGCGCACAGTGAGAATGAGCACACAGTGAAATGAGTACACAGATCGAGAACTGAATGAAAGGCAGAGCTCAGAGGGTTGTGACCAGTGACATAGAGTCTATTTGTAGACCTGCAGCAAGCAGTGTTCCCCAGGGGTCAGCACTGGGGCCAGTCTCGTTCAACTGAATCATCAATGACCTGGATGAAGTAACAGAGGAGTGTGCCCTCAGCAAGTTTGCTGATGATACACTGTGGGGAGGAATGACTGACACACCAGAAGGCTCTGCTGCCAGTCAGTGAAACTTGGACAGGCTGGAGAGTTGGGCAGAGAAAAACCTAATGAAGTCCAACAAAAGCAAGTGCAGTCCTACCCCTGGGGAGGAACAACCCTGAGCAGCAGCACAGGCTGGGGGCTGACCTGCTGGAAAGCAGCTCTGCAGAGAAGGACCTGGGGGTCCTGGTGGACAACAAGCTGTCCATGAGCCAGCAGTGGGGCCAAGAAGGCCAGTGGTGACCTAAGGTGCATTAGGAATAGCGAGGCCAGCAGGTCAAGAAAGGTGATCCTCACCCTCTATTCAGTCCTAGTGAGGCAGCATCAGGAATACTGTGTCCAGTTCTGGACTTCCTCACTCAAGACATATAAGGAACTACTTGACACAGTCCAGTGGAGAGCTATGAAGATGATTAGGGAATAAATAATCTCTCTTATGAGGAAAGGCTGAGGGATCTGGGACTGTTTAGCCTGCAGAAAAATGAGAGGGTATCTTACTGATGAAAACAAATTGCTATTTGTATTGATGAATACAAGTATCTTAAGGCTGGGTACCAAGAGGATGGGTCCAGACACTTGTCAGTGGTGCCTAGCAACATGAGAAAAGTCTTTACTTTGAGGGTGACAGAGCACTAGAACAGTTTGCCCAGGTTGTAGAGTCTCCTTCTGTGGAGATATTCAAACCTGCCTGGAAGCAGTCTTGTGCAACATGCACTAGGTGGACCTGCTTTAGCAGGGGGCTTAGACTAGACAATTTCCAGAGGTACTTTCCAACCACAACCATTCTGCTGTCCTGCAGTTCTCTATTTTGTACTAGTGTATATGTGTTAGTGCAGCAGTCCCCCACTGGGTCTCGTCTGAGTATAGTTTTGAGTCATGCTTACTTTTCTATGTAGAAGAAAATCTATGCTCTGCCAAGACAGAGTGTGCATAGATTTGGTAGTCTGATCTGCACCCCATTTGGTGGTGCTATATTTAAAATTAGGACGTATCAAATTAGAATCGTGATATTTGCAGCAGTCTTGATATAACAGGAAATCATCCACTGCATAATACTTACAGCCCTTCAATGTATCTAATAAAGGAGCATGTTTTATTGTAATCTAGCTCTACACTTTTCTAGACATTTACTTGATGTTCTTATCTGTGATATTTAAGATCTATTTGAAATAATAAGAATACAGTGCATAAAACAATGTACTATATGTCCTCAAAGGATATTTAAATTTATATCTTAAAATAGTTTTTTTCTTGCTACTTATACTGAAAACCTTCACAAGCAAATATTTTGGAGAAAATTATTTCCATAAGTGTTTCTTTATAGGCCCTGATCTTATGATCTACACACATAATTCACTCTAGGCATGTGAATTTTTGACGACTGAACCCACATGCAAAGTTATAGCAGTGATTAACTCAGTAGAAACATATTTGCAACACTTTGTCCTTTAGGTTTTTACTTTTCACTTAACAAATGGTGCTACCTGCTATGAGCAGGATACAAACAATAGGCACAGAATTATTGTTAGGGATGGCTGTTACCTCTAGTCACTTATGAATTAAACATCTGCTGTCTCACCTTGAAAACATTTTAAAAATAGTTTGCATGTAAAAAGGATGTAAAAGAGATTCCAGTGAAGTAATCTTCAGCACGTTGTGAGCATGGCAGCCTTGCTGCTCAGTAAAAGTTTGCCAAAAGTACATCACCCTTTGCATTGCTGTATGACAGAATCTGATGGCCTAAATTTCATTTAGTATCTTTTGCTTAGTGTTTGCTGTTGGGTGTGTCTACATCTTCAGAGGCACCTGGATATTAGCAAACGTGGCAAAGGAAATGGAATGTGGATTATTTGAATGTGAATATTCATGTGAGTTCCCACATGAAAGAGAAGCCAGAAATGTCCTTTTTCTTTAGCTGCTGATGAGCCCATTTGAAAAAGTCTCCTACCATGGTCTCCCATGGAAATTGTGGCCACCGAAATAATGCTACTATTGAAAAGTATGAGATGAACACAATTGCAACAAGCAGAATTTCAGCAGGGACTCTGCTAAATACAAAGAATTCAGTCTAGAGAATGATTGTAACCTGGCTGTACTTGGAGTTAAACATAAAACTCTCATCTTCCTGGAATAGCACCCTGATGCTTGTAATCAAAATCAAATTGAAACATTGATGTCTGTTTCTTGGTGACAGGGAAAGAGATTAAGGGGAAGGAGAGATCACTGTCATCTTTCATATCACAGAATGTGCTTTGAAAAGGTCAGAGTGACACCAGGGAAAAACCTGAATGAAGAAAGAATGTACCATCTACCAGTACTTCAGCACCAGATGTAATGTGGAGCTGCAAGCAGCACCACAAGAAAGGTTATAATAAGTAAGATGCCTTAACTTAACAGAATCTGTGGTGGTCAGCAGCAACTATGCAATTGTGGCTTATTTAACCAGGTGTTACTGCACACAGGTTTACATTTTAAAGACAAGAATTAAGTGTGGAAAGGAGCTCGACACTGTAAGTTTTGCTGTGTAACTGTTTCTGTTGAGATGCATGGAGACAGTTGAGTGTGTTTGGAAGGCCAGACCTGGGTGACAGCATGAAAACCTGAGCAATGCTCCATATTAAATAAATAGCCTGAATCATTCAAAAGAATTCCTATCTTTAAACAAACAAACAAACAAGAAAGCAGACATGGCTGCTACTACATTGCTGTTAGGCCTTCAGATGCCTACATAAATAATGACAGCCTTCCCTGTCATTTTCCCTCCTGCATGTAGGCCCTCCATGGTATTGGTAGCTTTACTTATGTGGGTAATTTCATTTCAGTCTTATTTTAATTATTATCATCCTCCCAGTTTTTCCTTAAATGTATTTCCCCAGTGGCTAAAAGATTAATGATTACCCTCCCATTAGGGAGGAACAAAAAGACAGCTTCAGCATTACTTATTTATTATTCTTTTTCTTAGCTGGAAATTGAATTATCTACTCCCTATTTAAGACTCTTCCAGTGAAAATGTCACTTGCCATGAACTAAATGCTCTTTAATAGCAGCAGTACATATGTTTTTTAATAGTAACAGGACATAGCTAGCTAGCAGAGCAGAATAAGAGGAGAGGACAAAAAGCAAACTTGGGTGTAGAACTGTGCACATCTACACATGGAAATAGATAAGAACCTTACAAGAACAGATGGGTTAATCCTCAGTGCACACCCAGCCACGTGGTCAAGTCTTTCTCAGCGATGCTCCTAAAGGATGGGATGCCATCCAGAGGGACCTGAAAAAGCTTGGGGAGTGGGTCCATGGAAATCTAATGAGCTTTAACAAGGCCAAGTGTAAGGTGATGCACCTGGATCAGAGCAACCCCTGGTAACAATACAGGCTGTGGGATGAAAGGATCAAGAGTAGCCTTGATTCTCCAGCCCTGCCAAGATGGACTTGTGGATGCTGGTGGATGAGAGGCTGGACATGAGCCAGCAACGTTCACTCGTAGTCCAGAGAACCAACCATATCCTGGGCTGCATCGAAAGCAGCATGGCCAGCAGGGTGAGGGAGGGGACTCTACCCCTCTGCTCTGCTCTGCTCTGGTGAGACACCAGATGGAGTGCTGTGTCCAGTACCAGGGTCCCTGGTACAGGGAAGGCATGGACCTGTTGGAGCAGATTGAGAGGAGGCTACAAAAATGATCAAAGAGCTGGAGCCCCTCTCCTATGAAGACAGGCTGGAAGAGTTGGGACTCTTCTGCCTGAAGAAGAGAAGGCTCCAGGGAGAATTCATTGTGGCCTTTAGGAGTGTCACTGAGAAAGATTGCTGAGGGTGCACTGAGGATTAACCCATCTGTTCTTGTAAGGTTGTCTGTCCTACATGTTAGATGAATGCTGTTTTTTGGTAAAATCTTCTGACTTCTGCTAATGAATATATGAAATAACCCCCCTAAAATATCCTATGCTGGCCACGTTATAAAGCTTTCCTCTTATCTAATTCTAAGGAAAATTATCCAGAATTATCAGAATATTCTAAGGAAAATTACTCCTGTACCAGATGGTACATTAAGATCCAAAGATTATTTGAGTTCCCTAGAGTTCAGGCTAACCAAATTATTTATTGCTAGATGCTGCTATCCAGTACTACAGTATGGTGGGGGTCTTTCCAAAGAAAAAGCAAAGTAAATTGGTCAATCCATTGAATTTATAAGCAAACTGACTCCTGAACTCACGCTACGCCATCATGCAGTCTCCTCCATGTTGTCTTTCCTGAAGTTTGGGTTTATGCAAGTATTTTAGCTCTTTCTATCTCTCTGAGCTGCACGTATGAAACAGAGATTTGCACCAAATTTTCTTTAGCTTGGGATATCACCAGCTCCCTATGTTTGTTCATTCTGGCTTCCTATGCAGAAAAGGTCAGAGTGCTCAAGCAATTCCTGTCCTCCTCACCACAATTTTCTGTATCTTTGTACTTTAGCATGCTTCTGATCACTGAAGTGTTAGGCAGAAATTCAGGGCTAAGTGACAGCTCAGAGGCTGGATGCAGCAGAGGAGTCGTGCTCTGGCATTTAATACATTTTAGAGAACAACAAGAGAAGATTTGGGGCCTGGCATGTCCTCAGATTCAACAATGTGCTCAATGACATTGCGTAGGCTCCAGCTTTCTGGGCTTAGGGGAGCAGTATTCAGGAGAATTCCCAGTTTAATCTGGGGTGTTCTTTGACTATCAACAGATGAAGTCACATCAGATTTAAAAATGGTTCCGCTCTCATGGGGATAAAACCATAAACACTCTGGTTTTCTCACCATTTAAAGCTGATAGGAATCTCAAGCACTTTTATTCATTCATAAGCATCCGCAAGAGGTATTTCCTAAGGGAAGGTTTGCCCTAATGCTAGCCAGCCCTTGGGACAAGGAGGGTGACTACAACATGTGAGGTGTGTGTGCGTGTGGGGGCACACGCACACCTGTGTGGCTACTCCCACACTCTTCCAAGGTGGTCGTGCATGTTACTGAGGACTGTGTGAGCATGGCACTCCCATTCCCAGCCTATCAACCATCCTTCAAGATGGGAAAATAAAACCTAGCCATCTTCCACACTGGCCAAACCCCTAGAAAAGGACATGGTGCATACCTGAGAAAGGTGCAGCATCTGGCACGTCTGCCATGTCTGATGGAGCTCCAGAGCTCCCAGTGGGCTGTGCAGCTTGCCATAACCTCCAGAGTATGCATGTTTGTGTGAGGCACAATCTGGCCCATCATTTCATATAATCCCCTTAATTTAGCAGAAAAACAGTGAGTTGTTACTTAGAAAAAGATTTTCTAAGTGTTACTGCTTTTTACTTACTTTTCAAAGTGGATTGTGTGCATAGGTGTCAATGAAAACAGATCAGAAAGAAATTACTAAAAAAAAAAAATTATTTCTGTTACAAGAGCTAGATTCATCTTTCCAAAGGGGGAACTGGAAAATACGCTAGAACGTACCACATTGAAACGTAGAAGCTGTCAGCTCCATAATTTCCTCTTTCAGTCTAGTATTAATTACAGTGGACTTGTAGCAATTTCACTTAATACTGAAGGGATCGTATTAAGGAGGGAATAAAGGCTGAAAAAGTATGTGTTTTGTTCAATTTGCTACTGTTTTAAAGAGTGAGGTCTTGAACTTTCTGCAAGTTATTAGATTGCATTCGTTGAAGAAAAGGCACAAAAATTTTTAAAGCATAATATGAGGTGGATTTCTATAGCAAAAAGGAAATTTTGTCTGAAGTTCAGAGAACTATAGCTTATTTTCATTATAGATATTTCTGCTGAGAGATTCTGTTGAGATTTAAAACTGCTGCTAAATGTACCCAGTGAAATGGCAAATCTCTGTAGAGTTACAAGCACATAAGAATTGGAACACTGGAACAGACCAAAACATCCTATTCAGTGATTCTGCCTAAATTTACAGAAAATGAGTAATGAGAGGACAAGTACTTGTACAACCACTGAAAGAGGGAAGAGCCCCCTTGTGCTGAGCTGCAAAGAAGGCCTGGGAAGGCTGTGAGAGGGTCCAGCCTCTCATTCCATCCTGCAATGATCCCACTCTTCTCTGAGTCTCAGTCAGAGTCCCCACTCTGCCTGAGGTCCACATGCTGAAATTTCAAGGGGTTTAGGAAGGTGAAAGAGAAAAAAAATAAAGCCAGGCTGGTAGTTTGACAGCATTGAGACACTTTGTGGTGATAAAGGAATTAGTATCCCATTGGCTGAAGGGTACCCAGTATTCCAGGGAAAGTCAACTCCTCCATAACTCTCGAGTTCTAGAAATCTGCAGCTTAATGTTAATTGATATTTAATCATATATAATAAATCTAGGTATAAGATTTATGCATGCCAACTTAAGAGTATTAGGATGTCTGAAATACTGTAAAATAAATGTCTGATTTATTTTGTCTAAAGCACTGTTAAATGTAGAATTGCTTTCTATATGGGAAAATATAATTTATGTTTCCTAGAAGTTACAACAAAGTATTGGGCATTAGGAGGCTAATATTCTCTTCCCTATCTGCCAGTGAAACCTTACAACCAGGACTCACAGCCTGACATTGATAAATGATTTAATTCTGTAGTGTTTGCCCCATATTCCTCAAGTGGGATTTTTAAATGGAGATTAATAACTGCTCTCCTCACTGAGGTTTCAGATGTCCCAGTTTTACAATGTCTAATATATATGTACACACAGCATTTGAGAACTTTGAGAGAAAAGTACCAAATATAGTTGAAAATTATATTAGGGCCTTTTAGCCAGCTTGCATGCATGGTAGAATTTATAAAGATGATGATGAACAAAGCCAGGCAATTTGGAGATTCTAGTGGATGACTAAACACTGATTGAATATGAATAAAGGGGTATGAATATGAATTTTTTTATTGTTGCTTACAGGCAATAGAGAAGTATTTCAGGCATATCCAAAACTGTTTATAAAACTCTTGATAAACTGAGGTGTTGAACTGTGTGCTCTGGATTTCATAAGTGTTTTTTCAGACTCAATTACTTCACAGTTGTCTTCGAATAAAGATGGAGGGAATTTTGAAACATCATTTTAATAAAAATATATAAATAATTTCATCCTTAGAAAGCTTTTTGGTATTTTCTTTTTATATTTAGCAAGGTCAAGATCAGCTCTGAGAGCATTCCAATGCCACTGGATGTTTATTTTGCATTTAAAGAAAATAAAAGTTTTAGCTGCTGAAGTTCAACCAAGCCCCCTTAGAATAAAGCACTACTGCAACAGATAAGGGGATGTCCCAGAATATTCAGGACAGTTTAAGTGTTCATATTCACATCTCAAAATCCTGTACAATAAAAACAGTGTTAGTTCTTCTGATTCATTTTTAAAGCAAAGAACATTTCCATGTTTTCCAATTCATAGAACATTTCCAATCTTTCATAGACTGCCACAACTATTTAACTACACTTTACAGTTCTCTCACCCTCACACTTGATGTGAAGTAGGGAACATGCAAAGATGCATAGGCTCCTTTACCAGCTTGTTTCTCTTTTAAATCAAAACTTCTGATGATTAAAGAAGAGCTGATAAAAGAAAGTACAGCTTGAGGCTATGATATAATGCACTTAGAGGTCCCAAAGGCAATATTCTTAACATCTACAAGCAACTCTGAAACATAACAGAGGAATGTAAATGTTAGGGCTGGGCTCTTAAATTCAAGTTTCCTGACACACTGTGGCTGACAGCCTTTGAATTTATAAAGACCTCCTATCTAAACAACCAAAAGAGCTAAAGATCACTTAGAATAATTATTTTGATCTGTACTTGCGAAGCAGTAGCAGCCCTTGAGAAAGTATTACCATGCACATATCCAGGCGATTATTTCATCTGATCATGTGTGGTTTCATCATCTTAAAATTGTTCTTCCATGCATAGCTGGAGACTAGTTTTATCTGTAAAGTGTGTGTCAGGGGATTCATAACCCATTTTAAGTATTTGTGTATAACTACATACACTTAACATGGTTTAGAATGGATCAAGAAATTATTCTTCCTCATGATATTTTTTCAAATTACTGAAATATTGAGTCTTTAATGGAAATGCCTTCTCTTAGTTCAAGGGCTTTTTCCATAGTAGTATTTAAAACCACAAACAAACAAACAAAAAACAACAAAAGAAAGTTATTTTGGTTTTCCGTGGATGCCTAAAAAATCCAAGGAATGAGCCACAGAAATTTCTTTGGAGACCAAGGGCACCTTAAATTTCTGCAGTAAAAGTACCCAAGGAGTATCTAATGGGCCCTGTCAAACAGATGTGCTCATTGGCATGGCTGTTGCACAACAGCTCTGAGCTCAGCACAGAGCCTGTTAGCAACACCTGCTTTCAGTCAAAACTGTCATGAGGTTGGGCCGAGGTGACCTCTTCATTTTGCAGTGTGGGTCATTGAAAAACATGCACAATGTCCACCAGGATGCCTGAATGAGAACTTAGGGCTCTCTTCTGCCTCCGTGTACTTTGCATGGAAAACTCAATTCCTCTGTGGGGAGATGCCCTTCACAGTCATGAGGCTTTCAAGGGTGGCATCAGCTATTCCTAATGAATTAATTTCTATTTTTCCAAGACTATTAACTTCCATTCTGAAAATCAAAAAACAAAACCAAAACTAAAGCAAAACACTTATAAGGAATTGAAGAGCTTGAGAGAGTAGGCTTTGTTTAAATTCATAATTGCTTCTGTCACCAAAATTGACATGAACCCAAATATACATTAAAATTCAATATACATCACATCTTTTATAATACAGATATGCTTATCGAACATATATTCTGGTCTGTGAAATGTAAAGAGGTTTATTTCTAAAGGAATTTATGAGCACTAGCTACATCTGAAATTTTTTCTTTCTGAGAAAATGCATGTTTTACAACAGCCCTCTAATATCTCAGGAAGCTTAGAAGAGACACTGGCAAACTTTTTATCACCCTGGGATATGTGCAAGTGCTTCAGAGGATCAAAGCATAAAAATCAAAAATATGCAACTGAATGAATTTCTGAAGTAAGAGAAGTAAAATCAGTGGTTTATTTGTGCAAAGTGTAGTAAAGAAAACAACAGACATTTTAAGGTATTAAAGTTACTTAACTGTAGGCTCACAGTAAACCAGAAGCATGTATTTCTGATTGCACTGAAGATAACCATTCCCATACTGAATCAAGCCAAAGTTCCGTCAGTTTGCTGTTGTCTGACAATGGGCAGTGGTAGTACTTTGGGAAAGACATACAAAACAGGACAGATAAAACCCAATTCTTTCCCAGGTGTAAACTTTCATTTTCAAGCAGTCTGAGGTTTATGGACTTCCTCAGGCAGAGGGTGCGTTCACAACATTGATCTTAATATCTATTGATGGAGCTCCTTCTCATGCATTTGTCTAATGGATTCTTGAGCCCATTTATAACTTTGACCTCCACAGCTTCCTCTGGCGATGAGCCCGACAATTTAATTATGCATTGTGTGATAAAGGACTTCATATTGTTTGCTTTAAACTGACCACCTGATCATCTGAGTGCTTCTCTGGTTTTTATAATATGCGTGATGGCAAATAATCATTTAGGCAGCCTATGACTTCATATACATCCATCATCTCTCTCCTCCCTCAAATGCCTTCCAGACTTAAGTGTCTCAGCCTAAATCTTTTTCTTCCTACCAATGCCATTCCATAATTCTAATCATCCCTGTAGCTCTTTTCTGTCCACTTATTGAGCTCTCAAGCTCTTTGAGATGCAAGAGAACAGCACGAAGCTTCAAGGGTGTGGGTAGAACACAGATTTCTACAATACTGTACTGATCCTATTTTGTTCTATTAATTCCCTCATTGTTCTTAACACTTGTTTACCTTTTTGATCTCTGCTGAGCATGGAGCTGGAACCTTCACTAAACTATCTGCAATGACACTGAGATCTTTACTCTAAAGGATAATGGCAAATTTATGCACCGGTCTTGTGTGTATTTTCATGGCTTTCCCTGTGCCTATTATTTTTATATTTGGAAATAGAATGCATTAAAAACAAGAGAGAAAATTAATTCTGTGGACTGAAATAATGCTATAGAAACCACAGAATTTGAACTAGACACATTCAAAAATATCAGCGATTAAATGTGAGTAAACAGGAGTCCAGAACTTGACATATTCTCGCTTCAGCCTTCTTATCTTGCTCTGAAATGCCAACAAACAGGTTTGTAGACTTGCTAATTCATTGGCATGTTCCTGAGCAGTGCTAAACTTCCCATCTCTGGCTGATGTCAAAAGGAGTCAAGACTGGCTAGCCCTCATAGAATTGGACCTGAAGAGTATTGTTCTGGTAACTGTTTATACTATGTGACATTGTCACTTCCATACTATTTGTGGAGCTTGATGCTGAGAAAAATGAATTTCTAGAGAGGTTATGAAAGATCAAGGATGCTATAATGTCATCATAATTACATGTAACTTGGGCATCAGTATTACATAAAAGCATATTGAATGCTTACTTAACATAACATTTGAATAAATCATGTTTAAAATCATGTTCACTGAAACATTTATTCCAGCTAGAGCTACATAGTTTAAGCTTCTCATACATAAACATTTTTGGCATTATTTATGAAAACTTGGCTTGCATCCACTTAATTTATATTTTAAAAAATAAGAGATAGCTATGTGAATCTTATATTTATAGTGAAAACCTCCATCGTCTGCTGCTTCCTGAGGTTTCAGCAGATCTACAATGGTAATTCAATAACTGTGTCTACAATATCTTGGGAGTTTTAAACACAGTTTCCCATTTTTGCATTTGACATTTCAGTCTGTACTTTCTTACTTTTCTTGATAGGCTTCTAGGTACTAAAAATAATTAGTTAGTGCCTATCACGCTATGTGACAGTGATGCCCTTGAATACCTAACATAGTTAGCAAGGGTTGAACCTCCTAGGAAAAATTAATTTTATTGACTCATTGGTGCAAGTGCCTCACTGCTTCTGAAGTTTGTGGAGGGAGAGTTTGCAAAGGGGGTTGAACAATCTTGAGGTAGAAGCCCAGAATCAGCTGTTCTAGGGAGGAAGATTTACAGTTGGGTTTTGCTGTTGCAGCCAACAGTTACTGCACCAAAGCCATGTAGAATGGGGTTTATTTGGCCTCTACTGTGTATGCTGGGTCAACCAACAACCGTATTTTCTTCATTTCACAGTGAATGAGGCTCAAACAGAATGAGGTGTACATTCCCTGAGCCAGTAGAGAGTGAGTTCAGTACCACATTTATTTTTCTTCCTGTCTGTAGATAGCTTGTGTGAGATGTACAGAATTCTTCCCAGAGTAGAAAAAGCAAGTATTTTTTTCTCAATAGTGTCCTTCCATGTTCAGATTCTTTCAAATCTGAAGCTAAAATATCTCACTTCCTTATTGTTAGCATTGTCTTACAAGCTATAAAATTAGCCTTTGTATCTGTCTTTTCACGCTGAATCATTTTGTTAGATACATAAGATCAAGAGTACTTGTTAAGCATCCTGTGATTCATTAGCATTGAAGTATAGAATCATAGAATTGTTGGGTTAGAAGGGACCTTAAAGATTATCTTGTTGCAATCCCCCTGCCATGGGCAGGGACACCTTCCACTGGACCAGGTTGCTCAGAGCTCCATACAACCTGGCCTTGAACACTTCCAGGGGTGCGGCTTTCACAACTTCCCTTGGAAACCTGTTTCAGTGCCTCGCCACCATCATAGTTTGAAATGTTTTCCTATAATCTAGATGGACTCTCTTTTAGTTAGAATCCATTTCTCTTTGTCCTGTCACTACATCCTCTTGTAAAAAGTCCCTCTCCATCTTTCTTATAGGTTCTCTTCAGGTACTGAAAGAGAACAATTATGCCATCCCAAAGCCTTCTCTTCTCCAGACTGAACAAACCCAATTGTCTCAGCCATTCCGCATAGGAGAAGTGCTCCATCCCTCTGATCATCTTGGTGCTCCTCCTCTGGACTCACTCCAACAGGTTCATCTCCATCCTGTGCTGGTGACCCCAGAGGTGGATGCACCACTCCAGGTGGGGTCTCACCTCGCCCTGCTGGCCACGCTGCTTTGGATGCAGCCCAGGACACAATTGCCTTTCTGGGCTCCAAGTGCACGTTGCTGCGTCATGTCCAGCCTCTCATCCACCAGCACTGCTTTGTACTGTGGCCTTAATCCAGAAGGGATGATCCTTGTTTAAAATTTTACTTACATCTGGATAAAAGACTCCAGCAATTCCAGAAATAAAGTATTAACTTAGCAGCTTTTCTGTCACTTTGCAGCCCACTTAACATTAGCAGAGATATTCTTCATGGAACTCCAACCTAAAGACGTCTTGGTCTAATAAACTTTTGCAGGGCAATTTGCTCAGTGTAGTGAAACAGATCTTGCCTTCATTCCCATTAAATCACATGAATGGAATATATCTCAGGCAATACTACCTGCCCAAAAGTTAGATATCTTGCTAGCTATGGGCTATATGTTCATAGTTATTAGGTACTTCTGGAGGGTTATTCATTTACACTATTTTAGTCTATTTCAGCCTCTGGAGTTTCTTTAGTCTTTGGACTTGCTTTTGCCGTCCTCACTGATTATTAAAATAGTCCATGGTAACTGGCTCAGACTTACATAGTTAATCTCTGATGCTTACATCAGCAAGCAGGAATCCCAGCCAGAGGCATTCTGAGTCATGGTGTCATCCTGAAATTGTGTGGTCTCTAAAAAACACACAAGGTTCTAAGTTTGCAGTTCAGGGAAGGCCTAACATTCCAGCATGGGTTGTTCATAGCATGTTTTTCTGTATTATATTGAGTAGGCCTTCAAGGGAGCTGGAAAGGAAAAAGGGGGAAAAGATAAGCCACTATTTCTGTTACTTTAATAATCCTAAATGCAAAACATTAGCTCTTTCTAGCAACAAAAACTCCACCAGCAGCAATACTGAAACCATCCATATGCCCTCCATTTGATTTACCATCAACAACTGCCTGGCTGCACACAGAGCCTCTCTGCTTAATAGTGGCTCTAGGCAAGTGCATGTATAATATTCAAAGCAGTTTTGTTCTTTCATTAAAGTTGTGATAAGGATGCAAAGCATTTTAATGAGAATAATCAATTATATAATGATATTCATATACAACAAAGTCCTTTTAACATAAGTACTTTTAATGTGCTGCTTTTGTGACGGGGGAATTACTTTTGTAATACTTTCAGAAGCATGTCTTCTGTTGGTGCCAGGCAGACAGAGCCGTGCTAGGAGACTCCTGAACTCCATTTACTCCTCATTCACAAGAAGGCATTTTTCAATGCAGAGACCACATGATTTTACCACTGTGCTGAATAAGAGAATTTCAGCATTAAGATGTGTCTACATTTTTCTGCAAGAGAAGAAAAAAATTGAGTGCATTAACAGTCTGAATAAAAGCTGATTGTGAAACTTCAACACTTAAAAGGTTAAATTTGATTCTTTCCTGTCACATTTGCCTAATGGTTTTCCTGATCTCCCTTTGCTGTTATCATCTCTCTATCAATAAGGAAACTAAGTCAGTTCTATCCTGCCATTGGCATTTTTGATGATGGTTGTCAAACGTTATAAACACAGGGTGGCCACACATGATGTTTTGCATGGTTTTGAAAATTTTCACAAATCTACTAATTAAAGAAAATGCTTATTATATTCAAATCAGTTTTTATCTTACGGGTATGGATATATATAGGTAATGAGATGGAAACCAGATACTTATTCCATCTATAGTGTAGATTTTCATTTGGAAGTAGTGCCCTCTTCCACCCATGGCTAATTTGCCTTAAGTCCCATGCCAGTTGTCATGGTTACAGGTTGAGCTGTGTCTGTCTCCCAGGTGTCACTGGCTGTTTGGGAGCATAGTCCTAAAGGATGATGAAGGCTGAGCATGCTCTCTGACTCTCTGTATCCAGCCTCTGCAAAAGCAGAGTGGCTGCTCCAGTACCTTGCAGCAGGTTGCAATATGCACTTTAGAATAAAGAGCCCAGCCATCTTCTTGTCTCAGCATTGACCATGTGACTCTATCAATATGAGATCCCTAACTACAATCAGGAGATATATTTGGGTCAGTGTTCAGGCTTCAGATGCTACTTCTCTGCTCATCCTCCCCTTCTGTCTCCTTTGCTGAGCTCAAGAAATTACCCGATGAGGGTCACAGAGGAACAGACAGCTAAAAAGTGTGGAGAATAAATGAAACTGTATTCGAGAATGTCAATCAAACCCCAACAAAGCATGCCCAGGTGTGGCTGCAGGCATACACTACTATGATCTTTAAATCCAGAGCAATGTGGTTTGTGAATCTTGATGCCAGAACAATCAAAAGAACATAAGATATTGTGAAATTTGGAATAGGATTAACCTGAAGATTAGACGTAGGTGTCTACACAAGACCTGGGTGTTCCCATTATGTCAACAGAGATCTACTCAACTCTGTTAATGTAGCCTTTGTATAGAAAGCTGGGGATCCTTCTCTAGGGTGGAATCTGACCTGAGAGTTTCAGCCCAGCTCCCATACACAAGCATTCTGAGCCACTGGAATTCTCCAAGGTGTTCCCCTGGAACTCCAGTTAACTCTCCAGTAGACTGCAGGTCTCATGTAGGTCCTGTGTGGTAACTGGCAACTCTATGCAGTGTCTCAGGGCACCTTAAATGGACGAGATGTTGGCATCCAAGCTGAGCCCAGCCCAGCACTATCAGTTGTGTTTTACATGGCTGGCTATTTCAAGGAGATCCAAGACATGAGAGAGGCCCCACATCTCCTTACCCAATGCCCAAGAGAGTTGAGCATTCACAAAATTCAGCTGTTAATATCCTTTAGCCAGTGCATATTTAATGTAAAAGGCATAACCACTCCAAGAACAGGGACCAAACCCAGGATCTACCTTTCCCATATAAATGGAGCTTAATGCATCCAAACTCAGGATCATTTACCCCATGCTTTTAGTTGCTTCTCTTTAACGTCTCTAAGCAGACAGGTAAAGTAATGCACAGAGACATAAATCGGATTTTAAGATACAAATCAATACTTATTATGGAGTGCCTCTTAGATTCATCACGCCTTCTCAGAAACTACTTAGCTAAAACTTATATTTTATTGCTGATTCCAGCAAAGCCAACACATTTCAGACATTTCTTGCTCTCCTTCAAATCAGTAGCACTATTTGAGAAGAGTACTTTTTCCCCACATGTTCAGAAGCAGCCCAGCAAAAAAGTTCAAGAAAAAAAATCTTTTTCCTACTTAAAGAATGCAAAATGCGTTCTGCAAAGTCACACGGATTTCAGCTGAAAAAGCTCAAAAACATAGACTCCAGCTTCAAATTTTCAATATATATTTTTTAAATGAACCTCAATGTTTAACCACACATAAAAGTATTCAGAATATCAGAGGTAAATTACCTACTCACACTGAATACATTGCATTAGATTTCAATGTATTTTTTAGTTTTATTTATTAAAAATAATGAAATAACTGAGTGGGATAATGTTCATCTGGATCAACTGGAAATCATTGCTGAAAATTATTCACATAGCTCTATCAAAAACATATCTTTTCATTGTGTTTTTCACAAAAGCAGTTACTATTTTTTTCTTTTTTCATTTCTTGGCAACAGAGTCATGGATCTATAATTAAAAACCCACTTAGGCAATTTCCAAAGGATTATTACAATCTTGTCATGTGAGGGCTTGAACAAGTCAATTTATAGGTTATTTTCTTCCCCATTTCTAGATTCTACAGTGATGGTCTGAAAACGTTTAGGGCCATCAACAAGGGGGGGTTTCTGGCAATGGACACAAGACGTGCAACTAATATTCTCTTTTTCTCTCTTTTTAGGAATGCAGTTGAAGAAAACAAAAAACTATATGCAATTTATGACACAAGGTGAGTTACTACAAGTACTTTAAGCATGTGATTATTATCTCTAATAGAATGTAAATCCTTCAAAATATTAAAAATTATTTTTAACATTTTTTTTCCTGAGCCGCAAAGTAATCATTAAGGCAAAATGAAAAATATTTTAACCCATCATACACAATTCTGTATATAGCTAATGATGATTTCCCTTTAAATATAGTGATTTCCCCTCTGTGTACAGTGCATATGACAAAGAAATACAGTTACACAACCAGCTTAATTTACATGTTATTTCACAGATGGAATATGGCCCACGATCCTGATCTGTGTATTATGAGCTTAACTGTGTCTGCTTCTGATGCCAATATTTGGGGAATGAGAGAGAAGGGCTAGCTGGCACAGCCTTGGGAAAAGAGGATGCATTTAGAGAGACCAGCAGAGCACTGTGTCTTGGCAGTGGAAGGCTGTGGATGCAGCCTCTATATAAACACACCTCCGCATTCTGAAGCCTTTCCTTTCCCCTCATCCTTCATGGACTGGGTCCTGCTAAGGGCACTCCTCAGTGTAAGCAAAACAGGATTTGTTTCCTTCTCAAAGGATAAGAGCCAGACGTGCATCAGATTTTCACTTTATTCTACCCATAGCTTTTTCTTCGTTACCCTGGATTTTCACTTCCACAACTTTGTCTGGAAAACGAAATAATTTCACTTCACTTCCTTCTCATTGCTTATCCTGTTTCATGTGGAAGTGTTTGCACTTCCCTCCCCTTGGTGTTCTTCCTTTGTCCTTCCTCTTTTCCTCTGTTAAAATTCAAAGGGACATTTGGATGAAAATGCCAGGAACCAACATCTTGGTGTTTTAGCTAGTCCTAATACAGATGCATCAGTTATGATCCTGACTTGATCTTCCTTTAAATATACATAATATTAAATATAAGCAATTCAAACAACTCATGCTTGTCTTCTTCACTCTGTATAATCTCTTGCGAAAGGAGGCTGGGATCTTAACTTCTGGCTGCTAGTAAAAAATAGCATAAACAATAATTATCACAAATGATATTCATAAAGGTAAATTCAATAAATATGAAAACATAAATATATGGGCTATATCCTTCTGGTTTTAACCAGCCTTAAAGAAAAAAGGTAACTTCTGCATACTGTTTTTTTAAGAATAATGTGCTCCTCCCAAAGGCATTTAGATGAATCCACTCAAGTAGAAACTTAACAAAGAAGATCTATATAAAATAGCACTTCCTCAACTACAGTTACAGTAAAAAAAAAAATATATATATATATATGTCAACTCAATTACTTGTCTGTTTTTCTCGAAGACTCTGTTTTCATCAAGACAGAGACTTAAAAGAATAGTACTTCTAATGCACCACAGGCTTCTCTAATGTACTTGTGTTATTTCAGTGCATAATCATTAATCTTTATGATGAAAAAGTGTGAGTTATAAAGAGCCATGATTATTTTTTCCTCTGCCAAACTGTCAATGGATTTTTATTTTGATGTGTCTGACTCAATATGTGCATAATCCAGAGGTTTTGCCACATAAGGAATGGAATGTTGCAGGAATACTCTTTTAAATTCATTCACATAATTCAAATTTTGGTTCTATTTTCTTGCATATGAAGAAAAAATACCCATCTGAAATTTAAACAGCAGTTCAAGACAATTTGGGTCAAGCTTCTTATTAAAGGCAAATTTTCCCCATTACTCATATAGATTAATAACTTATTCTTTATGTGGCCCACTGAAACATTCAGATCTCTACTACATCAGAACTGTTGACATAACACCATTAATATTTCTGTATAACTAAATGTAAACCAGCAAATTATGCAACCAAAGCAAATGGATTCATGCAATGCTGCTTTCAATCTGCCTGACAGAAATGGGGACAATGAGTATAAACTCACTGTCAGTTAAATAAACTGTTGAGTATTACCCAATGTCAGCAAATATTACATACAGTTTCTGATAAATACAGTAAATGAACATAATCTTGTTTTCCTCACATAGTATGTCCAACAACCACTGCTCATTATCTGAACAGGCAGAACATAGTGTAAAAAACTGCCAAAGTGCAGAGTATTCCCTAAGCACTAATGCTCCCCAGCATCCTCCTGTCACTCTGAAGCTCTGCCTCTTCTGAGATACTGCAGGACAGAAAATAAGATAGTTGAGCTTTCTGAAGGAAATACTAATTCCTGTTGTATGGTATTTTGACATAAATGATCCTCAACTTTTGATTTTATATAGTGAAAAAGAAGTCAGGTTTAGCCAAAAAAAAAAAAAAAAAAAAAAAAAAAAAAATAAAAATTTTTNAAAAATGAAAAAAAAAGCAAAGACAAACAAAAAAAAAAAAAAAAAAAAAAAAAGGAAGTTGAAAATTTTCTTGTGGATTTTTTCCTAGCCGGTTTTATTAATTACACCTTCTCAGCAGGTTAAACCAGCAGGCTATTAAAATTGCTGCAAGGCAGAGTAGGTAAGCAGCAGCATGGGTCTCAGCCTAGTAAGATTAATGTCCTGTGCTCCTCAGAAGACAACATTTCAGCTGTAGCAACAATTCTGCCCACTTTCTTTTAGTTTCAGTCTCTCTCTTTTGTATCTCTGCCTTTGTGATGGCAGTTTGCTTCAGGGTAAGACTGGATCTTTGTCAAAATCAGTTAAATGACAGACAAGCCAGAAAGGAAAACAAAAGAGAAAATATTTGATAAGTGATTCTGACCTCTGTGTGTAAGTGCAGTTAAGTTCATTTTGTCAGGTAAACCCCCAGTACCACTTTCCAGTGCAGGAGCTCAGTGATGTATTGCATGGTGTGATCAAATACTTCTTCCCTGATTCCCAAGCCAGGCATTCTCCTACAATCTGGTGACTGATAGTGGTAGTACTGCAAATGCATCAGTTGTGAGCAGACCTCTCCTCTTCTCTAGCCTTCCTGTCACTGCTCCTCTTCTGTATCTCCATTAGTACTGACAATGATGAAGGAAACTGGAATTTGTTCCAAAATTCTGAGTTTCTTCTCATTCCAATCCCACTGTCTTCAACCATTTCTGTCTCTTGACAAGGGCTGAGTGTGCTCTGTTCCAGCTCCTTCTGAAATGAGATGATGGATGCATCTACATAGCATTTTACTGCAGACCAGGACTGTGCTTGCAAAGTGAATCATTTGATCATTCCCACTTACTGTGCTTTGGTTCACATCTCAGAGCAGTCTCAGAATACATGAACACGACTCCTTTCAAACTAAGCTGAGAAATGCACCCCAGCAGCACATTGCTCTAACTGGCAATGAGCATTTAGTCTAGTGGACCAGATTTCCCAACTTTTCCTAATGGGGTAAAAAAAAAATCAAAACCACAATAACAAATATGTATGGCACAGATACCCTCAGCAACAAGAGTTTTGCTCTAGAGACCAGCCTCTGCATCTGCTAACCCAGACTTAGGTGATGAATCCATTATAATCCAACTTACCCCAAGGATTTCTTTCCTGTGTAGGCTTGGCAGTTGTACTCTTCCACACATATTTGCATTGGACCTTCGCCTTTGCAGTTTAGACTTATTGTTGCAGTGGCCTTTACAATATTGGCAGTGCTGAGGAAGTAAAGAACATATGCCATGCTTACCTCATTGAACAAAATTTGATCAGGAGGATAGATCTTAACTGTCCAGTGGCCCAGAGGCTGGAACATTCACCAAAGTTGTAGAAAATGTGATGAATTTTAGTCCCCAAACTACAATGTTCAAAGTCTGGTATTTCACAGGGATAGTTTTACTGGGACAGAAAGACTGTACATTGAAAAAAGAGCAAGAGTGAAAATGCGCAATTATGAAGGCACCTAAAAGGAAGAGAGAATTGGGTTCTCTTCCTTATACCCCTAAACACTGATTTATTTTATCCAGTAATTAATTCATGAATCGCTGGATTATTTATGAAATAACAGTACTTCCCAGGCAACAGCCAAACCACTGGGCCACAGAGTTATGTTAACTCATTCTCCCTTCCCTACTTAACTATTTGCTGAGAAGCGGAACATTGCAAAAACCAAAGGTTTACCCTGAGGTCCTGCAGTCTGGGCTTATCTCAGGAGATATATCCTTGGGATTTTCTTGGATGAACAATCTACAGGTTGTGACTGTATGCTTTGTTTTGCTTCCATGAATAAAAGTACCCAGACTCCTTCCAGCTATGCCTTGAAATCACCTGCCTGCCTTTTGAAAGGAGATGTTTGGGAGTCTAATTCCAGAAGCAAAGTCAGGGTGGTGAATTCTGAGGCAGGACAGGAGTCTATTTCTGTGCCCATTTTTTCCTTATTGGCCACATTAAATAGCTTCCCAAAAGCCTGGGCTTCCACTATCTCCTTAAATACTCTTCCCGGTGCAGGTCTCGGCTGGGTCTTACCTCCAGTCCATTGCCATAGAAGCTTTGTTCTGAGCCTCTCCTCCAGACAAAACCCACAGTGCTACTTTCACTGCAAATGCCATGTCACAGAGAATTAGAGAGGATTTTTACCTTTCATGAAATTCATTGACTGGTTATAATTTTTAACATCCTTTGTTTATTACTAAACCTAATTGAGTCCAGAGTCCCAAGGAACAAATGCTCCATAACCCACTAAATACTTCCTTGTTCCATCAGCTCCAGCCTAGATTATCTTTATGCTGTTCCCAAGTAAATGGAAATGGTTGCTCTGTAAGATCAAGAAGACAAATACTTAAATGAAGTGTGATAAAATATGACAGACTCTACAGCATTGTTGGTTCATTCCTACCTCAGATGTGTTTCCAAAGTACCAGGACAGCACATTAATCAGAAAGAGTGTTCTCTAACTTTTCTTATTTCTGTTATAAAACTGATAATCTATTTAAGAGAAGTTATTAGTGCTTAAATGTGCTTTTAAACCATGTTAAATTCTTCATAAGAAATATTTTCTTTAGTGTTAATGCTTTCCTATTCAGAATTTAGGGGGACAGAACTGAATTAGTATCCTTACCTAAATTCATTTCCTCTGAAGTCTTTGAAAGAGCTGGTCTTCAATACTGCCCATCCACAGCATTAAAAAACCATCAGAACACAGGGACTTAAAATTACTTACATAGTTACTTATTATTTGACTTTTTGTTTTTGAACCCTTGAGTTATGTATGCTTCATGTCACAATTCTCAGGCTTTCATCATAAACCTAAAAAGGTTTTTAAATGAAAGCTAAGATTTTCACTTACTTTATAATCATAGTAATTATGGCACTATTAAAAATCCAAATATTAACATGAAATCACAAGATTTGGCAACACTCAGTTTCTCTACATTTTTTTGCATTGCCGATAGAGTTTAATATTATTTTTAAAACTGAGCCTGCTCCTTCTTTTATTTGGATCTTTATTACTAACTGCAACAGCAACAAGGTCAGGACAATTGATTGCACTTGCCTTCCTTTTGAAGAACTTTTGAGGAGAGAGGAAAAGCCATCCATGTTTTCTCACCTGTACATAACACCACAGCATTACTCAATGTCCATCCTTTTCGTAGCAGGTTCTCTAAGGGAAGAGAATATGTGGAAGGAAAAACAGGTGGTAAGAGAAAAAGTGCAAAAGAAAGACATAGGTTTTCTCCCCTGGCTACTGAAATGTTTTGCTTTGTTGTGGACCAGTGGCCACTGATTGCAATGCAGCCAGAATCAGAAGCTGGCCAAAGGCATGTTTGTATGGTCACAGAGCATGGTGAAGAGCTCCAGCGGTGAGGAGATGCCTCTGGAACCAAAACCAGTATAGCTAAGTCAACATTCTTCTGTTTCCACACCAATTAACTAATTAACCTGGAAGAAGATTGAAAATAATAACAACTGTGCTGTCTTCACCCAACCAATATTTTATACAAAGTTCAAAACATCCAGAAGCTCACAGGGACAACTCTCACCCTACATCTCTTTGGTACCAGTGCCGTTTCCCTTCATTACTGTCCCGTATAACAAGCGTGCCTATGCACGTTTTGAACCCAGTGGAGATTTGCCTGGCAAAGCATGTCCATCTCGGTCAGTGCTGTTGGCACCCTCGCAGGCACGGCTGAAGGGAGCCTCAGGCTTGGCAGCTGTACTTGCACACCACATCCCTGGCCACGGCAGGGACGCATTCAGGCCCTTGCAGGTCAAGGCAGGGCTCCCAGGCCAGCTCCTTCTCCCGCCCCAGCGGCTCACCCCAGGCATCGCTCCCAGGATGCGCCACAGGGCAGGTGGGCACAGTCCCCCAAAACAGACAGGCAGGCCGAGGGGCAAGGGAGGACAGAAGCACGGCGTCGGGGAGCCCCCTCTCATCCGGCTCCAGGGGGGACCCTGCGGGCTGCTCTGCCCCCGGAGTCCCGCTCCTACCCCGGGGAGATGGAGACGGCCGTGGGGAGACCCCGCGGGGGCTGCCGGCGAGCATCGCCGCCTCCGGGCGGGTACC
>VXBT01007850.1:1549534-1582755 GCA_013400235.1 Oriolus oriolus
CTCTCCCGCCCGACACCCCCGTCTCTCTCTCCCCACAGTGTCAACGATCCCGGCAACATGTCCTTCGTGAAAGAAACTGTGGATAAATTGTTGAAGGGCTACGACATCCGCCTCCGGCCAGATTTCGGAGGTGAGTCGCCCTGCCCGGGTTTGCCGCCCGGAGATTCCCCATCCCCCCCCGCCCCAGCTGTCCCCGGGTGCCGCCGCTCCCGCACGGCGGGTCCGACCACCGCGCCCCCGCCGCCGCGGCACCTCTCGCCGCCGGCTAAAGGTCTGGTCTGCTCGCAGGTCCGCCCGTCTGCGTGGGGATGAACATCGACATCGCCAGCATCGACATGGTTTCTGAAGTCAACATGGTGAGTAGCGGGCGAGCCCGGCCGGCGCCGGGGCTGACGCCCGGGTCACGGCCGCCCGTTCCCCATCCCTCCTTTCTCACGAAGTCGCTGCCGCCTCGGCGGGCGGCGGCGGTGCTGCGCGGGGCTCCGAGCGCTGCCCTCTTCGCTTGAAAACTTTATTTCCCTGGAGACGCGCTTTTCTCCTTCTCCTCTTTTTCCCACTCACTGCTAGCGGCCGTGTCCGCGAGTGTGCCCGGCCGCCGGTTTGCACCAGCCCTCCTTCTCCTCCCGCTGTCCCCCCGGGCGGCCGGAGCTCGCTGGGGCTCCGCCGGGCCGCCGGCACCTGCCGCGGCCTCGCAGCCGGCGGGATGCGGGGCGGGCTGGCGGCGGCCGGCGGGCTTCCCGGGCCGGTGATGGAGGGCCGCGGCTGTCGGCATCTCCCTGCTTCTTGCGCGGTTCAGGGGAAAAAAACCGAACAACTCAGCTTGTCTGTGGGTAAACTCTGACGTGTGCGAGTGCTTTAAGGCTTGTTGAGTACCCAGAGCCGGCGCGGTTGTGAATGGACTTGGGAGGACTTGTAGTCTAGCCTTGCCTCGGAAAGTGATGCTGTGCGGGGCTGTCGGGTTCACCGATGGACAGGGAGGTGTTTAGTGCCTTTCTGCGTTTTGGTCCTCTCGTCTGTATACTTTGATGATTTGAGGTTAGAAGCTACAATTTGAGTTTCTCGTCCTAATCCTAAATCTGAGGTGGATTTTTCATGTTCCTTAGCAAGTTACTCCTTCTCTCTGTGTCTCAGTTTTTTCCTTGTATTCTTCCTTTCGCAAACCTCGTGTAGAAAGATCAGCCCACTCTGCAATGCTGTAGTTACATTTGTGGCATTAGAAGTAATATTTACACGTTTGGAAGCTGAGCTCTCTTATAGTACATATGACGCTAACACTACACTACCTCTCCTGCAGTGAACTGTTGCAGTGTTACAAGCTGGTGTATCTTGGCTTGATACATGATCCCTGTATTTTCATTAATCCTGCCACTACTTTCACACCCTCTACTTGAAATTCTGAGAAACTTTCGATCTACTTCTCATCCTTTAAAAAATGTTTTTGACAGAGATACAGTTACCCGTTTGCAGTTAAAAGTGTCCTCAATGCCAGCCTTTCTACTCATTCAGGAGGGAAAAACGATGAGATAATTCTTTCTTACAAGAGTTCGTCTTAGGCTTCATGCAGATTCAGGCAACTGCAGAGACACCTCATGTATTTGACAGGCTTTTCTGTACCTGTAGGATTGCTTCTCAAATAAAAAAATGGGAGCTGAATGAAAGCTTCTCTCTGAAGAGTAATTGAAAAGTCTGACTTCACTACCCCCACTGCCACCTTCCCCACCTCTGGATATGTTCCAGTCTTAGGGAAGCATTACATGACTCATTAAATTAATATATAACACTGTGTATGTGAAGTGCCAGAGAGGCAATAAATATCAGAGAAAGGCATACTGAGATTGGAAAGAAAATGCTGCTTTTTCTACTTTTTCTTTTCTTTTCCCAGCTGCAGGACAGCCTGTTAGGTTTAAATAACAACTTGTCCAACCCACTGTAGCATGGGTATAAGGAAAAGTAAGTAATTACACTGCTTCCTATGCTAGGCTGGGTAATCAGATCCTCAGTGATATGGGAGCTCCTCAAGAGCATCCCCTTCCCCCAAACAGTGTGTCAGTGTACCAGTTGCTTAAGCTTCTAGCTGCCCCAGGAGTCAGTGCCCACTCTTGCCTATTAGCTGCCAGGGCAGCTGTAGAGAAGTTTCTTTTTATGTGCCCTCTCATGGGGCAATGCAAAGTCTGAAAAATATCAATACAGATCTTGCAACAGAAACAAATAATGTGTTTCTGAAGAAAGTTGCTAAAGTACTTTTGTTATGAAAACTGTTCTAGTTTACTTCAGGAAAAATGAACAGGAAGAGCTTCTGGTTGGTGAACACCTTACTATAACCAGAATTTCAGCTGAGCTTGTCTCACCTCCCTGGAAAAGAAGTCATTGGCTAAGCACAGCTATATTCACGTACTGCCTGAGTTGGTTACTTCTACTTGTTTTAAGTAACTTTATACTGGTCTGTGAGGATTCTTGAGTACATATCAATGAACAGTGAATAAGGATGAGCAGAAGGAGCTTTTCAAGATAACTCAAGTATTTATTTTAAGTAGTAATTTGGACGGGAAGATAAAGACACAGTTAGTCTGAAGACCTGAGGCATAGCTGTTGAATTTCATGCTGGTTGCCAACTAAACTTTTAAACTTTGACATATTCTTTCATTTAATTGCAAGCAGTTACTGTGAGTGTTGACCTTTAGCCTCATCAACTATTGAAATATCTTACAAGAATTTCTCTGTGTGAACTGTGGTAGTATGGACATTAATTCCTTTGAGTTAAATCTAGACATTGGTATAACCTTTTATAAATTAGCTTGTTAAAATTCATCTCTGTATTAAAAATAAAACAACCAGAGATTTAACATTCTTCAATTTTATGGACATAAATAAAATGTTATTACAGCAAGTTTTATTATGCTACCTTATAGAAAGCCTGTAATGTAGCTTTCAGTGACATGATAACAATTCTTTGTAACAGGAATTACAGCTTGTATCATGCTCTTTTCTATTCATAATCAAACTGTAGGTTTATATATAATATATTCCTCTATGAATCTTTATTTGCTAGTTATTTATTAAGCTTTCCAGCATTTTAAAAATTTATTTGTGTGGTTTTAGTCTTTCTGTTGAAAGTCACTAGAAGTCCTTTTCCCTATACATCCAGGCTACCTGTAGCTATTTTTTAGAATACACTTACTGAATAGCCGTGTACATCTTCCTTGGATTACATGGAATGATTAACATTTTTCTTTATTTTTAATGCTGAAATGCTAATCTGCATCAGGAGGACAGATGCAAGTATCAGGATTGCAGACCATCAAATTGTTTTACTGAAAAGTTGTAAATAAGCAGTTTCTATTTGATTTCACAACATCTTGAAAGTATTGATTAGAATTATTGAAATTGTAAACATGTATGATATAAAAACCACGTGCTTTGATATTTACACTTAAAGTTACATATATATGGTAGCAAGGGGGAATTAATGAAGTTGCATATAAGTGCATTGCTCAGGGAAGGGCTGCAGTCTGTTAATGACCTGCACATATATCTATATCTGTATCTTGGTTTGTTTTATTCCCCTGCTTAACCTGTACATTCTTTCCCATAATTATTTGCCTATTTCACAAATTGTATGTGTAAATGGATACTTAAGCACCTACTTATTTTTGTGGATACTTTAACACCTACCTCCAATAACTGCATTTAAAACCGCTGTAAATTGTACAGAAATATAAATCTCCAAACAAAATACTGATCAGTAATAACAACAGATGTAATACTGAGAATATACTGTAAGTCATCTTACAAATAAAGAGTATGGAAGATTCCTGTTGTCAGATTTCAGTAATTTAGCTGTAAATTTTATCATTTTTCATGATTGAGGTCGATTCTGTTTTGTTCTTGCTGTGTTTTTAGGTGTTTTGCTTAGATTACATGAATTGAAAAAGAAATAGTTCTTGTGCTTTTGCTAGTCTGTCAGCCTATTTCCAATCAGACAGGTCCCACAATTTGCCATTTTTTTTATAGTCTGAGTCTTCTTCAGTGTTTGGTCTCTGAATCAAATGTGTTAGTTCCAGGCATTCAATTTTCAAGCACCCAAATACTTCTGTATTTAGGAAGTTAAATAATCAATGCATTGAATCTCCAAACAGCCCCCTCTTTAAAGTCATTATTACAGCTGGAAGACTAAAGTACTGTGCTTTCATTTTACCATAATTTTACAATGTGTTTCATAGTTTATGGGAAGTAATGCTATAGAGTGGATGGAGAAAACAAGGGTATCAGTGCAAAAATGAACCTTTCTTCTTAGAGTTAATGTTTTGCAGAGAATAGGAAATGTGCTACTGCTCTCTGAAGTGCTGTCTGCATTCTCTTTGTTTATAGAGAGGACTTCAGAGCTGTTCATCAAGCGTTTCTCAAAGGCTCTAATTTTGATAAAATTAAGCCAGCAAAACCCAGGAGGCGTCATTTGCTGTATGGCTGTCCTGCTGTTTTGAGAATACTGTAGTCAGAAAATTAGTTTGACATAAAGTCAGACCTTAAAACAGATGAGTTGTTGTTTCTGAAAAACATGTCACCTATTCTATGCTGTCACACTAAAAAAGATGTAATCTGTTCTGTGCTAATACCGTAGTTTTTATTTTTACATCTGTGGCTTTATAAAACTGCAAGTATGCATATAGACTTCATTGGGTGCCTGCTGATTTTCAAAGCAATTTTGACATCTTTCTGACAAATTGTGTTTTAGTTGCTGCCCTAAGGTTGACTGAAGTTACTATTCATTGAGACTAAATAGTGTCTCACAAATAATTATTTTTAAGTGGATTAATTCATGCTTCACCTGAAGTACTGAGGGTGCAGAACGTCATGCTTCTGTTAATGAAATCTGTCCCATCTTACTTTAGATGTTAAAAAATTTGGTGGATGCAGTTTATGTAAATTAAGATTTATAGCGTTAGATGTCTAAGTGAGAGCTGGATTGCTAAACTCCACAAGTGCAGTTAACAGAGATCTAGAACAGAATGTGGGTGCTTGGGCAAAGGTGTCTACTGTCATTTTGGTTTCACAGTATGATACTTGCCCTCTGGTTTCCAGTCCAGGTTGGTGCAGATCTCCTGCAAGTCTTCTGCCATGTCACTGTGCCTAGGTATTAGATAAGACACCAGCTCCTGAAATTTAAACAACTGAGTCTTGTTCTTGTCAATACAGGTGATGGAGTCAAGAGAGCTTAAAATAAAGAAGGCAATGTAATAGGGCTTCTTAGATATTTTAGGTGCCTCAAGGTACCTTGTTTGGACTCCAACTGCCTCTCTAGAACTTAAGGGAACCTGCATAGATCCTTTGCTGTACCTGCCAGCCCTATGCAGGGGTCCTGCATAATCCAGGCAATCCAAAATGGCACAAGACACCTTTGCTTAGGTCAGTTAATTGTTCCTTAGATGCACAGTCAAAGCTTATCCTCCAGATTCCCTCTGGAGTTAGAAGAAGGAGACAGTCACTAATTTGTAACAGGTATTTTAGGTGTCTGTGTGGTTGTTATTTTTAAAATGGAAGGATTAATCTTTATGGGAGGTGTCCTTGTTTCCTGAGTGGCTATGGAGAGAGCCAAGGCAACTCGTTTCGTGTTTGAGCAGGCACAGTGAAACGTAACCTATGTTTCCTGCTGTAAATGTAGCTTATATTTCCTGTCGTAAACAGATACTTTCTAAACACTTTGCCGACAGCATCTTGATGTTGCCTCCTGCAGGAAATCATAACCGAGTTGTGACATACTTTGCTTTGAAGATTCAGATGGAGAAATTAAAGGTGTTTTTCTGATACAATGGTTACATAATTGTACTGAAATACAAGTTTTCTAGGTAGAAGAAGATTCACGTGTGCAGTGCTTATTACTAGTTCACAAATCACAGGAGTATAGAATAGAATACATAACTTTATATTCTGATTTTGCTTTTATATATTTTATAATTTAATGTATTTAAGGAGAATAGTAGATCATACTATGGCAGAAAGACCACATACATAATTTTGCATGTATGTGTGTATACACACACAGGTATGTATTTGATACATAATATAGGGGGAAAAAAAGGAAGAAGAAAGAAGTAGTGCCCAAGCAGAGAAGGATCTCCCGAGGCCAGCATAGCCCTGCAAAGAGTGCTGTCACTGTGCTGGTGGTGAGCCAGTATCCATCCACTACGAGAGGGGTGTGGCAGCAGGCACTGATCCTGGAGGATAGTCTTACAGGTTGCCTGCTCCCTAGTTGCCAGCTGACCACAAGATCATCCAGCCTTGTCTCCTTGTCTCCTCCGTTTTTCTTCCTCAGGACAGTACCTATGAACATCCCCAGCCTGCCTCACTTTCTCTCTCTCTCCATCTCTGTCATGTTTCGTAGTTCTTATTGACAGAGAGAGAGAAGTGCTTGTAGCAGACGGCATGATAGGAAAATGACTCCTGTTTGTCCAAGGGAATTGATGACAGGCTTCTGCTTATCCGCAGTGGAAAGCAGCAGCTCTGAAGGGGAAGGAATACCTGCTTATGCGGAGACAGGGAGGTAGTTAACGTTGCTGGGGAGTGCCAATAGACTATTTAAAAGCCAGCTCCTGTGGCCAACATTGAATCATCCAGACCTGGATGATGAAATAGATATGATCTGTGATGACATCAATCTGGAATAATTGCAAGTAGTCCGTGGACAAACAGGGATTCAAAATTATGTTTACAAACTAGAGGAATGGCCCTATACAAAGAAGGAGCAAGCACGAAGTGCTGCATTATATAATGAATGATGAATCCATTATTTAAAATCATAAAGATTTGGCTAAGCAGTAGGACACTAAAAGAAGGTGTTACTGGACCAGAATCTAAAGCAAGTGGAAAAGTCACAGGTGCAGTATAAGTGAAAAAACACACATCTTACCTTGGGGTACATAAATAGAAGTGTCATTCACAAGACACACGGTTTGCTTTGTTGTTAGTTAAGCCTGAGCAAGAATGCTGTGTCCAGTGTTTCCTCACTGGCTTTCAGGGAGATGGAAAGAAACAGGAGGTGTAAGGAATGGAAAAAAGCGTTTCTAATTAAAATAATTACAAAACAGGGCATATGCAGTGACGTTGAAGTAAAAGAGTTTAGCAGTGAAAAATAAGATGGGGAGAAGAAATAAAGTTCCCAATATGTAGGATGCTGGCAGTGAGAGAATGATGATCAGTTGCTCTTTAGCACCAATTGAATTAAGACCTGAAGAAATTAAGGAAATTAAGGAATTGATTTCAAACTGGTTTTCATCTAGCTACATTTTTTGTAGCACCTCCTTTGTTTCAGGTTTTCAAGAAGAGATTCGGTAAATACCTCTTCCAGTGGTGTTCTTGCCTTTGGAGAGGCTGGGCTAGCTGATGCTTTGAGATCTTCTCCAGTACTCTATTTCTGTGGATCTCTTCTCTGATTTAATTATTATTTCTGTCAGCACTCACAAGTGTGTTTTGGTGTGGTTTCAGATGTTTCTGCTGGTATCATGCTGATGCCACAGAAGATGAGAAGTTTCCTGTAGGTCATTTGTAATAAATGCCAGTGCCATAAGTATATGCCTTGCTATCTGAGATGTCATTAGTCACCAACACTGTGTATAAGTCTTCACTGTGTTCTCAGTACCATTGCATCAATTGCACCAGGTGTCACATGTGTGTCCTTTCAAATATACATAGTAGTCATGGAAAAAGGTTACTAAACTACAAGGTCGGGACTTCTGTGCATGTAACCATGATATATTTTTACTTCTGCTGAAAGACTTTTATAATGCCCGAGTAGTGAAGAAGTACACTAATTTAAGTTAACAGGAGTGGAAAATTCACAGGATCTTTATGGATTTATACCTACTTTATACCTGGTAATTTTTTTCCATTCCCTTGGAGACAGAAGAAAAGAGATAAAGGAAAGAGGGATTTTTATATGAAGATCTTTATTAGTGCACTGAATTCTTATTCAGATAATTTAATGTCTGTAGTGATACAGAAAGCTTAGCAATTTTCTAAAGGCACGGCAGGCAATGGCATGCTTGGCAGAGGACAACGTACAAACATAGAAACTTCGATGACACATCTGACACAAAGGTCCACAGAGCCAAATGTCCTGACTCTGCTGCTGGCTGGTGGTGGATGCTTGGGGAGGAAACCAACGAATACATGTTACTGCTTGTCTAGGGTACTTTTACAGTCTCCAGTGATTTGTAACTTGAGGAGTGTATCTTTCGTTTAGGTGTCACCAGAGCATTGGGATGATTTAGCAACAATTCACTTTGCCTCACAGTTTTCCTTTTAATAAAGATATGATTACATAAAGAATTTAAACTCAGGTAGAATCAAGTGCAATCCATCAATACTGAAGGATAATAAAAACTTTCAGTGGAAGAGGTTGATAGTATTTAGCTACCATTAGGGGTTTTAGCTTATCCAGGACAAACTTTCTTTTTTTTTCCCCTGTGACACAGAGTCATAAAAAGTAGCTGGAAGAAGAATCATTTCAAAGCGACAGTTTATTTAATATTTGTAATGGAATGTCACAGTTCCTCATAACCACAGATATTGCAAGGAAAAAAAATCCCCAAGTCTGGGCATATCTGATTCATTACTCACTATTACGGATTTGAACCAATAATTTTGGCAAAATAATTTGTTCTCTCAGCAGTTAGGAGCTGGTTAGAGGTCACTGTGATAATGTAATCTGCAATATGAATGTAATATTGCATGTGGCAGAGAGGGAAGGTAAAACAGCTGTGCTGGGAGGTCTGCAGTTACACTGGATAATTGGCAGTTCAGCAGCAGTTAATGACTTTTTTCTTTATACTAATATGAATGTTGAATTTTCATTAGTTCATGGGTATGTCTCCATGGCACAATACAGCACTCTGCAGAGATGCCAGAGGTGCCTCTGGTGCAGCTAGTAGAATTTCTGGATGCTGTGAAGTTATGTCAACGCAGAGCTCTGTACAGGATGGTTGTACTAGTGGGAGTTTGGTCTTTGAATAAGGCTTGTCTCACAAGCTTTGAACAGGTTATCTGGTGTACGACCAGCATCCAGCCAGAGCTGATCAGCAGAATGCTCGTTAACAAAGAGAAGCACTTCCATAAGAGAGTATTTTTTGTTCGGAAACAGGTATTTAAGACAACAAGGATGACTGGCCCTCGCGAAGCGCCTGTCTGGAGGTTGTTATAGGATAATGGGATGGAGAAGACAATGAGAGGAGTTGACTGACTTAGGATAGATGCTCAGTTTTCAGTTAATGTTGGAATGAATTCTACCTGTTGCTCCTTCTTAACCTGCCTTTTCGAAGATAATTAGAAGACAGCCCTGCACTGGTACACAGCTGAGCTTTAGTTGACTAAGTAGTATTAGCAAGCAGGTTAATGCACTACAGGTAAATTCTGTATATGATGCGAACTGCAGAGGGTTTTTCATGTAGATTTTGTGTGAGTCCTGAATCAAAATACCTGTAGGACAGAGAAGATAGCCTTTAAAAGCAAGCTCAAATCCATGTGAGTAAAAATAGGTCATCCCTTGTTCTTTGAACTGAGATACAAGATAGCCCCACTGTCTTACTCTGCTGGCCTGTGAACCCTAAAGTTACTTGAAGGGAAGAGCTTCATTCCCATGACTATGTCCGGTTCACGTGAGGGATATTTTAAGGTTCCCCATTCTGGTTGTTACTCACCCATCACAGCTTTAGCAAGTGAGCTCATTGCTTAGTTGCAATGTCAAATGTTGATCTGTAATCCAATTCAGGTGCACCTGAGCTGGGCTGGGCAGGGCCCTTCATGCTTTTGGACTGGGCTGAAGCACAATCAGAAAGCTGAGGGCTTTGCCTTTCAGGAGCTGCGCTTGGCTGTGTGGGGAATCTGAGCCCCTGTCACATCTTTCAGTGGGGAAATAATTCAGGAAGAGTAAGAAATTGAATCTTCCAGATTTAGAAGGCTAAAATGTAAACTAATTTTCCTACTTAATCAAATGCTATTTTGTAAGCAGATGACCATTTTTCTTGGTGTTTTCCAGTGACGATTTTTCCTGGTGGTTTCTATGCTACTGTGCATTTTAGAATGCACTGAAAAATTGAAGTTGAAAATAATAGATAATACAAAATTGCATTTAAATTCTCAATATTACTGGGTAATGCAGTAAGTCTTGTTAGTTGTTAAAGGTACAAAAGATTAATTTAGGCCTATTGACATGTCTTTTTTTCTCTGCGCCAGCAGTGATTTGTTTTAGCTTCTGACCTCCTGGGCTATTCAGATAGGAATCCTAGGCTATTCACTCTAACTTTCTAAGCATTTTCCAATCATATACAGTAAGTTTCTATTTGGATTACAAAAATATCTCCCAAACCAACTGGAAGTTTACATAGGAAGATGTCTTTAGACCTGCAGAACAATATATATGACCCTTAGTTTTGGTTTTGAGCCATGAACTGTGGCTCTGCTAAATTTAAGAGTTGTGGTGCTCCTGATGATCTGTAGAATGTCGAGACTTAATGTGCTTGAGCACAGGACCTGTGCTGAGACATGCACTTGTTGTATGTCAGTCATCAGCATGGATTTGTCCCAGCCGTTTCCCAGGCTTGGCACTCTCTGGAGGTTAGCACATGCCAGCTCCACTGCCAGTAGACAGCTTGGATGCAGCTACTTGTGCTGTGAAATAACTTAACCTACACAGAAACACATTGTGCCATGCAACAGCACTTGCCCCTCAGACAAGAGAACTCCTTGGCTGACTTCATTTGTTAGGTTAGATCTATCCAGAAAGTGCAGTTTGTTTCATCCATGCGAAGTTACGTAGCCGTCCTTTCTAGTGGGAGAGCTGACTCTCCAGAGGGCGATACAGCTGATCTGACTGGCAGATCTGGGTTAGAAGATAGCCCATGCAGAGCTCAATGAACTTGTAGATAGTTCATTGTGCCTTGTTTCTTTCCATTCTCTGTACAGTGCACATGGCTTGAGCCAAATGCCCATCTGTTGCCCTTCTGGCAGTAAGTGAAGTGAATGCCACCTGCATGACCTCTTGACTCTACCCAGCTGTCAGAGATTTTTTTTTTTTTTCTTTTTGAGAAAATAGATGGACAGATATTCCCTTCATGTTGGGAAACTGCTGTTGCAGACTTGTTTATGAGGGGTGAGCTCTCTCTCTTGGTCTTGCTTGGCTTCATGCCCCTTGACAGCAACTCCACACAGTTCAAATGCTGTGTGTTGACCTGCATGACTGAGCAGAAAGCTGTGTCAGGTGAGCGACAGCCACCGTTGAAGAGAAAAAGGAGCTTGAGGTGGAACACAGGACAGCTGCACAGGACAGCTGCACTACATGTACTTAAATTCAGAGGAGATGTTGTTCACTTCAGTTTAGATAGATAAATGTCTATAAGGGAAGGATTTCCAGAGTACTTACTTTGTGAAAACAAACTAAAGGAAGTACCAGAGTCCCATAAGCAGCCTTTGTTAGATACCTAGAGTGTAGGTGCAAATTAATTGCGTAGATGAGCTAGACTGGGCTTCACCTTTACCTGTGTGACAGAGAAAGCAGGTTGTCCTTGGGCAGTAAGGGCTTAGGGAGTGTGTAAGGAGTAGTTAGCAGTACCGGTGTGTGTTTGTGTGACGAACAAGTGGTGATTAAGAGAAATCAATTTTAAGGAGGAAACAGCTCATTTCCTTTTAATCAAAAATGGTGTCTCCTTTGGCATTTCTTCCTTTTTTTTTTCCCCCAGAAAAATGGTTGAGCTAGCTTGGGAATAACTTGGCTATTTTAAAAATAGTTCTTTTTATAAACCATCCCCCTTAAATGGACAGGAAAAAAAAAGAGGAATAAAAAGATGGGCAGTGAATTAGCAAATGCATTTAAGGTAGCTGATCAGCTTATCTTTCCAGTAGACCCACTTTAGTCGCATGCTCATGTATTATTAACCTGACTGCATCAAGGCTGATACCGTATGTCTTTCCCAGCATACCCATTTATGTGGCGTGGGGTGCCTCTTGGATCGTATGCTGGTGCTGTAATTTGGAAAGGGAAGCAGAAAGTTTGCATAATGTGATCTTGTTACCTACTAGTATAATATTCTTTATTGGTATTATAAATACCTATTTAATATCATCATGAGTGATCTGGAAGATGGGATACCTTCCAACCTGGTATTCTATGATTTCATGATCTTTACATTAAAAAGAAAAGGTTCTAACCTCCAAAGATCCTTTTTGCATAGCCTTCCTCAAGAAATCATCTAGCCCTAACACTTGTGGTATTAGGCTTTTCTTTCATTAGTCACATCTGTAAGGACCTCATTTACAATCTTGCATTATATTCCTCTAATTTACTTAGAGAGACACATGTATACTGTCATTTAGTAACCTGCTGGCACAAAGGTTTCTATATGTGCAATGTGGTTTAACTGAAAAAAGAATTATTCTACTGAGATGTAAGTATATCCATTGATTTGACTGCTGGTGCTCACTGAGCTGTCTTTAAGACAGAAGTCACAGTCATTTACTGCTACTTTTCCCTAAAAGTCCCTGAATGATTTTTGTTAATAGCTCAAGCAAGTGACCAAATCTCATGAGACTCCTGTATGAATCTCTTGCAACTTTTCTTTCTCATCCCTCTTGACTATTGATTATTCACATCTTTTGTGCTGTAAAGCAGGAGGTAGCCTTTTTTTCATCATTATTTTTATAGTCCTTTTCTTAAGATATGTGGTCTACAAAAAAAGAAAAAAAGAAATCTGTTGTGGTGAAAGCCAGATCCTTCCTCTCCCTGAAAACACTGCTGAATTACAATTCAAACAATACAAACATAGCTTACTACTTTCTGGCACACAACTAGCTAGCCCTTCTGAGCTTGACTGTAGCTGAGCTTGATACTGCAAAATGTGGTAATAAATGAGTTCTAAAATTCTTTGCACTTCTATATGCTGTTTGTTTTTAACATTTACAGAGCAATATTGAATGTCATCTGTACCCTAGTATGTGTGGCGTTGTTGAATCCTATGTCTCTTTATATATTCATGTTATTGTGGTGCCCTTCATGATCATAAAACAAAAGCAAACCTGAAATAAAATATTATGATGAATCTATACTTAATGGCAGATCACTTTGAAGGAATTCGATTAAAACATGGCAGTCATGCAGTAACAGTGCTGAAGATTCCAAAGGTGGATTTAGTTAATTGCTTCTAGAGGACACAAAATTAAACACTACCTTTCAAAAATGAGTGATAAATCTCCAGATACATGGAAATAATGGGTGTGAAGAATTGACTAGATGTAATGTTGATGAAGGCAATCAAAGGATGAAAGTGTCAGGGTTACTTTTCAATCTGTCATTGAATTGTGGTCATCTATCACTGCAACCAGATTTTGTCCTAGCTCTTACTGTGGCTACTAGTATATTTCCATCTTCTTCTCCCTGTTGTCCCTTGCCAAGTCTTCATGTCTATCACTCTCCAGTCACCTTTTGTTGTCAGAAGTGTGATATTTTTTTCATCAGTTCGTGCAGCATAACCAACCCCCTGCCAGTTAGGCTGTTTCATATTCTTCAAGATGCCCTTGCCTACAGCCAGCGCCCCGGCCTCAGCACTCAGTGCTCAGCTTCAAGTCCTTTGCCATGTCGCCTTTTCTGCTGATGTGGCAGAGATGTCAGTAATTATTTTTTATGGCATGTTAATGTCTTTGAAAACAGAAAGTGCTTATTTTTAATGATACCGTTACACAATGTCTTACTTGTTTATTTATTTTGACTTGAATAGTAGACATTGTGCTGAATAAATACATATAAGAAGAGTTAATTTTTTTAAAAGCTTGAGGTACCAGACCTTTGCAGAAGAAGTCCTCCAGTTTACTCCTACCTGTGCTTTTGTTGCATTGAGCCATACCGTAACTGTGGCTGTTTCTAGTGGAGTTAGAGAATGCAAGGAAGGAAGGCAGGAGGGAATTGTTCAATTTTTAGATTACTGTATGATCACAGTGGAGTGAAAGTTCAATTTTATTTGGTTATCATCGCTCAGCAGGGACAGGGTATGTTGATTGTTTTTCACAAAACCCATCGGTAAACAGGCAGTCACTCAGAACGAGCTGTAGTCTCCATGCCATCAAAATCACGTATTTGATAATCCTCCAAGACAGTTATTTTATTGTTTGACTGAAAAAACTCCAGAGGAGACTACTTTAGCATGTTATGTCATATCAGACTTCTGAGGAACACATTATCCTTTCCTTTGCAGGGAAAATACAGTGTCAGGTTTGGCTGTTACATGCACTGGTGCAATTCCAGTGGTCAAAGAGAAGAGGTTTTGGCCCATCTTCTGTTGTCTGTCATACAGAATGGCAGAAGCAAATCGATCCAGCGCGACTTGTGATATCCTGACCATCAGTTATCCCATTATGTCATCACAGAATGGCACTAAAGCTACAGGCTTACAGATCTTCACACCAGGAGTGGAATTTTTAAGTAGTTAGGTATCACCACCTGAATTTTTAGGTACTTTGAAGGGCAAGAAATAGCAATGTTTTCCATTCTGTGTATATTCCTTGAAAAACTAGGACTCCAGCATTGTGAGTATTGGAGTGCGTGTTCAAAGCAGCAGCAGAATTTAATGTAATTACAAAACTGAATTCCAAAAATACTTCAAATCTTCATTTCTTTGAGAAAATTTTTTTTCAGACATTACCTGTGTTGGTTGTCCCTTGATACGTACAAATTTTATGTCTCATTCTGCCCACTCCTTTTTTTTTTTTTGAAAGCAGCAAAATACATAACGGAACTGGGCTAGTGTTCAGTTCAACATCCTCATACAGATGTGAAAAGTGTCACTCCTCAGGTTTGCAAGAATATTGGCTGGAGGTCTCAAACGCTGATGTGTTTCTAAAACCTGCCCTTTTGCATCAGTTATTCTCCAGCTTATCTTTGCCATTGTTAATGGAGGGTTCACTTCAGTGGCCAGCGACAATACTGCCAGTTGGGATTCCTGCTGATACACTGTCTAACGTTGTTCTGTAAGTTTTATGTGTGAAAAGGGGCTTTTTAAATCTAGAGGTCTCGGAAATATCCAGATCCTTTTCTGGGGTCTAGATGTTGTTTGTTGTCTCAGTACAAGACTAAATAAGAAACTGAGGATTCTCTTTGGGCATGCTGTTGAAAATACCTCCCTGGAGCTAATGCTCTCTGTCTGGGTGAGATACAGAGAGGAGCTTGCCAGGCTGAGCAGAGTACTGAATTTGTGTGCAATGGGCTCTGTTTGACACTTAGATGACTTGTCTATATCTTGTTTCTGTAGTCCTTACTGTTCTGCAGTTCATGCTGAGAGCTGGCTCAGCCTGGCTTGTTTGGGATCAGAGGAAGAAGAAGGTGTTTTGAGACAACTTTTCCCATTTTTCCCTTCAGCTGTTCTGTTCTATCTGATGGAGATCAAAATGTTTTCTTAATTCTTTTCAAGCTAAACTCCCAGTGACAAATATGGAAACTGAATAAAAAGTTTTGTTATATCCACCAATAGGTCCAACACCATTTTTTCCCTTTGTTTTCCCTTTATGGGAATAAAACAAACCAAGAGTATTAAACAATGATAAAAGGGGAGGCAAAAAAAATTTTTTTTAAATTATTCAATAATCTTCAGAGGCTTGGTGTCATTTAGAATTAGTGTACATCCTAAAGAAATTATTAAGGACTCTACACCTCAACAGTTACTGCTGGACCATGAAGAAATATCTCTAAGAACTGAATTTCCCTGACCTGCTTTTATGTTTGTGTGTGCCTGTGTTTCTTCTGCTATCTCACGATGACTCTTGACTTCCAGAAAAAGGTGGTGGGGGGGACGTGTGCAGGCACTGCTGCCATTAGGTTATTTCACAGCAGTGTTTGGAAAACATTCCTGAGTACTCTAACTCCAACCAACACTACCAGTAAATTCTTGGAGCATTCACACGTGGCTTTGGCCCCTGCCAGCTCTTACCCTCTTTCCAGGCTTTCCAGGCACTGCTCAGGAGTCTGCAAGTGCCAGAGTTGCTTCCGACACCCAGCTATCCCATTTTGGAAGGTGAGATAGTCTAATAGTGAGGACTTGAGATGCTCATGCCAGAGTATATGTTTAATATTCTATTCATGTTTAATCCACTAGTAGAGAGATAGCTGTAGAGTCTCTTTGAGAAATTTATCTACTGATCTGCAGGCCTAATAAGTTCAGCTTTTTTTTCAGTACCAGAAGTACTGGCTGTACTGCATTTAATCTTATTAAGCATCTTCACTATGCCATACGTGTTGAACTTTTAAATGGAGGTGAATTCTCAGCAGGAATTCAGAGCTGGTAAAATATCCCCACAGTTTTCTGTGACAAAAGGTTCCAGTGGTGTTTGCAGTTTAGCTTTTCCCAAAGAATTTTTTTTCTGGACAAAGTGCATGGCTCCAGACTCAACAAGCCTCAGACCTGTAGCTGATGCTGCACTGGCAGGTTGTCTCTGTTGGGTGCCATGACCAATTAGATGCTATCACCTTGTGCTTTTTTATCCTTGGCACCATTAGAGCCTTTCTGTGATGCAAACTTAGCTTCCACTTTCCTTTATAGTGCTCCAAAGAAATATTTCATGTTCAGCATGTGTAAGAGATGAGGGAAAAAATGTCAATAAAGTTAACATGGATAAAAATTTGTTTGATGTATACTGATCAAATTAGGGTTTTTTTTAATGCCATGTAGAATTACTTTGGAGGCTTTATGTTAACAAAAGTGGGAAATTGTCTATTTTGGAATCAAATCAGTGGAAAATGAAGCTGACTGACATTGCCATTCATAGCAGCAATCTGTAAGATTTCCATTTAAAAATGCCTTCTTGGCGCTGAGCTACCTGAGTGCTCTGCAGGAGGACCTCACAGGGTCCAGAGAGTCTGTTTCTGCCCAGATATGTCTTGGCTCTAGTGAAGAGTCTGACAAGTGAGATGTGAGTGAGGAATAGGTATTTTATAAATCCGAGGTACAACACAGTCAGTAAGGGGATGGATTACCAGAATGTCATGTTAACCATGTGTTTGAAATGACTGTGGAAATCACTTTTCATTGATAGGTCTCAAAGTTCTGTATAAAGGAGGCTAAATAGTCTTGTGCTGGGGGACCACAGACAAGAGGGGAAGCGTGTCCTACATCCTTCAGCTGACCAGTGACAGAGCCTGTCTTCCTGAGCTCTGGTCCAGTTTTTGGTGACAGAGGCTGGTACTGTTCAGCCCAGTAGGTGCAGATCTGTGGAATGCAGCCGGGTGGCCAATGTCCATATTAAATGCTGAGAGTTTGCTTTGTAGAAGTACTTCTGGGTTGGTTTATTGGGCGTAATTCATGCTTGGAGCTCTAGGTGTACCTATGGAGAGCACCTCTGGCTTGGGCCCATCCAAATTGTACGGAAAAGTTGAAGATCGCCCGTCCCTCAAAGTGTTGAAGGTCACATTGGGGCCCTGAGCAACCTGGAATAGTGGAAGGTGTCCCTGCCCGTGGCCACAGGGTGGAACTACATGGTCTTCAAGGTCCGTTCCAAGCCAGAACATTCTATTATTCTATGATTCTGTGACATGCTCCAGAAGAAGGTTTGCAGCATGCACCAAGGTGTAGAAAGGGAGACAAGTTGGCAGATGCACTTCAGAAGCACATTCCCAATTAGAACCGCAGTGCTAATATGGATAACTCACAGCCATACCAACTCCTGTTTTTAGAATGAATTGTCATTTCATTTTGAGACACTGAAGCACATCTCCATCTGATGTGTTATTTATTCATGACTTAATTAGCAACTAGTTGTGAAGTGATACCTCCTTCTTTATTCTCATTTTTCTACTGTTTGTGAATGGCAGTGGTAAACAGGTGTAAGAATTGCTGTATCAGCTCACACCAAATGTATCTCAGCCCAGTATCATATCTCTGCCTGGGGCTAGTGTCAGATGCTTAATGAATAGCACAAAAAAAGTGATATTTCCCTGGAAAATCTCCCAGCCTCCATGATTTTTGCTTCAGGAATATCTATGGTTGCAATTGGTCTCTTAATGCTTAATCTAAAGGATATTAAAATAAATTATTCTACTTACGTGCACCTACATAAAGGACATATCTATATATAGGTTTTGTCCACATTTTTTCTTGTACATCATACTTTTCTACATATTGTTGTAATGCACGTCGTCATTGTTAGCTGGGCTCATTAAATCCTCAGAGCTGTCCAGTGTTAATCACTGACATTGCCATGAAATCTGCCTCTGTGCACACGTGCAGATTTTGGAAGTTGCTTACTTTCACCAGCTGTTTCCTCTGATTGTCAGAAAACTTCCAGGTGCAAGCAGTATAAAGCAGTGTGTGTCTGTCTGTGGCTGTAAAGGGGAAGAGTTGTAAACTCTCCCTTAAATTTCTGGACTTTCTAGTCCAGAATTTTTAAAGCAGCAACTCTTTTGCTTTAAATTGCGCTAGTCCTCAAAAATCTTTCTGAAGTAATGTTTGAATTGTGCTACTGGGAATTCAAGAAGAGAAAATCCAAATGTCTTTGAATATTCGGTCATGGATTAATAGAGACTACTTTTCCTCAAGCTCCTTTTGCTTACAATACTGAGTTCCATGGTATGAGGTAGTGTGTAATACCTGAGATGAGAGCTTTTGATGACTTCAATGAACTTTAAAAAAAGAAACTTTAATAAATTTTGAAATAAGTTAAAATCTTTATTTTTTAATACTGAATAGGAATTGAGAGCAGATGAGGTATTCTTTCCAGAACTTGTGACTCCTCCCTTTGCAAAAAGATAAAGCTTCAGAACTAAGTTATTGTGAAATCTGGAACAGAAAATCCAATAGAGCTCAGGTTTAAGTATTACATCTCTGGGAATGTAATTTGTATTTGCTTCATAAAATAGTGGAAAACAGGATTATTTTCCTGTATTCAGGGCATGCCTGAGGTATGGCACCTGAAGACAAACACCCTGAATCAGGAGCTGGTGATGAGTCCCCAGGTGTCTCGGATTACACATAATTTGTGGTTCCCACTGCACAAACAGACCTTTCAGTGACACAGTCTTAATTTTTCAGTATGTACTTTCTCAGGTTCTTCACCTCAGCATCTTCTTTGCTGTTATCTACCCTGGAACAGGTATAGAGTTTTCTGGATAAGTCAGTCGCTGTAGCCTCAGGTGTGCTGAAGAGCAGGAGGTGAACAGAAAGTGGGCAGTCAAAGGGAGAAGCTAATCCTTGCTGCAGACCGCTTAAAATTTTCCTCCAGTGGTTTATTTCAAGTGGTTTATTTCTGTTCAAAGTTTTTTTTTGGCCAAATGACCAGATGGTGCAAGAGAATCCACAAGTGCCTATACATTCTTCACCCCTCCTTAAAGACAGCTATGAGTTGTTAGACTCCAGTGTGCATTCCTGCTGTTATCAGATAGGCAGATACACTCAAGGTGCCTTTTGAGGAGATAAAACTCTTAGTTTGGCAGGTTATGAAGAAACCCTGTAGAAGCCTTCTGAATGAAGTCTGGAGTGTAGGGGTGGAGCACACCAAGTAGTAGACTTATTATTATTGTCATAATGCTGATTATTTTCCTGCTAGTTTAATATGAAACTGAATACTGAATAATATAATACTGAAATATTTACAGAGCTGTTGCAACAAAACATTGATTTTCTTCAATGAATTTTTTTTTCTAAATTACATTTGCCCAAAATCAATATATTTTGGCAGGCAAATTTTCATGCCACTTTTTATCATAGTGGAAACAGCTACAGTGCTATTGGAATCTACTCATTATGGTGCTAAGCACGCCTAGCAAAGTAAAAGTGTGTGTGTGTAACAAAACCACCATCTCTGTACCTGCTGAATCTCATTAACACAAGTGGGAAAATAAAAATTTTAAAAGGCTTTTTTTTACTTACCGTGTAGGAGCAATGGCACAGCTAACTCCAGGAATGTAAAAGTTTACTAAAGCCCAAATTTTAAAGTTCTTTTGTCACTGTTATTTTAGGCAGCACAGGTAACACCAGTATTTTAGCATGTGATGACCACTCCTGTGTTTTGTAACTATATTCCATGTCATGTTCTAGGAAGTCTCTGTTTGAAATCAGTTTATTGCATAGATGTGATTGGTCATTTATTTGTTTATTTATTTATTTGCTTATTTATTTTTTAGCTTTTTTTTGTTCCAAAAAAGCTTGCCTGAAAAAATTTAATCCTTCACAGTGGGGTCCAGTTGCATCAGATACTTTTGGAGAAGTAAGCATCACATGCCTATTAAATATTTCTCTGAGGGTTTATAGTTGCAAACAATTTTGACTGTCTCAAAAGATAGCATGTGAATACAGCCTATCAGGCAGATCTTTATGAGCCATTGTAAAGTTACATCCCCTCAACAAAGGTCTACTGCTCTTTGAGTATCGTTTCCTCTGTGAAGTTAGCTGGATGACTGCATGAAGAGTATGGCTGTCACTGTGGACAGGGCAGATGTGAAGGGCTGTCAAGCCATTTTTTCTGATGAAGCCTAGGATGAAAAGTGTAGCATTAGGACTGGTTGTAGCAGCCAGCAGCGTGTGTACTGATAGAACAGCATATCCTTAAACACTCTGTAAACAGGTTGAACTGAAGCAGAGCCTGACTAAGTGTGTTGTTCTACACCAGGATTGTAAAAGTCATTAACTGATGCATGCACTGATTAGATATTTAATTCCTAGGTAACACCACAGGCATCACAAAAAACACAGAAAGCCCTCAGCTCTCAGCATAGACTTAGTGCTGGGGCCATACTGGGATAATTACGTGCTCCTTAAGATCCTGCTGTTCTGCTTACAGTCCAAGCTCAGGAAAGTAGGTCCAGGTGTGTGCAGCAATGTGTCATTTTAAAAGCAATGTCATTGAATTAGAATGATTGCTGCTGGAGGAGGAAGACTGCATTACAAACTGCTTTAAAATAGAGACAGAATCTCCTTGAATCTTATGCTTGATGCATAATTTGCCCATTCATTTTCACAATATAATTATTTAATATGTCTTTCACACTCTATCCACCACAGAAAGTACATATTTTATATCCTCAGTAACATGTGTAGCTACATGTATATTATTGAATTATAGTGAAGAGGAAAGGAAATACCCCAGATGAGACTGAAGGACCTTTCTTGAAGTTGCAGTATTTTCAGTGGTGTCTTCCAGTGAGACTGCTAGTAGCAAGCAACAAGCTGCTTTCTGGACAGAACCTTCTGAATTGCTGCAGAAAGTTTTTTTTCCTTTTTTTTGGTGCTGACGCATGACATGCATCTCAGATGATGGCCTGTGACCACTGTCACGCACCCGGTACTGATGACAAACTTGTTTCTTCACTGAGATCATCCCATGATTCAAGACACGTGCCAGTATCTGCAATATCTCACTTCTGAAATTAGTGCAGAAAACCAACGTTTTGTATCAATTGAGAGTTTTTTTTTAAAGGTACTTTATATCATCTCTTTTATGAAAATAAGATGGTATTCAACTATGCTACATTTCACTAGTTTAGTTTACATTTGGTGCCCTAGAATAAAGTTACGGATATAATTGATCACTCTCTATAAAATGTCCAGGTTTTGCTCAGGTTATTTTTGGGGGGGAAAACGTTGCATTTTCTTCCTTTGCATGCAAAATAATTCAGTGTGAGGGTGGCATTGCTTAACCTTTATTAGATACATCTATGCATAAAATAGTCTGTTTAAATTATTTGGAATGACGATTGCAAAGCACGTCTTAGGACCAGTATTCCAGAAACATGCTGATTTTGGAAACATTTCACGGAGGAATACAGTAAAATAGGCAAGTAAAAATCCCAGCTTCAAAAATATCTCAGTACTAGGTACTAAGAACACATTAACATAAAAAATTATTTCTTATCATTTTGGGTATATCTTACTGATGCATTAGACTTCTACTACTATGTACATGCAAGGATTCTAATAAATGTAAAAAATATTCATTGAATAGTGCATAGACAAACATGTAATTATTTATAACTTGTTGGTTGCTTAATAGAACATTACTCATCTGAATTGTCGTTTTATTTTCCTTTAAGATATCATAATATTAGAAATGAACACAGGTAAACTTTGGACATTTTACATAAATGTGTCCTGGCCTGTTGTCATTTATTTTTTCAAAATGACATTTTGCTTTTTGTACAGATCATGTTTCAGCTTGAAAAGTTCATACTCATTTTTGTAGTATCTGAACAGCTTCTCCTCATAAGGTAGGCATTTGCCTCCAAGGTACAGTCCTGTGTTGCACTCAGTCTTCTGCAAATCCAGTTAATGTTTTAGAAAGGTAAAATCTATAGATAATCCTTTATTCTCAAAGAGGAGGAAGTAGGATGAACCAACACTAAATGTTGTATTGTTTCACTCAACACTGTTTTTTGTTTCTTGTGCATTAAAAAATAGTGCTTTAAGGAGTATCCTTCTTTCAGTCCTATACTGCTAGCAAGAATAACTCCTGTTTCCATTACCACTGAACATTTTTTTTTGTAGTACTTACTTGGATAAAATTAATGGATTAAAAAAATTGTTTATTGTGAAATTTATTTTCTTTTGCTAGAGTTGCTGAGTATTTTTTAATAAATTGGATGACTGCAAGCAAAATGTAGAGAAACAGTACAAAAAAAAAGGCTTCTTTTCTTTCTGCAATTTTATTATTACATTTAAAGTTTTCAAAACCATGTGTTGACCTATATTTATTAACCTATATGTTAGTGTTGAATCTCTAAGATACACTTTTTCATTGGTTTTACTGCAGGGACTGTTAAAAGCAGTAGCAATTCTAACATTCTCCCTTCTGGAAATTACTTTAAATGGTCTTTTATGTTTGGAGAGTTCTTCATAAATTTCTAATGCTAGTGCCAATGAAGTTTGTTACAAGTTCTTGTACTGCAGTGACACATAGTGTGTTTCGTAACGCAGCAGAGCAGCCACTGGAGGAAAAACCCTCCGAATAAGCTGTAAGTGACTTCCAAACTCCCAGAGCAACCAAAAGAGTCTCTGGAGGCTCTGGGTAGGTTTTCTGCTATGTTAATTAAAACAAACTTCTTTAATGTAGAGAACCTGCCTTGATTATAGTAATACATTTCTAATCCCTTTTTTGTCATCTGTTAGAAGCGTGGATGATTTCTGACAAGAATTGTTCATTTTGGCTTAAATGTTTTTATCGTGTTCTTGAGTGGAAATATGAGCAAATGCAGCTTCACCTTTTGGGAATAGAAGTGGTTTTAAAAGATAAAGATGTCTTGCTATTTTTTTTATTATTTTCTATATCACAAAGAAACAGAGAAATGAAGAGTCAGGGATAAAAAATAAATTACTCTTCCCACAGTCCTAAATTTACTGCTCCACCAGAAATCAGATAGAACTTAAAATACTTACTGTCCCCTCAGAGCTACTAGATTTAGTCAGATTGAGAATATTTAACTCTCGTGAATTTGAGAAATCTCAGAAAGAGCAGGTCGCTCCAGTGTGTGGCTGGCACAGGTGAGGTGAGGCAGTGAGGGGCTGCTCCCTTCCGGGAGCCTTCCCTGAGGAATCGCCGCTGGAAGGCCAGCGCGGCTCGCCCCAGGTGATGGAATGTTGCAGCAGCTGTGGTCTTTTAATTCTTTTTTCCTCTTGCTGACAGCACAAACCTCTGTACTCACTTCAGAGAGAGATTGCCAACTGCAAAGGGAAGGAAAAAAATAAACATCGTGTATGCTCTGGGTCAGCTTTGTCAGTGTTCTTTGCTCTGCTGAAACATGCTCAGCCTCTGAAGGAGTGCAGCCCCAAGGCCCACGGTTTGTAATCTGGCTGCAGGAATTTCCTTTCGGTTCATCTATTCAAAACCACCTTGGAAGTGACAGCATTCTGGCCATTCCGGTCAGGCTTTCTCTGCAGTCCTTTCGACTTGGTTTATAGTGGTGTTGTGGCAGAGTAATGCAGAAAGGATAGAGAACAAGGGGGAAGCCTTGCCAGGGTTGTTCAAACTGGCAATGATGTTTTAAGGCCTGGCTTCAGCATCACTGTGAGTGTCAGAGTGTGAGTTACAGGCAGTCCTGATGTGAAAGGTTTTGCTAAATAAAAGTGGATAAAGGTGCTTTCCTGACTTGGTGTCGTAACTGGGGAAAAAATGCTTTTGAAATGATTTTTTGGTGGAAAATTTTAAAAGATACAGTTTCAAGATTTATGGTTCATTTTAAAACACAATTTGATAAATGACCTGAAACTTAAGAGTAAATTACTTTACTCGTAAAGCCTTATTTTTCTCTTACGTTGTTCTCATCTCATGCTTGGCTAGTTCAAGTGCAACATCATGTATTAACTCATGTATCAACATCAGTATTAACTGGCACTTTGTTTTATGCCACATAATCTTTTTTACATTTTAAATTTTAAAACCAGAATGCACATTCCGTAGGAAGATCATGAAAGAAAGTCCAAACAATTGTTAACAATTAGTTAGAAATTGTTTACATCTCAATGAAGGAATGGCAAATTGGCTTAAGGTTTAAGTGGCATCAGATCAAACACAAGAATAGTTTCTCTAACCACCTGACACACTCTAAATTAACACCCTAATCCTGAGATAATCTCTGGTTATAGTGCACAGATATTGAAAAGATTAAGAGCAATCCAGAGTCATTAGAGAGAACATAACATACACATACCCGTGAATAATCTGTATGGTGTTTGTTTAGAACAACTGTGAGGGAGAGGTGGTCAGTGGGATTTGTTGAGCTGTGGAGGAGATTTACAGTTAACTAGTGGAAATCTCCATTTATAAACTGCATACCTACATGCTTAGGAAGAAGGAATTTCAAATCATTAAGTGACAAGATGACTCACTCATAAAATTTGAATAATATAGTTTTGGGTGTACATATCTCATTTATAAAACACATTTCTTCAATACCATTGTGATCCTTAGCAAAGACAAATGATTGAGAATGTAGAAGTATTAGGCTTCTCATATTTGCCTTTGAAGAGCTCATTGAACACTTTTTGTCTTCAGTAGATTTTTAAATTGAGGTCTGAGTCATATTCATGACATGATCTTAAGCTCCAAGAATGAGTGTGGAACTGGAGCCGTGTGAAATCTATATTCCCTGTTAAGTGAGAGAGCCAGCACTGGAGCGGAGGGATGGGCTGGGATCATCTGGCAGACAAAAGGCACAGTGCTGAGCGGGAAGGTGGCAGTGCTGTTTTACAGCCAAGTGTCAGATGTGAAGTCTAATCATGTCTGTCACATCTTGAAACTGATTATGAAGCGAAATTCTATTAGTGCTTCTCAGACATAAAACCAATTTGTAAGGCATTTTGTTGTTTTCTGGGCTTTGATCAGTGAGAATTCATTTTTAAAGTTTTTTTAATGCAACTGTAAGGGCTAGAAACCTCTAAAAAACATGGAATTAGATGTCTCCAAAACCAGAGTTGGTTTCCTGTACCTGTTTTTTTTATGCAGAGCTCCTTTGTAAAGGGATGTACCTCTGAACAGAACCTCTCTAATCCAGAAGACAATATGCCCATAAGGATATAGATGGGGTAAGAAGTCAGAGGGAGGTAGTCAGGATTTAGAAGCAAAATTGAAGGGGGGTCTTGGAACATTTCATTCTGCATTAAAAAAAGAAAGAAAGAAAGAAAGAAAGAAAGAAAGAAAAGCACAGGAATTTGTTTTTCCTTGAATTTTTAGTGAAAGAGACATAATTTTTGATTCTTCTCTCATGAGGCTGGTCCTTCAAAAAATCTTTATGCAGGGCCCTACACAGTCCTTCTTGATGTGAATTTGGAGTACCATGAGTAAATCATAAGTGATTGAAAGAAGCATGTTACATTACAGACTAACGTAAAATAAATAGTAGCTAAGTTTCTTCAGTCTTCCATTAGGCTTCTGTATGTAATGGAAAGTCCTTTTTTCACTTCTGATATGGGGTGGAAAGATTTGATTATAGAAGTGGATAGTCTTTAATTTTGTAGCTGTTCTACTTGCCAGCTATGTGCCCAGGTGTATTTCTAGATGTATATCCACAATAAGCATTTCTGAAAATGTTGGAGAAGGAAAGAGTCCAAATTACCTGAAAGACACCATGATTCATTATTCCTCCTCCAAGTGAGATTTCCCTGGTTTGACAGCTCTGAACCTCAGCCATTGTATTTAAATTTTCAGACACTTCATAGAGAACATCAAAAAGACAGGTTTCATTGAAATCCCTTGATCCATGTATTATTGAGAAAACACAATAAATAATTCTTCCACTGTTTTAGTATTTTTATAGGGAGTTGTAATATTTGCATGTATCAAGAGCATAGACAGCATAATTTATTCTTATTATTACCTGAAATCTGTCTACAACATGGCATACTTCAGTTTTGTTATAACTGAGAATTTTATTAGGATATATGCAATAGGATCACTTTTTTTTCAGACAGTGAAACCAGATTAAGAAGTGATAGATGCCGATGTTATGCATAGTTAAGAGTCACCATTCAGCTTCAATGTTTGTCCACTGAGTGAACTGCTAGTCATTTGATTAACTAAATATGTATTTATTGAACAGATTTGAAATGATACAGTATGCAGTGAAAGTGGGTTGTAGTCCTACTATATTTGTTTATCACCAAAATCTCTCAATTTATGTTACTTGGATAAGAGCTAAGGCATGATTAAATTGAATCAGGATTTCAAAGCATGTATAGGAAAAATTTTATTCTCTAATGAAAACCTTAAGAGGAGGAAGAACTAATTTGGCCTGGGTTGTTTACAGCTTTGAGCTTGCATATAATTTTACCAGGACTATTTCAAACCATTTATTTGATGTCCATCCCCATTTCTTTGAAAAATAACAGGGAGAATGAAAAAAGGTGCTGGAAATTTGGAAAAGATCGTGCTTTGTGTTTGCAGCACGTTTCAGTCTATATGGAAAGCTACTGCCAAATCACTTCACAGCCTGATAGGTCCTAGTGTATTTAATTAAATTAATTGGTTGTATTTGGGACAAATTGTTTGGTTTGGAGAACATTGAAAAATCTATCTTAAACTTTGGGAAGTTCTACACATTAAGTTGATCTGCTGTTCTACACATTAAGTTGATCTGCTGTTCTACACATTAAGTTAAGAAACTGCTGTAATTTCTCTCAGTGAATGGAGTACAGGACTAAGGCTGCTTTTGCAGTTTAGGGGAGGGAATTTGAACATATACCTCAACTACAGGTGCTCCACTTCTAAAGTCAAATGTGCTACTGCATGCTCTCAAGGGCTGGGTCACAAATCCCACTTCAGGTTTTCACATGCCAAGATGAAAAAATCCACTTTAGCAAACATCAGCCTGAATTATTTGTGCTTGCAACTGTGAAACACTGATGTTCTGTAACACCAGTATCTTGAGGAGAAGCTGCTGGTAAATAAACACATGTAAGTCAACATTTAGTACAGAAATACACTGGAAATACAAAGTGAATAGTTTACTTTGATGATAGTGAATATTTTTGGTAAAGGAAGAAAAATAATATTAATGTGTACGGAGTTCAAGAACAGTTAATACAGCTAAAAATACTATTTTATTGATATGAATTCCCTAATGATAATATCTGTCACAAATTATTACTTCAGAAACTTGTAGTTGGACTAAATGTGGCAGATATCACATCTGGATCTTAAGTACAAAACTCCTTCTTCTGCCCTCCATTATCCTGCTGAGATGTATAGTAGGCTCTTATTGAATGGCTGCACGGAAATCTTACTCTGCTTATGCCAGGCTGGAATTTTGATTAATTAAGATGAAAATATCTTCTTTGCCTACTTCGCCTTTGTAATAGATTATGTAAAATAAACATTGAGTGCTTTCAGTTATTCAGATGATTCTATAATATTTGTACTCCTTTTAGTAATTGGGATATGGTGCCAGCATTTGTGTCCTTATAAAATGTAATTAGGGATTGAATGTTAGCCTTCAAAAATGTTCTTCCTGAGCTGCTTTTTTCCAAGCAGTGTGGCAGTAGACCATGAAGTTGAGCATACTCAGGTCTCCTGATGCATCACATCCCACAATATTTTCTTCATGAAATGTTTAGTGATGTTTTAATGTTTATTTAAGAGGTCTTACTTACTTTGCTGCAAACTGCAGCTGAGAGGCATCAAACCACCTAACTATGTGCTTAAAAATATATTTAAGTGCCTAGCTATGTTCAGTTTAGGAAGATGTTAGCTGAAGTGATACCCTTGCTGAAATTGAGCAAGTTTATCACTTACTGTGATAAAACTTGGAAGTTCTTTGCTGTCCATACTGTGTGAAAACCACTATCCTCCAGTACTAGAAATCTCGGTTCTAAACTTTATTTATAAAAAGGTCCAGTAATTTCCTCCATAGCTGAAATACAGCTACCTAGCTCCATAGAATGTCATTTCTTGTTTTGCACTTGTAATAGTTTTTGCCTTAGAAGACACCCCAAATGAACGGTGCAGTGGTAGTATAGATATGGAAGATAAGTTTCAAGAGAAATCACCTCTATTTCTGCTGCAATGAACAAAATCTGGGTTTAAAAAATGATCCTAGGATCCCCTGCCCATTTTCTTCATCTTTGTCTTCTTCTTTGCCACCTCTGCCTTCTTGTATCATCCATATTCTTTCACTGCAATATTTCTCTGACATTACTGGAGTGCAGTTTTTCTGCTTTTTTTTCATGTTGTTGTTTGTTTCTTCAGTTCCCTCCCTACTGGTAAAATACCAGAGTGCTTTTCTGCTGGATGTTTTCAGACTTCACTGTTCTGAACCAAGACCGTGATAGGACAGTGTTAATGTCCCTTTTCTGGAAATGCTCCTGCTACATTTGCAGTCATCAACTTCAGTACGGGGAACTTCGCTGAGTCATCCAAACCAAAACTGGCTGGAGCAGGCTACATCCCTCTGCAAAACTGTGTCTCGGTGGGACTGCTGCTTTCGAGGCTATATCAAAACACGCAGTGGCTGTGCCTGTTGGAGCCATGGTATCATGATCCTCACACAGATGATGTGTTCGGAGGGCTTGGTTAGTACTGCTGTGCCATGGTGCCATCCTACTGCTGTGCTGTGGGCATGAGAGCACGAATGGGACGTTTTACCTCTCTGTTTCCATTTGTACAGTGTATTTGCTGGGTTTACTCAATCCTCCTCTGTGTCACCTACCACGTGGAAAAACCTGTCATGTTGAAACAATTTCTGTTTTGCAGTCCATCAGATTACTTTGGGAAGCAGACCTACTCCAGCATTGCTGATAATTTCAATATGTAGGAATGCAGTACTTTGTGTATAGACACTGAAATACCTAATCAAGCAGATACTGATTTGCCAGATCTTATCTGTCTGTGTCCGCTCTTTGTCCACCTGGATGTTAAAGACACAGCCCTGGCACACAATCAGGAGATGAACCTGGGATCATTTTAGTCCTGAAGCTGATCAGGAGGTGCCTACACAAAATACGTCAGAAGAGTTTGCATAGTGTCCAAGAACTTTGATTCTGAAATGACAGTGGGGTTTTGTCCATTGGCACTCTCAAATGCTGGTCATTCCATCCCATGGTAAAAAAAATCAGAAGTGAGATTCCTGAGATTTTGGAGAAGACATCATTTACTGTGCAACACTGTTTACCTGAGTAGGCCTATTTATACTCCTCCTATGTATGACTTCTGCAAGCACTGAAGCAGTTTAAGTTTTGCCCATAGAAATGCTCTGGGCATAAGAACATTAAGCTTGCAGACTGGAAGTCTCACCTTTTACATAATGATTAGTAATATAGTAGCAAAAACAATGTCCACCAGTCCTCATGTTAGGAATCTTAATTTAAGAGTCTGCCTCTGCCCTTCTAAGGCTAGTGTTTAGTAACTTACTCCTGGTTCTCATAGTGAATGGAATTCTGACTCCATCAAATCCTGCCATTGCAAGGGATGGCATTCAGTAATTTTTATGGTACTTCCTGTTCTCTTAGAAATCTGTAGTGGATTTATTTAAATGCAGCCAGTATTTCCAGAGTAAAGGACTCTACCATGCCCTGTGTGCAACATGATTAAAGTTATGAAGATGTGGTCAGTAAGGAGTTAAATAATAATTTTAACATTCAAGGCTAGGGTTGCTTAGACCAGTACACAGACTGAAATTATTTGAATATTTGCAGATCTTGCTTGATTGAAAGGTGTTCCCTTCACCCATGAGACTCAGGACTCCAAAATGCTGAAAATATCTTCACAGCAAAATTTCAGCAGGCTAAATCAGCCTGGACAGACAGTCCAGTAAATGCAGATATAGCCTTGAAGTAATCTTATAATAACCAGGCTAGGCTCTCTTTGGTGATTATCTGTATATTGTTTATCCTCACACATTATGTTGTGTCCACGTAGGGGAGCCCCAGGTTTTTTAAGGTACTTCTCTTATACAAATCATCATTTTCCTTTCCAGAAACATTTTTAAGCTTGTTTGGCTTATCAGGCTGATCTGTACAGCTTGGAAAACAAATCTTTAGTAGCAAATACTTCCCATGAGTTGTTCTTGGCCAGTCCACACATGGAGAACACTGGGTGAACTGTAAGCAATGATGCTTGTGTAATGATTACTTGCTGTTAAGAGGGCCCATGTGGCAGTAAATGAGTCAAGCTGATGAGATGCACAGACAAATGAACAGGTTTCTGTGTCATAAACAGTTCTTGCAGAACATTTCATAGTGCATGAGCTGCTGCATCCTTCGCCTTGCACACCTTTCCTTCTCAAAAACATGCTTTTAGCTGGGGAACTTCTCTGGTTACCCAACAAATAGGTAAAATCTGTAAATAGTACTCTTCTGTGGTTCAGGCATCCCATTTATTCCAGCTGGAGTGGTGAGGTTAATGCCAGCTCAGCAGTTGTACAAATGAAGATGGATTTTCAATTTAGAAACACAAGTTTTGAAAAGATTGCCTTTCTTTGAGGGTGCTGGAATTTGTGTCAGGTATTTTGCTGATTAGTACTTTTGATGTTGAGGGATTGCTCTAACCCATCTTTTTGTTGTTTCTGTTACCTCAGCATTATCACTTTGTAGTTTTGGTATTTACTGTGGCTCAAGTTCTGGATGGCCTTCTGGTGTACACGTCAGGCAGCAAAACTGCTGTCTCAGAGATTTTGCTTCTCTCAAGTTTTATTATGCTGTGGAAATCCCAGTTCTCTTACGTCATCTAGTGCATGTTTAAAGCAATCAGGAGTGTGATTAGACACACCCTTGCTGTCAACTTCACTCTGCACAGGCTGGAGCATCTATTACAACTTTTCTCTCTTTTCTTGTTTCCCTTTCCCTGACTCTGCTTATCAATGTTAAAATGGTCTAATCTGTGTTCTGACATCAACTATCTACCGTAGCTGTCTTCACAACTAAACCTGCACTTGTTAGCTATCAAAGAATCAGACTACTAGTGAGTAAATTATAATGTAGGGCTTCTCTCTGGTCTCCTCTCTCTGTTACTTTATAGGATGTTTTGCCAAAAGAAAAAACAAAACAAAAAAAACCCCAATCCCTCCCCTGCCAAAAAAAACAACCAAAGAAAAAAAACCCCAAAAATAAAAAACAAACAAACAAACAAACAAAAAACCCCAAAACTCCCCACTCCTCCAAAAAACGAAGAACACCCAAACAAACAAGCAAACAAAAAGCCAACAGAAAACCAAACCAAAGCAAAAAAACCAAAACTCTGAAGAAAAAAACTGAAAAGAATTGCTAGCTAACATCTAAATAATTGCAGATAGCTTGGGGACACATTTTTAAAAAAACAAATTCTCTGGGACTTCCTTATATTTTGTTTGAATTTTTTTCAAGTCAAATCTGTGTTTTAGTAAAACCACCAGATTTCCCTTTGAGAAAAGAGAGAAGGATCTGATTCTGATAGTCCTACCCTTACGGATCAATTCTTTTACATTTGGGGTTCAAGTGGCTTGTGATAGCCTTGCTGCAGCAGAATAAAGACCAGAGTCCAGCCTCCCCTGCAGTTTTCTTAAGTAATATTGGCAAGTTTTTGCAAAATAATATAATCCTTATGTGATACAATTTGCATTGAAAGACTCCCTCCACTCATTCACACTCACACGTGTTCCTTTGCTTTTCCTGTTCAGAATATCAAGGGTGACCTGACTGTCATTCTCTATGAAGAGTTTTTCCAAATTCTCTTAGGAAAGTTTGTTTTATATATAAAAGGAGATAATTTTTCCCAGATACTTTCATTTCTGCTGAAGAAGACTTCCTTTTCTTTTGGATATTTACTTAATAATTTACAGTTTGATAATTATCATTGAAGTGCTGCTTTCTTTGTATTCAGCTCTTAATGATCCAGAAGTACCAATCACTGAAACAGTTATTAAAATTCTTAGTAAGTAGATGTAATTTAAGAGATCCAGACTGTCCAGAGGGCAGTAGACATAGATCTCTATTAAAAATGCAAGACATGTAAATTAATTTTTGCCAGCAGTTAATCAATAGCATGAAAAGTAGAAAACTTCTGACACAGTAATAAGTTTAATTATTTTTCAGTTCACTCTAGTAGACAGAAGTTTTTCTAACTCTGGGCTGAAAGCATAAGAGTTTCATGTGATACTGCGAAATTTTTTGGGCCTGTCAGAACATGGGTGCTCAGATTTTTTGGTTTTGGGCTCTTCCTCACTTTCAGAACTAGAATGTCCTCATTGTATATGATGCTGTTTAATGCTATAAATGCACTGTGTCTAATTTTCCTTTTCCTTTTGAACGTCCTTTCAGTTGCTTAATAGAATAGTATATAATATATACTTCAGGAAACATCCTGCAATATTCATGATTTTTTCTTCTTGTTGTAACGTTCATAGAATCATAGAATCATTTCTGTTGGAAAAGACCTCTAAGATCTTTGAGTCCAGCAGTTAACTGTATGCCCAAGTGCCACATCTAAATGTCTTTTAAATAGCTCCAGGAATAGTGACTCAACCACTTCTCTGGACCACCCATTCCAATGCTTGACAACCTTTTCAGTGAAGAATTTTTTCCTCCCCTGGAGCAACTTGAGGCCATTTCCTCTTGTTATACCAAGCGTGTGTGAGGACCATGTTTAGGTTTGTTTTTTTAAGGGTAGATTGGGATTTGCTACGTGTGTGAATAAGGGAATTAAGGGGATTGTAAGAACATCCTTTTGGCCTTGGCTACAATGCCTGAGTATCTTGTGGAATTGTGGGTTGCAAGGAAGCCAGTAGGTTTCCAGTATCGCCCCCCCCC
>VXBT01007850.1:1582794-1609314 GCA_013400235.1 Oriolus oriolus
AGACAAGGAGGCAACATTGACCCTAGAAGACTTGACAGCAAAAATGACTGCTGTCATGATTACTGTAATGTGGGAATATGTAAGTGCTCTGTCTTTTCTCAGTATTGAACAGAAATATGTAGTCCAGCTAGGTAGTTACATGGAGACTAATTTGCTTTAAGTCTGAAATAGGGAATCCAAAACAGAGCAAATAGCAACTGGCGAAGTTTTTACATCACAACAGATTAGCAATGTTTTAGAACACAGAAGTCTTCAAAACCAGGGAAGAAAACAAGCACAAAGCCCCACAGGCTGCCTTTATAAAATCATAGAATATCCTGAGTTGGAAGGGACCCACAAGGGTATAGTTCATGAAGAAAATATGTTAGAAAATCCTGCATTATGATCATTCTATGACAGCTAAAGATAGACTTGGAGCTTCAAGAAACATCTCAGGTAATTGCAATTTCTGCTGCATACAGATTAGTTTCTTAATTTGTGCTGCTTCAGCATTTTTCAGAATAAAATCATGGTACCTTAAGTGAACATATGTAATACAAGAGATTTAGTTGATGAATTGCTCCAAAGTCTTCCTCATGTATATTCATTGAACTTGTGCCACAGGTGAAGTTGGTTCTTTTTTTTCCTTTTTCCTCTACCACTGAATTATATTCTGAGTTATTATTTTGCATCAAAAGGCAAATGCTAATAATAGCAATCAGCTTGCTTAGTCCAACATCCTAAGTGTGTAAGTGGCATAATGATTTCAGCTAATGTGCTTTATCAGCAGCATGCTTGGGTCTGTGCCAGCTAAAGAGTATGTAGTATAAAAGAACACCACTGACATACCAACATGAAGAATTTTTGTTATTCCTTAAAAGGACAATGTTTTAAAAACTATTAAACATAAGATTGTTCTCATTCAGTCTCTGACTCGCTTTTTTAACAGTAACTCTAAGATTTGCTTGGAGAATTGGCAGTAGACAGATTTGCTTTCTCACTGCTGCACTAATCTAAGATTCTACACATAGCTTAAATTATACGTGATGGAAAAGAGAAGAGTAGAGAATTTAATTAAATTAAGTGACCAAGTTGTCTCAGTCCAAACACATTTGGTCAAAAATTGTGCCAGCAATTGTTGTAACAATATTCAGGCTGACCCCAACTAAAATAACAGCTATAATGTACTGTTTGAATTTTAAAAATAAATATTGAAACAAACAGAAACCCTTTAAATAAAGACCTGGTGCATAATATTAGCCATAAAGAAATAATTTACAGCTACTAACAGAAGTTTTGTTTGTGTATGTAACAAGGACACACACTTCTTGATGGAGTGTCTTGCTCTGAATAATGCAAAAGACTTGCAGGCAGAGATCCACAAAGATGCATCTTATTTTTCCATGTTGCCTGGTGACCAGCACATTATCCATCGACTAGTTCCCCTTCTACACATTCAGGCACTAAAAGGGTTTGTCTGAGTGCCCCCTTGCTCACAAAAACTGATTTTCCCATATGTGCACAAAATGATTATTCAGAGTTTTCTGGCTCTTGCTGTCTCAGGTGACAGTCAAACTCTTCTGTGTTCCAGAGCTATGTATCCCATGTTGAGCTCATCCTTTATCCCAGACTGATGCCTAAAAATAAGGCTCTGGCAGCAGTACATTTCAAATATGATAATGTATGTGTTTTACATATTTCATCTGTATCTTATATATTCTTCCAAACACTAGTGTGTAAAATGGAAAAAAAATCCACCAAAAGCAACTCCCAACACCTTAGGCTTTATTCTTCTCTACTTATTCATAAATAGATTTATGTGTTTGTTCATTCATTTATTCTTACTGTCTCTTCAAAGTCTTAATATTTCAAGATATTTCTTAGATATTTTGTTATATTGCTATTGTACAAGGTGATGTGGTGCTTTGGTGCATCAATGTTTTCTTTGGTAGGAATTCTTATTATGAAACATACATGAAACAACATAATGGTAAAAAAAATCTTTGATTGTGTGTTTGATATCAACACCATTGAAAATAATACTATCTTAGTAATCCGTTCAATAGAAGCCAAAGCCTGATTGCTTAACACAGACCACCCTTCTCAATTTAGTATTAGTGAAGCAATACCAGAATTCATAAAAGATTTAAAAATTAAGGACAGAGCATTAACATCTTGTTTCAAGGAAAAGGGGACTCAGTACTACGGGAACTGAGGATGCCATATTTTGTCCACTGGCAAAGGTGGCTTTGCTGGTTTCTCCTTCCTGTGGCCCCAACTGCTTCTTTTGCCTTTGCCACAGCTGTGCCAGGCTGATGGTCATGGCAGTGCAGTGCTCAGTCTACCCATGTCAATTATTTTTTCAACTAACGTGCTTCACAAAAACACTCTATAACCGTGGCATTGGCGCAGCTGGAAAACAGCATGCAGTGATACAGAAATTTAAAACAAGTTTTTGTAGGTGTACAACTTCAGTTATCATTTTTGACATGTTTTTGGCTTTCCTTCTAGAAATAGTAACTGCTTTGATTTACGTTTCCCCTCAGATTTTCCCTTAAAGGGATTGCCATCTTTAAATCCCATCCTGATAGCAGTGTTATGAGGGCAATAGATATAATTTGTTTGTTCATTACTGTGTTGTCCTTGTTTGAGGGAGTTTTCCTTTGTCAGATAAATATGCTTCGGGCATATGTCAGCTGGCTAGCCAGCATTGGTTTTGAGTTTGTAAACAAAGTGTTTATGCTAAATAACTGTTCCTTTTCCCAGAAGATGAAGTTGGTAGTGCTGAGCTGCACTGTTACCTCCGAATATATATGAAGTAAGTCAACGATTTTCCTAACATACACATGCAGAACTGATCATCACGGAAAAACATAAATCTGAGCAATCATGCTGGCCATCACTATCTCTTGGTACAGGTAAACACAAGAGTACATGAAGAAGCCTGTGGTGATTCTGCCCTCAGCTCAGACAACCAACAACTGCTCTTGCTGAGGACACAGTGCTGCTCTCCCTAAATGGGAAGCTGGATGGGACCTCAGCATCCAGTGACTGTACTCACAGTCCTGCATTCCTGTTCAGGATGTACACTTCACTGGCTGAAGTCACTTGCCTGGTGTTCTAGGTGGTTTTACTTCACTAGTGGTTTAGGTTGAGGGCAGTCACTCTTGAGCTGCAGAGTTACAGCTGAAATCACGGGCCTTTAGTCACCTGTGATCATTTGTCTATCCACTAACTCTCTGCCTAACCTTTTAACATGTAAATTTTTTTCCCTCTTCTGCTGAGCTCCCTCTCCTCTCAGGGTGTTTCCTTCCCACTTCTTTTGTCATGCTGCCTGTATTTATATGTAGAAAGCATGGTGCTCTCTCTCTGACACTGACATGACTTCTTTTGCTGTCATGCTCTCCTCTCTGCTTTTTTATTCTTTAACTTTTCTTGGTGTAGTGAGTACTTTGTTTTAGGTACTAGCTCAGAGACTTCTGGTGTGGGATCCTGTTTTAAATTAATCCCATAGTGCAGCCTCAATACAAAACAGTGACACAATTAACAGCATCTTCTGAATTCTGCTTGTGATGAGCATTGTGTATAGGTATCATGCATCCAGGAGAATTTTTAAATGGGCAAAGGGTAAGCTGGGGGAAAAAATCTTTATTATACTATTGTACACTTACATCAGTGTCTTTAAAAATTACAATATCACAGAAACATCATTGACTTCTATTTACAGAACATAACAATGCAGTTGGCTTCAAGAAAAACCTTGTGTTTATTCATTTTAATAAACAGAATTTACTGGAATAAAATATTCTACTAAATTATATGTGTTTTAATAGAACTTAACATGTAGGAGATGTATCAGATAGAGTATCAAATCTGTGCAAAACATGTAAATAGGTGCTACACATTATACTTACGACTGACGAGAAGTAATTTTTGAGTATAGTGGAAGTGATGCTTTCATCTGAAGATGTCATTTTTCTTGAAAACTAAAAATATCTTTTTATTCAGATAGATTATCAGGCTATGTTGCATGGAAACCATTTTTCTCTATTACTGTACTTATGTAACACTGGCTTCAGGCTGAAAAGCGCAATTGTATTTTTGTTAAATTAACAGTTTAAGGTCAGGTTCTTTCTCCCTCTGCTGCTTTATGTATATGTGCAAGTCTTATTTCACGTAACCTCTATGTCTTTTTGTGACATACTGAACTCCTGTAGCACAATGTAAGGGTTCACAGTAAAACATTGTGGAAGGTGGACTTGTGTCTTTTGCCCTTAGTCAAGCTGATGGGAGTTACAGCACTAAGTTAGAGTTTCTGCCTTGAGCTCTCTGTTGATCCCAGAGGATGATACTAGTATAAAAATTTAAAAGTTGAATTTAAATAATTCTGTTTTGCTGTATTGCTGATGAAAATTAAGCTTTTCTTGTTTTGTTTTGGGGTTTTGTTTGTTTGTTTGTTTGTTTTCTGGTTAGACAGAGTATCTCAGAGTTACTGAACTGGGGTTTTTTGTTGCTGTTGTTTGTTTTTGCATTGAATATCTTTTGGACAGACCCGAGGGTATTTGGATCACACATTTTTCACTGCTTTTGAATCTTTCAGTTTGATCAGTCTTTCTTTTGTATTTAACACTCCATTTCCTCCTCTTTTAATGATTATTTCACTACAGGTGAAATATTTTTGTATTACCATTAGCTATTAAAGTGTGTTCTGAACTATAATTTTTGCTTAATACAGACTTCTTCCTCTAGAAATACATTTTCTGTATATTTTCTCTGGGAGACATGGGGACAAAATATTTGAAGAGGAGTTTTCATGGGTCTGTGGGTTCTCTAGTCTACTAAATGATTTTCCATTTCACTTGCCTCTACTCCAGCTTTTGGAGATCTGTGTCTGTCCGCCTTGGCAGTTACTCAGTATTCCTGCTGTCTGCACATATTGATTTCTGCTTTCCCTCCTTGCAGACCTTCAGGGATACAAAGCTGTAACAAATAAGGCTGTGGTCCTGGGTGTTTATTGACACAGCATCTGTGTCTGTAACTGCTGTGATACACCTTTATTACAGATGAAGAGATACTTCAGACTCAGGGTTTGGGTTGGTAGGAGCATATGCCCTCTTACAAAGGGAAAAATGAAATCTTTGTGATAGCCATTCAGAAGCAAACCATTTGACTAAGACAGAGAGTCACATGAAATGGTGCTTCTAACTATGAAGCTCCTCTGCACAGGAGGGTAAGAAGAAGGCAGTTGTATAAAGAAATGACTGCACAGAGACTTTCAAAGAGCCTGGGTTTGTTCAGAGATCATAAATGGGTTCTAACCCTTTATTATAGGAGAGAATTCTAATGTGCAAATTTTGAGATTGTATATTTCTGTTAGCTGTGGTTTGAAATCCTTTTTTCCACTCTGTAAATGTCTGGTTCCAGCATCCCTATAAACATACATTAGAAAGCTGTCTGCTACTGATTGTATTTTCCCAAAAAGGAAAAACCCTCACAGGTGCTGCAAGCTCGATTAGATGTGCCAGTTATCAGCCATTTTTTGCAACTACAGCTGACCCTTATCACAGCCTGTGAGCAGAAGCGCTGCAGTACTTCACACTCAGAGAGAAGACTCCAAGACATGTCTTAAATGCTGGACCTCAGTGCTCTGTTCAGGGGCCTGGCTGATAAACGTTGTGATTATTTTCTGGCCTTCACAGCATCACGGGGAAGAGCTCTTGGGTCCATTTCTTTAGACATAAGATGCAAAGGTCCAGGTGTGCGATACCCTGAATGCCATAGCGTGTAAGCCTGGACGTGGTAAATCTTCCAGTTTAGTGGGATTATGTTTATCCAGTGCAAACCTGAAGGCAGCTTCTCTAATTCAGGTACTAATGTCATCCTGAAAATTTCATCTGAAGGTACTGCTGGATGTAAAACTTACTGGTTGCTGTGAAAAATGGATGTCAACTCGACAACGTGGTAGACAGGTCAGTTCCACCATTTTAGCAATCTTGTTACTCCTTTGTTTCCTCCAGAACTGTGTTTGCCTGTAGTTAAGCATAATGATTAGGACTCCAAATTGTATTCAGTCATTTTGCATTCTTTAAAAATCTTCAAAGCTCCTAGGATTCTTCTTATTTTCGTGATTACCAACAAATAATATCCCAGAATGCATTCATGCCTCTTCTAATGACTCTTTTCAGCTACATCTGACTTCAGATGAGCTTTATTTGAAATTTTCAGAACAGACAATTTTTGGAGATGCAGCATGCCAAAAAGTGCTAAGAGACTCTTCAAAACATAATTAGCACCTATTTATCCTGAGTATCGTATCTTACAAGTGGCTGTACCCAAGCACTGTCAAATTTGGGCCAATGGCGAATGAGAAATATCTGCAATATCTGAAAAACAAATGAGCATTTTGTTGTGTTAGGAATTTCTTTTGGTTCTGTGTTTGGGGGTTGTGGGGTTTGGTTTTGGTTTTTTTTGGGGGGGGAGGCTTTGGTTGTTTGTTTGGGTTTTTTGTTTTTGTTTTTGTTTTTTGTTTGTTTCTTTCTTTCCTTGGCTGTTGGTGTGGGTTTTTTTTCAAGGATCTGAAGGCTAGAGGTGGAGTTGAGAATTCTGGAAGGAAAGCAGAGAGCCAAATTGTCAATGATTATGTCTTCTTCTTATTTTTTCATTGTTTTTTCATCTATAAAAGAGCAGGAGTTAAGAAATTGAAAATCACTTTATTTCTAATTCTTGGAAGGAATATGGTATAGGGTCATGGGACCAAACCTCATTGAAATGTTTTCCCTGTAATTAGAAGAAAATCTCAAATGCATGGCTTCTCTCTCCTAAAAAAACAGATTACAAATACCAAATCAGAAAAGCATCTTAATTGTGCAATTTCCTTTAGCTACAGAGCTTTTAGTCCCACTGCATTTTCCATTCACCTATGGAGAGGCAGCCTGACAGGACTGCTGTGCACAGCTATTAGGTTTAATTGCCATGGCTTTACTTTGATTTTCTTTACCCAAAGCATGTTTGTGGCTAAAAATAGAGCCATTCTTTTCTGATGTAAATATAACATCTCTAGGAGCTTAACGGGTTGCATACTATTCACCAGCAGAATAGTGATTTATAAAATACTTACAAGGGAGCAACTCTGTTTGTAGAAAGCGACATTTCTCAGCTGAGGAATTGCTTTAGATGGTCAAGCCGTATTTGTGTTCTTTTAATATTTAATCTGTAGTCCTTCTCCTCTTCAGCCCTCCTTTCCTGTTTCTGTTTTCCATGTAAGAAGTTTTATATTTTTTTTTCAAATTACACATTTTGATGTACAGGATGGTTCCATATGGGCCTCACTGAACATAAATGGTCAGATAAAATTAGAGGTTTATGGTTCAGTATATTATCTGCCTTGTGTATATCGTAGAGTACAGCCCATAGAGACAAAGATAACTATGAGCAGCCAGCGTGATTTTAGGAAGGGCTGGTCCTGCCTGATCAATCTGATCTTCTCTTATGACCAGGTGACCTGCCTGGTGGATGTGAGGAAGGCCATGGATATTGTCTGCCTGGACTTCAGCAAAGCCTTTGACACCACCACCCACAGCACACTCCTGGAAAAGCTGGCAGCCCACAGCTTGGACAGGTGCACCCTTTGCTGTATAAGGACTGTCTGGATGGCTGGGCCCCAAGAGTGGTTGTGAATGGTTCTGCATCCAGTTGATGTCCAGTCACCAGTAGTGTCCCCCAGGGATCAGTGCTGGGCCTAGTTCTGTTTGATACCTTTACCGATGATCTGGATGAGGGGATTGAATCCACCATTACCAAATTTGCGGATGACTCCAAGTTGGGTACTAGGATTTAGGAGGGCTCTGCAGAGGGATCTCAGCAGGCTGGATAGATGAGCAGAGACCACTGGCATGAAGTTCAACAAGACTAACAAAGTACACCTTGGTCACAGTGCTGCACTGCAGGCTGGGGCAGGGCTGCTGGAAAGCTGCCCGGCAGGAAAAGACCTGGGGGTGCTGGTCCACAGCAGCTGAACATGAGCCAGCTGTGCCCAGGTGGCCAAGAAGGCCAACGGCAACCTGGGCTATATCAGCAATAGTGTGGCCAGCAGGAATAGGGAAGTGATTCTTCCCCTGTCCTCAGCACTGGTGAGGTCACGCCTCGAATCCTGTGTCCAGGTCTGGGCCCCTAAATTCAGGAAAAACATTGAGGTTCTGGAACGTGTCCAGAGAAGGGCAGCGAATCTGGTGAAGGCTCTGGAGCAAGTCCTGTGAGGAACAGCTGAGGGAGCTGAGGGTGTTCAGCCTGGAGAAAAGGAGGCTCAGGGGTGACCTTATCGCTCTCTACAACCACCTGAAAGGAGGCTGCAGCCAGGTGGGGCTCGGTCTCCCAGGCAACCAGCGACAGGACAAGAGGACACCAGGAAAGCTGCACCAGGAGAGGTTTAGGCTGGACATTAGGAAGAAATTCCTCATAGAAAGGGTGATTAGATATTGGAATGGGCCCCATGGAGGTGGTGGAGTCACCATCCCTGGAAGTGTTTAAGGAAAGACTACATGGCACTGAGTGCCGTGGTCTTGTTGGCAGGGTGGTGTTGGGTTATAGGTTGGGCCTAATGATCCCAGGGGTCTTTTCCAACCTAATTGATTCTATGATTCTGTGAATGGTGGTTCCTGTGCCCCCAAATGGAAGAGAGGCCTCGTCTACTCACCACGTTGAAACAGAGTACTCTAGACCAGCTCCCTAGAGCTAGCTACGTCTATTGCAGTTGATAGGCTGTTTCTCCACTGATTTTGGCAAAGTGAACTCAGGGTTACTATGCAGTGAACATGCTCTTACTGAAAGTAAACTGAAATTTGCTAGCAGCAATGCTAAGTCAATCACCACCTGCCAAATGTTTTTTCTTTCTATTTGTTATGGTAAATTAATTATCATTTCAAACAGCTAGACTTTTTTTTTCCCTTTGAATTCTTGTTCACATAATGTGCTTGATCTGCTCTCGCAAGCTGGAGTATGCTAGGAAAAAAATGACTTTTTTTTCCTACTAGAATATAAATCCAGTAGTATAGTGTGCAGAAAATAATGTGAAAACTCCTCGCGGGAGCTCTGTAGCCTGGTTTTCAAAGATAATAGAAACATTATTATTTTCATCTTAGATATCAAAGATGTGGGCTGACTTATGGGCTACTCATCAGCAGCATAAAAGTCTTTTTTTCTTTGGATATATTGGTATGTAATAATGTAGTTTTAAAATACAATTCTGATTGCTGGTGAAGGGAGCAGAACCAGACTGGTAGCCCTGAGGGCTTTGCAGTCTCCTGTTGATACATAGGACAGGTGACAGCAGCCAGTCCTGTGTCGGGACAAGGAGGCAGCTGAAGTGAGCCCTGTTCATTGGAACAGCAATAGTTGTTTGTTGATCACCCTATCATTTGAGTAAGTGTACCATAACAAACAGCTAGGTTGGAAACAGTATTCAGGAGTGACACTCCTTTCTCAAGGCACAATTCAGTCATTTCTGCTTGAGAATTATATCCTTAGCTCTTATGTGTGCTGCTGAATAGTATGTGCTTTCCACAGGTCTTACTAACAGAGTTTATCCTGCTCTTCTGAGAGTTTTTATCCTCCTACATTACTCGAATGCCAGCAAACAGCCCTTCAAATCCAGAATAAAATTCACGTTCAGGATTTCGTCTGTGGATTTTCAGGTTTTAATTTGAGACCATGACATTAGCATCCTGGAAAGCAGCGTGATTACACAGGAGGTGGAGAGCCAGGCTGAGATATGCTCAGGAGCTCCTTTCAGAATCCCAGGTCCCCTGGAGTCCTAGCAGGGGTATTGGAAGGGGTTGTTGTCTTATTGATGTCCCTAGTCTGGATAGAAAATCATACCTATATGTCACCAAAGCAAAATTCTTCCCAGCCCCCTGGGGAGAATTTAATTCTGTTTGTGTCTGGAGGAAGAAATATCTGAGGGCAAAGTGGTAATTTGTTGTCTATGACTTTGGCCTCCCAGCTGAGCTTCCTCACAAAGGTGTAATTTAGGTCTTACACAGTGGCTCACGTTGGTGTGTCTTCAACCTGAAACATGTATACTGGGCCTCCTCGTTCTGTGTGACCTCTGCCCAGGTATGAAATGAGGAATGTTCTGGACAATGTGAATTTATTTAGTCAAGCTTAAAAAAAACCACCCAACAACTTCTTAATAATCTCGCAGCATTTGTGCTTTAATTGTGTTTGTTATGTGCTCTTTAAGATTTCATTAAGGGAATTGAAATATTTTGTTTAAACTGTAAACCACACTTGATATGGAACTGAATGTCTAGCTCTTGTAACCTATGCTGGATTGAGCCTCACTAGAGATGCTCAAGAACTGTCTGCACACAAACCTGTGCACTGTGCTCTAGGATGATGCTGCTTGAGCAGGGAGGTTGGGCCAGATGACCTCACTGGTGTTCCCTTCCAGCCTTATCCATTCTGTGATCTTGTGATTCTGGGACTTTCCATGCTCTTTGTAAAACTAAACACATTTAAAAGTCTCTAGAAGGGAGCTCTTTAGCACATTGTATCAGTAGGAATGGTAATTATTATTGGTTACTTCATGTTTTCTAGGATGTACCTACAGATTTTCATTTTGCAGCTATTACAATTACACTAATTATACAGATAAATACACCCTACACTAGTATACAGATTTCTTTTTGTTTGAAGAATGCCCATACTAATGGGATCTTTTCAATACAAATTAAGCCATTTTGAGCTATTCAAGTTAATTTACATAATAGACCTTGCCTATGAAGCTTAGCATTTTGGTCTTGATTAAAGAAGGATAAACAAAGATATCTGGGGGTGTGCTCATTACTCCCATGAAGCCTCCCTACTGTGAAGAGGAAGTGAAGTTTTGTTTGTTTGGATTCTTTTAAAGTTTGCAATTAGATTTAAGCCAAAACAAAATATGTGTAGACATATTTGGGTAGAAATGCTCTTCAGATCCCCCTTTTTCTTCTCTCAGATATAAAAGACATTGAACAGCAAATATTTCTAAAGTTTGTTGCACTGATACGCTTTTCTACAAACAGGTAAGGAGAATGGGCCAAGTCCAAGTGTCCCCCTCCCTCTCTTCTACCTTTCAGGAACAGGGAAGCATACCCCAAGTTGCAAGTAGAGGAGTCTGCTGGGCATGGGGAGAAAGAAGGACTTCAAAGTAGTCTCCTCTTGCTTCCTTTCATGCTTGGCCTTCAAAATGTCCACCTGTCTGTCAAGAATGGGAGGAGGGGAACAGCAAAAGGAGTGTGCAAAGATTACACAGAAGGACTAGACTAAAAAAACAAAACCACAAAGAAAAACAAACACCCCCATCTCCAAGTTCTAAATGTGCTGAATGTGATTAGAAATGTTTCTTTGGCACTGGCTGTATTAAGACAAGCTACCATGCTTGAATTTCTTTCTTTTTCTAATTGTTACCAGAGTGTTCCCTTTGTACATATGTGATAGTTAAACCCTTTCATGAATTCTCTATCCTGGGTCTGAATGAGAACTAACTCATCAAATACATTGCCAGTATATTTTTATTTGATTGTTATTGCCATTTGGATCCAAAGGTTTTGGTTTCCTTGATCAAGATTCAACAGTACATAGATAAATAAGTAGCCCCAGGCTTGCCTTTCCATTCATATTCTAAGTTTGTTTAAGGTTACAACTAATTTTATTTTTTCTCTTTCTGCTTGTAATTGCTAATGCATATCGACAGTCATTTTCTTAAATGTGTCCTGGTGTGATCCAAGCTTACTTCCATGTCCTTTAGTGACACTGCCTTTCCTTTTCTGTTTCATCTCACATATTTCTCATTTTTCCTTCTTCTTTTAAGTGCAGACACTCAAAGCAGGTTTTTTTTTTTTTTTTGCCAGTAGTCTTGGATTCAGAACTCTCACACTGGGAATCCCTGCACTGCCTCATCTTCTTCCATCACATTTGCTTTGTGCTTTTCATCTTCTGGAAGCCACTATATCTTTCCTGTCTGGTTAATTTTTGTATTTTATCAAATTGCTCTATACTCCTCTGCAAAGGAGCTATCTTCATCTTCCCACCCCTTTTTTATGCAGTTCTCCATCACAGGTAAGGTTTCAGGCTGCCTGTGACTCGTTTCTGCTGGAATGCCAGTGACAAAGCTCTAAATTTTAGTGCTTTTCAGTACATTGAGAGGATGATGGGATATGAAAAACAGATTATTATTTTAATATGCAAAGAGGTCAGTATATCAGTAGAATTGGTTGTATTTCTGCTCAAATGTCCTTTTACATCTCAGTATCTTTGAGAGCATAAACTGTACAGAATGAAGACTGTATTCATGTCTGTTCTCTGCAGTAGCTACCAAATACAGCCCAATCTAAACCAAAGCATTCAAGTGTTGTGTTAACAGTGCTATTTAATTATAAAAGGAAATTTTTTGTAGCACTAAGTACAATTTCAGTTCATCATTACTCATTGCAGTTGTTCTGCCTCCCTGGTTTTCTGGGTTTTTTTTTCCTGTTGCCATTTAAAACAAGGAACACACAGACTGCAGGGACGGATGTTAACACGCGAATTCAAAGGGAAAGTCACTTGCTCTGTTTAACATAATGAATTGATGCTTTAAAAATTATCTGCTTCAGTGCTAATTTTACCTTGTGATGAAAGTTAGGCTTTAAATATGTAAAATTAAAGCAGTGAGAGGGCAGCACAAACTATCAGTAGCCTGGAAAAGTTGTCTTGTTTTCCTCAGAATAATTGCATGACCTTCCTCTCAAAGCCAGGTCTGTTTAATTGCCAAACAGCTTAGAAACACAGGAAAGTGTTTCGGGAGCTGTCCACTGGTTTAGCTGAGGAGGAGCTGCAGGAACTCCTGAAGCTTGAAGGAAAGGTAGTGACCTTTTAGTTCACAAATGTTTTTAGGGATGTAGACTTCTAGGAGCAGAGAGCTATTGTTCCAAGATTCTGCTGAAATGAGACAGCTGAGACCAAAAGACTTAGAAGACAAAATTGCTATCTGGTGAATAATGTGTGATATAATAGGGAACAGTCTGTGGAGGGTTTTACAAGGTATGTGGTAACAGTAGTAATATTTTTCATGCCCCCCAACATGTATTAATCAATACATGTTCAATATTGATTAATAAGAGAAAGACAACTTCTAAATTCTGCAGAGCTAGGGCAGCAGAATATTGTCTTGTAGAAAGCCAAACAGGCCCTTCATCCTCCTCACCCTCCAGTAGTATCTATGCATAATTGTTCTCTTTAAACAGTCCAAATTTCTTGATTTGGAGAATATAGCCTCCATGGACTGTGCCACTACTGCAAGATACAGAGTTCAGTATCTGTTCATATAAAGCTGTGGACTTTAGCAAAAAGGCCCTTATTTAAGTCAAAAATAGCAATTGTAGCCCATGCTAATTACATTATGCACACTCCAACAACTGATAGCCATTGACCTGTATGGAATATTTCCAGTTACAAACTGATTGAAACTGCTTCAGGCAATCGTTCTGCTTTACGGGGAAGCACTGATGCCTGATGTAATGATCTGACCAATGCTAAGCAAATGCAAAGCCCTCTAAGCAGAGTGGTACAAATATAGACAGCCAAAAGGCCATGTACTGTATGCTTATTGGCTGTGAATGCTGAGAGCAGGTTTCACAGCCATGAATAATCCTCAGCCAGCTAGTCATCCTCAGCACATTCCCATGGAGCTGAATGTACAGTGGCTAATTCATTTCTGGGCTGAACTAGATGTGTTTTCGAAAATATCTTCATTCCCTACATAGTGCAAGAAGCTACATTTCTGTCTTAGATGAATTTGATAAATGGGTGAAAAGCATCAGTGAAAAGTCATTCTCTGCTCATGCCTGTTCAAGTGCTTTACCTCTTCCTCCAGCTCTGTGCCAGTCCTAGGTGAAAAAGAGCTGAAACCTTGGGGGAACCCCATTTCCTAGTGTGTGTTTGTGTTTAAGAAAGGTGTGTCCCCTTGCCTGCCAGTAGTCCTTAAGGAGTTTTATGTAAAATGTAGGTATTTACATAATTAGGATACACATTTAAGGGCCACTAAACATGAGAATGTAACTACGTTTGACATACCGTAGAGCCCTGAAGGCTTTAGAAACTTAGATTTGCTGTATCCGAATAATGCAGTTGTCATAATTTGATATTACCCTTCCTGTATCTACATTGGACAATATAAACCAAAAACTACAATATGCTACATGCCATGTAGCAAGATGCGAACATTTGTCCAGGTTGCTTTGGTTCTTTATAGTCAGTCTTCTATACTACATCAAGGTGACGTGTGACTTTCCCCACACCAGTGCTGACATGAATGGTTAGAATGGGTGCATTTCTGAAATACCCTTTTAATTCTCTCTATTGTTTTCAAGATGATGAAGATACTAAAATTCAGATTTTTCAGTGTTTTTTTCCTGTGATGCATAGCTAAATAAATTTTTTCCTGATTTTCTTGCAAAAAAAATAGTAAGGATAACACAGTTGCATAGTTTTAATATTCAAAATTGGCCTAGAATGATGAATTATTCCTTATTAGTGCTTTATATTAATAAAGTGAAAAATGTTTGCTTCAAATTTCCAGACACTAACTATTGTTCTTGAGAAAGAGAAAATTGTTAGGAATGGTCAGGTTTTGGTGAGTGTTTCAAAATCCAGCAAAGGTGAGAAGGAGGCAGACAAGCATAGCAGTAAACAATGATGAAGAGCCTGACATTGTTTGCAGTTCAGTGGTTTCTATGCTTCCAAGTTCAGTCTGAGTCAGGTCAACTCCCTTACCTCACTAATCCAGCCAAACCACTTACATTACAAGTTGCTGCTGTTGTTGATCACAAAAGCAGGAAAGTGAGGCGAAGGCATGAGTGGCAGGAGAGGAAAAGTTAAGGAATTTCAGAGCTTTTATGAAACATTCAGTGTAGTGGGTTGACTGTGGCTGGATGCCAGGTGCCCACCAAACAGCTTTATCACTCCCCTTCCTAGCAGGACAGTGGGGAGAGAGAATAAGAAAACGACTTGTAGGTTGAAATAAGGCAGTTTACTAAAGGAAAAAAAGGCAAAAGTTGGCACATGCATAAGCAGAGGGGAAAAAATAATTAATCTCTACTTCCCATCAGTGAGGGATGTTCAACCACTTCCCGGGAAACAGGGCTTCAGCACATGTAGCAGTTCCTCCGGAAGGCAAACCCTGTGAAATAACAAATGCCCCGTGTTCCTCCTCTCTCCCTTAGCTTTTATATCGGAGTTTATGTCATATGGTATCGAATATCCTTTTGGTCAATTTGGGTCAGCTGGCCTGGTTGTGTCCCCTCGCAGGATCTTGCCCAACCCCATCCTACTGGTGGGGTGCAGAATGCTGAGGCGACAGCGCTGATGCTGTGCCATCACTGCTCAGCAGCAGCCAAAACACTGGGGTGTTACCAGCACCTTTCCAGCTACCAATGCAAGGCACCATGTTGAGGCCGACAGCTAGACTGAAGGCTTCATGGATCCTAAGTTGGAGATGGTGAGCTTCTGTTCGTGAAGCTTGTTGAAATGTAGTATAAACAGGAGCAAGAAATCTAAAACAATAGAAGGAGAAAACCAGCAACATTTCTGTGCCTGGTATTTTTCTGCATTCTTGAATCCTTATGCTGTAGGCGTCCATTGGTAGTATATTGTAGTTAATAATAGCCAATGAGTCTATCGTAGTACCTTAGCAGCCAGTGACTATGTATCACGAATGATGACATACAGAAGTGTAGGAAAAGAAGCTGCTTTGTTAATAAATGGCTTTTTGGCCCTTAATCAGGGCACTATCCATGTGTACTTGTGTTGTATCGGCCGCCCCAACAGCAACAGCACAGCACTGTGAGGGCTGCTAAGGGAAAATAAACTTCAGCTCAGCCAGACCCAATACAGTCAGGAAAAAGTTACTTTCTCTATCTGTTTTTGTAATATCCTCATATGTTTTCCTCTACTTGACCAGACCAGCTAGGGTTTTATTTAGGTTAAAGGAGGGATGTGCACATATGGTTGTAGAGTCTGATGGATCATAAAGTCCCAAGAGAAAGAAATGGAGAAATTCAAGCCTGTACAGAGGTTATCGAAATGGGGCAGTGTCCATTCCCCATGTCTGTTCAATCAGAACAGGTGCACAGTGACCTGCATGTCGCCTAAACTCTTTCAGTTTGGGTTTTTTTTTTCCTTCTTTTTTTCTCTGCAAGAGGGTTCTGGCCTGTTGCTATAACAACTCTGTAGCATCATCAAAGTACCAAACACAAACGACTAACTCAGACCACGAAGCCTCAGTTCATCCCTTTTCCCTGTGCCCTGTGTATTCTTGCAATGCTCATTTTACATAACATGCACCAAGCACTCACGGGGACCTCCACAAAAATTAAAGTTTCCAGCAGAGAGTACTCAGCATAACTGTACACCCTTCACATCTTTTCTATGTTGCTAGTTGATGGTTGTTAGAGGAAGGTGTTTGGCATATGTTTTTAAACAAATGAAATAAACAGCATACATTTACACTGACTTTATTGAGTAACTTGTAAATATTTTTCTCCTGTATTTAAAGTTATCTGGGACATACCTTATCCATCTCTAATTAAATCCACAAGCAAGGGAGAATGAGCTGCAGGATTATGCAAGACTCATGGCTGTCATTGGAAAACAACAAATAAAATAGCATTTCCATGGCTGGCATAAAACTGGTACATCTTTTTCCTTGGAGAATCTATTTCAGGTTCCATGAGTACTATATTTTACTGCAGTAGCTGGGAGATAAAGGGGGCTTCGCTTTTCAGAATTAGAGAAAATGATGTAGCAGTCCCTATTTGCTTTCCTTCTTTCTTGTACTGAGTAGTTCAAAGTCTGTCTTTCTGCTTTTGTTACTGTGATTGTATTTAAAATGTTTGACAATGATTGTGATATTAACTAATGTCTCATTAGCCTCCTTTCTAATGGGCAGTTAATAGCTGATTTGATTAATCCTAGTTGGGAATTGAAAAGGTGCAACTCATTGGTGTAGATGCCACCATAGGCTGTCTCCCGTATATTTGGGTACGGGAACAGAGAAGGAGACTGAAAAAGACCTGTGTGGCTCTTGCTCCCCCAGACAAGTATGAGTGGCGAAAAGATTGTGGATGGAAGTTCACTTCCAGTCTTCCCAGGCATCGTGCTCACAGAGCACAACAAGAAGCAGCTGTCTGCAAGCAAGAAACAGATTCCTTGCTGCTGAGATTTACCATTCTCGTCACTCGGAGGTGACATGCAGGGAAGTTTCCTGAGACTGAAACTACTGCCTTATACATAGACCTTGGAAAAAGGCAAAGCGTGGCTCTAAAGTACCATCTTGGCATTTCCAAAATGTTGGTACTTCTTGGTTCTGTTGCTAAATTATTAGTAAAAATGGTTAAATGTGCTGTTGTCTTTTTTGTTTTCAAAAGTGACCTACATCTTCTCACTTTTATCTGAACTAAGAGGGACTGTGTTAAGTGCTGAGTTGTGAAGAAAAAGGAAGAAAGGGCAAAACTATCTCACACTTAGCATGGCTAATCCAAGCAGAAAAATGTTCATTTAGAATTTTGCAGTGTTCTGATCATGTCTATAAAGCACTTCTGTGTAAACAAATTAAAGTTTTTACTTAAAAGCATATTATTTCTGATTTTGCTATATCTATCAAAATTATTCTAAGTCCTGCTTACCTGTACTAGTTTTGCCTTATGTCTCTGCTGGAGTAGCTGACCACGAAGGAATTACAACATTACACTTCTCAGTTAATGCCTAAAACATAGAAAGTTCTGCCTCCAGGTTTGTTTGCATTTGCTTATTTGGTTGGTTTAGTTTTCCCTGATACTGTTTATGAGTGGGTCATGGACACTGACATGTATTTGTCTCTGATTTGCCTGAAGACTTCAGTTTGATCTACAGATGCTTGAAAAAGTCCATCTGGCATCAGTACAGCAAGCCTACTGATGTTAGGCTCTTTTCCCAGGGAGGCAAAATGGCATCCTCGCTCCTAATTTTATCTGCTGGTATTTAGGCTGGTCTTGATTTTCCTTGTGTGTTTGAAAACAAAGGTATAATTTAGAGTTAGTCTCTCCGGTTGCTGTCACTGTCCGTAGATGCTCTGATGCAACCCATGCACCTGTGTGTTTTAGAGCAATGTTCCAGGGTTGTGTTTGTCTGCCAGCCCTTTCTGTGCTCTGCAGACAGCCTGGGAACCCTGTGCAAGGGGGCAGAAGCATGGGAGCAGTCAGGTGGAGGTATGGCTTACCTTTGAGGGCTCTTTTAGGACTGCCCTGCACTCTGACATATACCTCCAATGCTTAATCATTCACAGTTCCTTTTCAGATGGAGCAACTTGGTCTAAGTCCTTGGTCTCTCCAGAGAACCAGTAAAAGCTCCTCTAACCTGTGCCAAACATAGGTAGTGTTGTACAGCAGCAGCTCTGCTGTGGCTGCACCAAACTGGGCAGCGTTGATTTCAGCTTGTCACCCAAATCAGCCTACATCACAGGACTTGAACTACTTGCAGCCTTTTCAGATTTCCCACTGGAATTTCTGATTTCTTTGGCTATGGTGCCTTGAGTCATACTGAAAGCTCCTGCCTTTTCTCACTCCTTCCATCTTTCTGTCTGTCAATCTTTTGTCAGCCATCAGCAGAAGTCAGCTCATTGCTGAACCTGTTTAAAGCCGGTCTCTTGGAAGGTCTGTACTGCAGCTTTGCCTGGGGCCTCTTTCCTGTTTGTCTACCTCTACACAGAGGTATCCTTCCATTACATTTATCCTGATCAAATTTCCCCAGAAAACATACTCAGAAATGGCAGGAATGTCTTCTCCCAGTTTCTAAGGGACACTCCCATAGGATGAGCTTATTTTTATTTCTCCTCACTAGATTTCTTCAAGAGAATGCACACAAATCATACAGAATTGGTCCTACTGTGTCCCAGAACTAAATCATATTGCCTTTTTGAAATCCCAAAAGTTTGTTCAACAGCTCTTTAATGATTATTGTAAAAAAATTTAAAATATGGGAAATTGCCTTAGTTGAACAATTTGCATGGTGTATGATTTTGCCCTTCTGTTTAAAGGCTTGTATCTTACAGCTCTTCTACTCTCCATGCAATACTTTTTACTTGAGTTTTAGAGACTTTAAAACAAGTGGTGTCTGACAGATACACTTCTGCTATTAATTTGCTTAATTAGTTCGATGTAGAATTAATGAGAACAACTGAATCTTTCCATGCTTTTCTTATTGGCTGTTTTGTGAGTTTTCAAAGATTACTTCCAAACACAGGAGATGAATAAAGTATAAACACTCTTTTATTTATTTTACTCCAGATAAAAGTATACTTGAATACTCAAACTTACACCTTTTATCATTTTAGGTCATAAAATAGGTGGGAACTGTAATATTAGTGTAATTAAGTTATATTTTTATTTCTCTTTGTATGTGGAAAAAACTGGAGTGCTTGAACCAGAAGCACAGGTGCCAGACATACAACTCTAAAGGACAAATTCTATACCAGCAAGATTAATTCCTTGAAGATACTATTTCTGTGTGGTTATTTCCTGTACATATGTAGACATTAAGAACTGATACGTTGCTTACTGAAGGTACAAATCCTGCTCTCTTTGAAGACTTTGGCAATGAGCTCTTCAGGAGAGTGTTTACACTATCAGTGCATGTATCATCAAATATTGTTTGTCTGGAGATTTTTGCAGCTTTGAGAGTTGAAATTCCCATTCTGCTAACCTACGCTGAGAGTGTCTGGGTGGAAAAGTTGGAAATGAACATCACAGATGGGCTGAAAAGGAGTTGATTTAGTTTTTATTGTAATCACTTATCTAATTTTTTTACTAATTTATAAAGAAAAAATTGAACAGCATGGGGCTTCTTCTACGACTAAGTTAGCAAAATAGAACAGAAAGTGGGAGAATTTACACGGGATACATGAAATTTGTTTAGCATCAGAATTTGTGGGCCATACTTTTGCCTGCTACTTCTAACTAGGTTAGCTGTTTCAGTCCAATACCTTTGCAACTTCTGGTCATCTATCTTCTATTGTCTTTCTTCCTTTTTTTTGTTTTTGTTTTTGTTTAAATCTGTGTTAATTTTGTACTTGGGAGTTCTAGAGTCCTTGGTTCAATCACAGGTAGCCAGTGTCCCTTGTCAGTGTCCCTTTGGGTATTGCAGTTATTCCATCTAGCGTCCAGGTAACAGTTCCAGGAGGAGAATGGCTCATCTGATAGTCGTGTGTGCCATCTGCAGCCTTGTGCAGAAATTTTAGCAGTCCAAGAGGAATAGGTTTGTGTGTCTTGGTAACCAAACCCTGCTCTCAGGTACCAAAGGGATGAACGAAACAGCTTCCAGGCCCTCTGAAGGCATTACTACTGGCTGCTGTGAAGCACAGAACTAGATAACACCAAGGTCTGCCAGAGCAGAGTGCAGAGATGCAGTAAGGCCCAGGAGGATGAATTTTAGCATTAGAGATCCAGTCACCTCTGTATTTACACCTATTGTAATAAATTGCTTGGCAGACAGGTTTTTCCCCATGCTTCTAATATGGAAATACTTGCTTGGCTTTATGATTAATAATTTCTCTAGACCAAGATTTAATTTCTCTGTGGAAATAAGGTTAGGTTGGGCTTAGGGTCAGATTATGAGTCCAGATTCGTTTTGTAATGTTAATTATTTTATGGCTGAAAAATGGCTCAGCAGAAAAAGTCCTGGGGGTGCTGGTCCACAGCAGCTGAACATGACCCAGCGTGTGCCCAGGTGGCCAACAAGGCCAATGGTAACCTGGCCTGTATCAGCAATAGTGTGGCCAGCAGGACCGGAGCAGTGACTGTGCCCCTGTACTCAGCACTGGTGGGGCTGCACCTCGAATCCCATATTCAGTTCTGGGCCCCTGAGTTAAAGAAGGACATTGAGGTGCTAGAAGTGTTTCCAGAGAAGGGCAGTGGAGCTGGTGAGGAGTTGAGTGGTCTAGAGGGTAAATCCTACGAAGAGTGACTGATGGAGCTTCGGTTGTTTAGCCGGGAGAAAAGCAAGCTCTACTTCTACAACTCACTGAAAGGAGGTCGTAGCCAGGTGGGGGTCAGGCTCTTCTTCCAGGCAACCAGTGGAAGGATAAGATGATGTAACCTAGAGCTGCACCAGGGGAGATTTAGATTGGACATCAGGAAGAATTTCTTTATGGAAAGAGTGATCAGGCATTGGAATGGGCTGCCCTGGGAAGAGGTGAAGTCACTGTCCCTGGTGGTGTTCGAGAAACAATGTGGGACTTAATGCCATGGTTTAGTTGACAAGGTAGTGATTAGTCAAAGGTTGAACTCAATGATCTTTGAGGTCTTTACCACTCTAAATGATTCTGTGGTCCTTCTTTTTTCACTTACCATCTTTTTCCTTTCAGTAAATGAAAAAAACAAACAAAAAAAAAAAGCTTTTCTAATAAATATTAAATTACAGCTTTAGATAGTCTAACAAAATTAAGCTGGGGCTCGTAAATACAAATTATTTATTTATAACTTCGGGATTAGAATTTAAAGTGTATTTGTAAGATGACAGCCGCACACCAATGCTTGTCCAGTAGTTTTTGAGTTTGTCTGGCAAGTGTAAGTGCCAGAATCAATTCTAGTGGAAGTGGGTGTGTTATTTCTTGCTTTATTTCTACAACAAAATGTGTAGTGAAATATTTATAGAGACATATGCTGTACTTGAAGAGGTTAGTTATCTGTTTACTTTCTTGAGTGGTAAGTAGATAACCCTTCCTGTAACAGAACATTTAGAGGCAGCAGGAAAGTGAAATGTAAAGCTTTTTTCTAAGCCTATTACAAACAAATATCAACTCTTGAGCTCTAGAAATGTAAGGAGGAGCTGAAACGGGTGATAGTTGCTTGCAGTTATGTGGTGCAAATTGGAATAGCAAATCTAGAACTGCACTTGCAGAAGGCATTTGATTCAGATTCTGTGGTATTTAGTTCAGAGATGGCTTTGTTTCAACCCTAATTGGTCCAGGTGGAGGAACTTGCCTATGAAATCTGTATTGGGGTTCATATGAGATATCTAAATTATGAGTGTATTTGTCCTAGCTTGCATATGCAGTCAATGGAAAGTGACATGCCCCTCCAGAGGCTTCAGCTTGTCTGACATCTAAATATTCTTCTCCACTGGCCTGGGGCAATTACGTATCTCATTCATGTAAGTGCTTAAAATACAGCAGCGTGACCCTAGGCCTAAGGACTTGATGCTCTCTGAAGAATTAATACCGGTTTTCTTTTTCTTGTTCCTGTCATTCATGAGAAAGAAAATGTGGTTGTCATATAGCCTGTACCTAGAAACACTGTTCATAAAAAAAAAATACAAGACTGGCTTCATTTTGGATATTTATTATAGCATGTAGTATTTCTTTCCTTAGAAGCTTTTGCCTCTTTCATGTCCAGCAATGTGTGGTATTATTGGCTGTGAAGGAGTTTTTCAGTGATCACAAGTGTTCAGAATATGGAAGCTGTAACTGAAGTATGCAATCACATCTTCCTGCTGAGAAATGGTTGTGTGCATCTCTGCTCAGGAGGGAACCAGGGCTGGAGAATTAAGAATGTGATAGACTAACACTAAAATACAGCAAGAATGTCCTGGGTGAGCTCAAGGGATACCATTCCTGTTGTCATCCAGCATTCACTTGAGTTTCTTTTCGTTGCCTTTGCTGCATAGTGGTTCAAATGATGAATGTTGCTATTTTTTTATAATGGAAAAAAAAAACCAGAAGGGAAGAGCTGGAGTAAGAAAAGGAGATGAAGGGAAGGGAAGGGAAGGGAAGGGAAGGGAAGGGAGGGGCTTGCTGCTGGGAGGTGAGAGCTGACAGTAATGGGAGGCACTGCTGTGGTGGCAACTGAACTNGAAGGCAAGGGAAGGGAAGGGAAGGGAAGGGAAGGAGAGGGGAAAGAGAGGGGAAGGAGAAGGGAAAGAGAGGGGAGAGGTAAAGGCAAGAAGAAAGGGAAAAAGAAGTCATGGCTTGGAATGGGAAAATTTGAGCAGTTTTATGAAGTAGTCAGCAAGTTACTAGATGGTTCAGAATATGGTATCTTCCTCTGGTTGTCTGAAGTTGCCAAATGTTCAGTGTTTTTATATCAAATATCCAGTAGAGTGAAACTGTTCTTTTTCATAAAAGATGTGAGTTGGGTTATTGTATTACAAGGTCACAAACTGGTGTTTGGGTGTCAGATTCTGAGTGCTCTGAAAAAGCAAAACCTTGAGCACTAAATAAGTTATAAGTAACACAGTGAAAGACACTATATTGTGGACTGGAATAATTTTTTAAAGAGCCACTGAAAAAAATCTTATCCTAAAATAAGTACTGTTTGGGAAAAAACCCCAAACTTTTCTAAGTTAATTTATCTCATAATCAGTGTTTACAGTCCTAGACTTGAATAGGCTTTCTCGTATTGTTAATAGTTGTATTTCAGAACAAATGTGCTTCCATGTCTACTTTACAGATTTCAGGAAAAAAAAATTATGTTTTTATATATATATTCTTTTCAAGCAATGTGTACACACAAACATCAAGGCAAAACTGGAAGGATTATAGATCAAGCTGAAATTATGTTAAATTCTTACACAGTGTAAGTTAACGGTGTCTGTTGGGTAGAATTTTCTTCTTATTTTCATTTATAATTTTTTGTGCTGTCTGTTCATTAAGAGTAAAAAAGTTAATAAAATCTCCTACTAGTCATTGCCACTGATTTTCCATCCTGTTTATATATTATATCATTTCTTTTGTAAAAAACAAAGGAAGGGCTTGTACTGGTATCAGTAGGAAGTGGTTTACATAATTTGCTACTAGTCTCACTGTTCTTATCTGTTGTCACATCAGCATTGTGTACCAGGAAAATACATTTTGGTTTCACCATGGTGTTTACTGATGACCCCCGTTTACCCAAGTTATTTGACATTTAGACACTCTTTTAATCCTTGTCCTGCTTTTTATGAGCTTGTGGTCTTTATGTACTGCCATTGAGAGCAACATCAGCAAACCAACTGCAGTGGACAGTATGAATATTAACATATTTTTCAAGACAATAAAAACATTCTGAATTAGTTTTTCTGCAGCTAAACCAGTTTACTTTCTGCAAACTTTCTTGAGTGTTTGCTAAGGCCTGGCAGTCTGCAGGCGTTCGAAGATGGATGTAAATATGTGTGGGAGTACAGAAGTAGGAAGCATTTTTGTCTTAGGGAAAACTATTCGGCAGGAAGAAACTCTTTGAATTTGTGCCAGCCAGATTATATTGGTAGAGAGAGGTCACATAATAGTCCAAAGCTACCAAAAGAGGACAGATGTAAGAAAGAAATGTGTTTTTCTCATGTCTATGAGGCTGCAAATGATGTGCACTTGCGTAGGTCAAATATCCTCAGAAGCATCAGAGTGGCTGCCCATGAAGTTTGGGACTGCTTCTTCACTAAAACCGAAATAACGGGAATTTGGCAGATGCTGTAGTTTGATTAATGCAATTATTTTGTTTATCTAAGTAAATAAGATTACTTTTTGATCAAGTTTGCTTTAACGCTTGTATTGACCTGATTTAATTGAGCAAGTGTACAAGCAGATGCCAGTTAATGAAGACATTACATCCTGTTGCTTACCTTTATTCTGTGGCTGCTAATACTGCAAATTTTTGTCAGTGACAAAGTAAAAGTGCTGATAGAAAGGTGAGCACTAACAAATGCAAAAACGTTGTATCTGTAGTGCACAATATAATTATGTTACTTTTTTTGATAAGAAATACAATAAAGTCTGCATAGCAGGCTGACAGCTCTACTGCCCTCAGGTATCACATACATCTCCCTAGCTTTAGCCAAGTTGTATCATTGCTTTTATACAGATATTCATTGTGTCAGCTGACATTTTACTGCTTTCTATTTTTTGGCAGCCTGAAATGGCAGTCACTGATTTTGAAAAAAAGAGGTGTTTTCACCTGCTACCCCCAGCAAAGGCATTAAGCTGAGGATGTTTGCTATTTCTTAAGCAGACAACTTGTTTTTTAAATTAATTTCATTTAGTAAGACAACAGATTTTCTATGAGCAGGAAATGGACAGATCTTGGATTTTAACCACATACTCCAGTTGTTGTAGATTGATGTTTTACTGAATTGGAAGCACTGAAATGGTAGCAAAGCTCTAGGAATGAACTGATTCAGCCCTTGAGTTCAATACGCAGGTAATTAGGAATTCCTTTGTTTATCTTTTTTTTAATATTGTATATATAAAGTAAAACTTTCAGTCTTTGTTCTGCATCCACAGGGTGTCAATTATGTCTACTTCAACAGTGGTTTAGGTCTCAACATTTGAAGTGAAAAGTAAAGTTTTTCTGAAAAATTATTTCAAGCTTATTAAAATACATTAATATATGAATAGCCTCTGAGCATGTTGTCTTTCATCCTTTCCATTCATCTGATGCTTAATAGTGTGTATTCCAGACAGAATCAATTTTGTTAATGCTAAATAATGAAATTTGGTTTGTGAATATTAGTTAATTAGTCATTAAAATTGTAGCAGCACATTTGGATATTACTGTGTTGAGATTCATGCAGAGTGATAGCATACTGGATCTTGTTACCTTTTTGGTGAGAAAGGGAAATGAATGTCTTTGGTATTGTTTGGTCTAGCAATGGTGTTTACTTACAAGGGAAACACATAAAAGCAAGAGTATTTGAAAAGTCTTGTTTTCCTGGTCACACTGTGTGGATACAAGAGAAATCTCCCTTGTGTTCAGAAATAAGTAGCTCAATCCAAAACCCCATCCGTGGGTCTTTGCTTTTCCCAGGTCTGCACATGCAGAGGTCTCCTCATTGATAGTGCAAGTGATAGTACAAGCCTGGAAAAGCATTTGATTTTGTCCCACGTGAGCTCCTCGTCTCTAAACTGGTAAGACATGGATGTGATGGGTGGACCACTCAGTGGATGAGGAATTGTCTGGATGGTCTCACTCAACTGCCCAGTGTCCAAGTGGCATTCCTCAGGGATCAGTGTTGGGACCGGCACATCGTCTCCTTGGCTCCATCAAAAGCAGCATGACCAGCAGGTCAAGGGAGGTGATTTTCCCCCTCTACTCTGCCCCTGTGAGACCCCACCTGGAATGCTGCATCCAGCTCTGAGGTCACCAGTACAAGAAAGACTCTGTTGGAAGGAGGTCAGAGGACGGCCACAAAAATGGTCAGAGGGATGGAACACCTCTCCTATGGAGTAAAGCTGAGAGAGTTGGGACTGTTTAGCCTGGAGAAGAAACGTTTTCAGGGAGATCTTATCGCACTTTCCATTACCTAAAGGGGCCCACAAGAGTGTACAAGGTGTACACTTTGTACAAGGGTGTGCAGTGACAGGACCACGGGAAGTGGCTTCACACTGAAAGAGGGTAGATTTATATTAGATATAAGGAAGAAATTATTTACTCTGAGGGTGGTAAGGCACTGGAACAGGTTGCCTAGAGAAGCTGTGGATGCCACATCCCTGGAAGTGTTGAAGGCTCGGCTGGATGGGGCTTTGAG
>VXBT01007852.1:0-13765 GCA_013400235.1 Oriolus oriolus
AAAGAGAAAAATGAGCAAAAGCTGTGGGCAAAGGCCCGCTTCTTTATTTTATACACTTTTAGAAAACCTCGTGGATTGGAGGATGACATTACCACCCCTCAACCACATAGGTCAAAGGAGAAATCCAAACTTCTCCGCCTTAGGAGAAAGAATGAAAACATCTTAGGTCGGTTAGAATAACATGGCTTATATTTACAGAAAGTGCGTGAGAATTCTAACTACAGAATTAAAAACATTGAAGAACTGTGAAAAGCAAGGCAACAACTCCCAGTCTGAGTGACTTACAAGACCTCTCCCCAGGTCACTGGCCTGTGTTTATGGAGCCTTATACCATTGTTACCTGGCCCCTAACAAATGCTGCTATGTCTACAAGAACAAAGTAAGGGTTACCAAGTACATTGCAAAAGCTAGAAATAAGGCTTCAATTCAGAAGACACAAAGTACATCTTACTGGAAGAGTTACCAACAGTAAGTGGTCACCCATCAAGAAATAAGTACCAGCCATCTACAGAGATGGTACCGTCCCCATAAAGGCCACTGCAGCATGTTAGAACACTTGGCACATTCAGAGCTAGGATTTTTGAGGGAAAAGTTTTTGAAGACTACTAACAGACCTTTCCAGTTCTCTATCACTTTGATTGTCTGCAGAAACAAAAAGTGTCCCTGAAATAGTTTACAAAAGAAATTAAAAGCAAAGTCAGAAGCTTCTGAACTGGATAATTGTCATATTGATCCTAGAAAGTACTTGTTAAGAGCCATCTTAACATAGGCTCAGTCTCTAACACTGAATCTTTTCCCCTAAACATTCATCTCCCAAACTTCTAAGACTGCAAAATACTGGTTAGAAGTTGCGGGGTTTGTTGCAGGTTTTCTTATGGATTTTCAAAATATGTTTTATATTTCATGTGGAGAGTTTTTGCTATTAGATTCTAAAGCATACTACTTGGCTTGCAGGAAGTTTGCTGCTGTAATTGTCTCCACAACCATCAGAACTGTGGATATGGGAGAGAGTTGCTGGCTGACATCTGAGTGATTTAAGCATGTTTTGCAATCAGTTTATCATTATATATAGTTGCCTGCCATTTGTTATCATACAGGGGTAACAGAGATTAACAAATGGCATCTTTGAGAATGCATATGCTTGCTTATTTAATGTTACAATTCATCTAAAAGAGCAGAAGTAAAAGCTTATAAATGAAAAAAGAAAAAAACATTTTCTCTGAAACATTGTCTCTTCTAGTTCAGCTAAGACAGAACTACAAAAATAACACCTTCAAGTAGTAGTAGTAGTAGTAAAGAACTTTTTATTAAAATGAAAGTTTTTTGAACCTTATGTATCAAAACTAAGGCCACAGCTAATGCTAACACAAAGTCAAGAACCTCAAAAGGTTCTTATAATATGATACAATTTAGAAATCTGAGACAAGGCTATTTTACAGTTACTCAAACATTCTGAAATGCAGCATTACTTACTTGTTCTAATATAATATATCAATTATTCTAGTGATAATATTTAATGATACAAAGTACTGAATTATCAGTACATGTAACCCGTTTTTATTTTGGTCCTGTGACAAGTAACTTTCTGCATCACTCCAGCTACGGAAACAAATGAAAGGACAAAACATTGTAATGGAAGCTGCCAACAACTCCTCCCTTTTGTGCTGAGTTAATTTCTTCTCTTCTAATGCTAAATATCTCCAGTCATAATAGCAATAAATTCTTCTTGATTGACTGTAAAAGAAGAAAAAAAAAGAAAAAAAAAAGAACATCATTAGACAAACAGCAAACAACAATAAACCATAAAATAATGCCTATCTGTACTTTACTTAAAGGCTTCTCTGTTAGCATTTTTTGCATCTGATCCATTACTGTGTTTACAAGTTTGCTTCTACAACAGGGGTTTTGCACAGATTTTTTCATGTAAAATGAAGTCAGAATGCAAGCTTTATTATGTGGAATACTTAAGCCAGAATCTAGCTCACTTATAATCACTTATATGATTTCTAATTATGAAAGTAAAAATATTCTAAAAGTGAAACATGACAGAAAAAATCTGACAAACATATGTAAAAGAGATGGGCTATGCAAAGTAATATTATTTTAAAGGTCTATAAAAACGTTAAGAATGGTTTCTGAATTTTATTAAGTACTTCTCAAGCAACACCTCAGCTAGTTATGACTGGATTCAGTTTTATTCTTAAAATCATAATTCAAAACATTTACATCCAAACCACCATCACAGATCAAACAAATCTATTCCTGTCTCCCCATCTGTAACACTTGCCAAACACAAAACAAATTTTAAGATCATGTAGCAGTTATTCCATAAATTAGCTAGAATTAAAATGGACTTTTGATGAGCTTTTCCCCACTTGAACTTTCTTCATGTCTTCATGAAATTTTACACAAAGGCACTTGAAGAAATTAAGTCATAATAATAAATTAATTAGCATTCATTAATTATTTTGCTGCACTTATACCTGAGGTACTGACCTTACTCATATGTAAAAACATAGCCACTGTAAAAGAGTTAACCAGTGAACATGTTCACTCTGCAACTAATTACTGTAGTGGGGAATAATTAGAGTAAGTCAGTGGTATGGAAAAGACAAGACACATATGAAGAATTCTCCCTGACAATTATCCATCCCAGCCAACATGCCCAAGCTATTCCTAAACAAAGCACTGAAAAGAAAGAACTACATTTACAGCAAGAAGAAAATTAAACAAATTTAACTATGTTAAAGAATAAAAAAATCAAAAAGCCTAAATATGCCCTGCTGTGATGCATGTAAAAAAATATGCAACAGGTAGATTTAGTCTAGCTTAGGGACCTATGCTCTGAAATACCAGTCCATTACATACCTACATCTAGTCTAAGACACAAAAATACTGTGACTGTATGACTTTAAAAAGCATTTCCACAGCTTTTTCACAGTAACAACACAGTAACAGAACAAATTCAAACATCGTCTCCAAAATATTCTCTGGTTTACAACATCCTTGAAACCATGCTGCAAAGTGGAAATACAACACTGTAACAACAAACAAATTTTGGAACGGAACATTCCAAGAAACTTCAAAAAGCAGTATAGTTACAATTCTCAGAAACCCAAGTAATCCCAGTTATTTCTCTTCAGACGTAGGATCTGTCCACAAGTTATGCACCATGAAAGCAGAAGCACAGTTTTTCATGGCAACAGTTTTCCCTCACCTCCATAACGTAAGTGATCATAGAAGAACAAACTAGAATCACAGCTAATATAATGAAAACTTAGAATCTTGAGAGAGTGCACATTTTTTTCAGTGGTGGGTTTGATTTTTGTCTCGGTTTTGGAGACAAAATTTTAGGAGGAAACGCTCCGGAATGAGCGCCTCCTCCGAAGGGAAAGTGCCTCCCCTTTTTCCTCCACCAATGAGACTAATTGATGACAGCAGGTGAAAGTGGAAAAAAACCCCGAACTGTTTATTTAAACAAAACAAAACAAAAACCCCCCCAAAAACAGGGTAGAACAGAAAAAAGCCCTCAAAATACAACAAATACCCGAAGAAGGAAAAAAACACAGGGGCTGACAACAAGTCCCCCCAGTCTCCAGGAAGGGGAAGAAGTCCACGCAGCAGCCCGGAGCAGGGCAGATGGAAGAAAACCTGCTGGTCCTCTGGCCCCGATNAAAACAAAACTTCTCCTCAGCTAACAGAAACTAAAGGGGAAAAAACCAAAGAGCAGCACAGCGCTCCCGGCGCACTCCCTCCCGGGCACCGCCCCGACCGTTGGAGCCCCAGAGCCGTTGGACCTCCATCCGTTGAACCGACCCGAAATCGGGTCCTGCGGCTCCAGCCCCGACCCCATCTTAGAGATACAGCGTCTTTGGGTATTAAACAGATGGTTAAGGAATAAAGAAGCCTTATAACATCACCCCAGGACAGGTATTTTTCTTAATTCTGTGCCAAAATCCAAGACACGAGACTGGATAGTGTTTCCTACAGGTGCATCCACACAAGATGATCAATACTGCATGAACTGATACCACAGAGTTTCTAAAGTTAGTTGTGCTCAAAACCAGAAGTAATTCCTAAACCCAGGAATACTTAAATAAGATTATTTACATTTTTAAGGCAGACAAAAATATGCCAAATATACTTTCTTTTACAGAAGTCTATGTACAGCCTACCAGCAGAGCTCAGTGGTTTTGCTGAGAACATAAGAGTTATGTAACCTGAGTACCACACAAGATACCTTTTTTCACTGTGAGCAAAACCATCTCTCAAATGTAATAAAGGTGTTAAACCAAAAGTGGTATTATTCCTGTATTTGACACATCAATTAAAAATGCTAACAATGAACAGCTGCAGATTTTTTTTTTTGAGGGCAGGAAAATGAGGAGAATTAGATGACAGCAAGATTTTGCCACGTGACCCAGGTGTTTGAAGACAAATGGAATGGTGATTCACAGGATAATTTACTTTCTCAGAATGAATCTTAAAAAGTTAGAACAGCCTCAGCTTTCTTTAAAGGACCACAAAACCACACAGAACTTTAAGGATAAACAGTAACATACACAAACATTATGCTGTCAATCTTCCATATTCAATCTTCTGCTTGATTGCTCTAACAAAGACAATGAATGGATGACTAAATAAGAGGAAACTGAGCCACTTACTCTTAGCTGATCAATTTGATTTAAAAAAACGTAGCACTGACACAAAATAATTATGACTCAATAACCCTCTTGAAAGGAGGTTAATGGTCTATGTTCCATTATTAGTACCCAAATAGCAATGGGACAAAAGAACATTGATCCACAATTCTGACATCTCATTTGGCAGCTCCAGGATACCAACACATGACAAAACATATTTGCACAAAGAATTCTACTCTCACTCACCTCTACAGCTACAACTTCCGAAAAATAACACCTATGTCAAACAGCATAGAAGACTATCTGTCTAAAGGCTGACAACACAATTTTTTCCACAAGTACATGCAAGTTTTGAGTCCAACAGATGCTCACAAGAGTAAATATCATTTTTACAGGAAAAATTGATGAACTGCTAGTAAAATCTCAGATTAAGTCACCACCCTGAAAGAATGATGTTCGATGGATCAATACAATCTTTAGGTACAAGGTCTCAAATGAGGGGTCCTCGAAATTCAGGTATTAAGGTTTCTGATGTAAAATAAGGATGTTTTGAAGTTAATGAAAAAACTCTTCGTTTCAGTGTTCACAATGATTTAGTAAGCATAGTATCAAACTGGATTTGCTAATTAATTCTTTATCTACCTAGTAAATCCCTTCTGCAGCCTACTCTGTATGGGCCTTGTCAATTGCAGAGCCATTTTTTACACTATGCTTTTCAGCACTCCGAGGCTCAGAAGTATGTTAAAGACCCATCCAAGCTGATCCTACATAGACCCAGGGTACTTCCAGCATGATTTATTAGCTTAATGCTCCATATCCAATGCTGAAATCACAACAATGACACATCGCCACTTCAGATATATTGCGTCGGTGATCAAAAGACTTTCTCTCAGCATGTTAATACTTTTACTGATTTATAAGGAAATAAAAGTGTAGGTACACAGAATCTCTCACATACCAGTTCAATTACTTCCACCTTCAACTACACTTTCACCCAGCTTTTAATAGACACTGGTTGAGTAAGAGCTGGTGGTGAATCAACTCGATTCTTAGACTCCAGGACTAGCAGCTGTCAAAAGCAACAGTCTGCATTATTTGTAAGCTAAATTATGTTTGAGACAAAAGTAATCTAGAAGGAAATTAAAGAGGACATTTTCATAACAAAACAACATCTAAAAAGGGAATAAAATTAAGAACAAGATTATATGGTGTTTTATTTGCCAACACATACTTTCTCCATCTCCATCCTTATCAAATTCTTCAATCATAGCCCGTAGTTCTTCATCAGACATATTTTCACCCAATTCTCTTGCAACCCGGCGCAGGTTTCTCAGACTTATTTTACCAGAGTCATCATCATCAAACAATTTGAATGCCTTGAGTATTTCTTCTTGTGGGTCTCTGTCCAATATCCAATCTGTCACTGCAAGAAGGATAATTAAGTTAGACTAAAAAATTCTGAAAGGTAAATGCAGAAATACCTTTGCAAAATAAGACATTATGAAGAACACACATCTGATTTCACCTGTTCTTACATTTCTATACAATTCAATGTGCATATTTGTTTGGCTGTTGTCTGACCTCTCTTTCTCACCTCTGTTTTCACAAGCTGAGTTGCTCTTTGGGACATAACTCTTGCAGAGTTGCTTGGCAGTTTAGACACAGTTGCACTTTCTACACATTTTTGAATAGGAATTAAAAGTATACACAGCATGCCTCTGTTTCAAAATTCCAAATTTTCAGAAAAAACACCATCAGCTCTTTTAGATGAAAATGTAAATTTTTTTATTTTGTATGTTTCCATCAGGATAGAATTTTGAGTTTGGGAGAACACTGAAACAGTAAGTGAGGAAAAACAACCATATGGAACCTCTCTTTTAAATATAAAGCCACACTAACACAAAAAGCCCCCATAACCAACCAACGAAACACATCCCACCCCCCCGAACCCAAAAAAAAAAAAAAAAAGCCTAAGCATAGGGGTTGGGTTACAAAAAGGATGTTTCTATGAATTGCAAGATGTTTATTCTGAAAGGATTCTTCAGCCTCTATTATTCTTTTCAAGACAACCATTTGTCAGTTTCTGCAACAGAACAGACAAACTTGCCTCATTAAATATTTTTCTAGTAATTACTGCAGACCAACCAACAATAATGTATCTCCACATCTTTGTACAGGCTAGTCTTGTATTACAGGGCTAGTCTTGTATTATCAAGTCATTAAAATCACATCAACACTGCTTGCACACAAAGAACCACTTACCATCTGCTACTAACTGCAGATGGAACGTCTGCTCTGGCTTAGCAAACTTGAGAGGAAAGAATTTTTTCATGCTCATATAAGCCAACTACAGCAATGAAGTTTATATATCGGCAGATTTACCCTAAATTTAAATATTTTCTTTTAAAACAACAGTGCTGCACGACAGTATTACATCACTTGAAAAATGCTACTTTTTGTGGTGAAAAGACAACTGAAAAATAATAAAATGTCTCTAAATACAGAACTATAGAAGACAAAATATAATTGCATCTTTATGTATTTCAGTTGAACGCAAAAGAATTGCTTAGCTGCATTCAGCAGCTCTTCACAATTAATGTCTCAATAACCTACTTCATCTAACTCCTCAATCTTTCTGTTAGAAGTGATATCATGTTTAATTCTGTGTCAAGGTCATATTGCACCACAGCAGTACTCTACTCCAACTCAAGTTTTCTGACAGGTTCGATCCCGCTCCAAGTATATACTGTGCCTTCTACAAGAATTTTCCTGGCTTCCTGCAGCACTTAATGACTTTCCATATTGATAGCCAAGACAGAACAAGGAAGCAAATGAACAGGACCGAACATCAGGAATTAAAAAAAGTAATTGTACGGTAATTACAGTATATTCATTTCATATAATATTACAGCATAATGACGTTATTGTAAAAGTACTATTACAATCAAATCAATACACTCATTTTCTTTTTAATACTTCCACACAGGATTTATAAATCAGAAAAGAACCAAAAATAATATTTTCTAACCTGGAATATAACTACAAAAATATTACCTGCCATTAACAAGACATTTTGTCCAGTATTAACCTGTTAAACAATTAAATGTTGCCACATTTCAATAAGTAATTGTTTTCATACATTAAGAAGATTGCTATTTGTAGCCAAGAGCAAGTACTGGGGTTTGGGTGTTTTATCCCACAAAAGCTACAGAAATCATACCTTGAAGAAATGGACTATCATGAGCATAATCAACTGCTAGGGACATAATAAACTAGAGATGTAAACCCACACAGATTACTTTTTGGTAAATATAAATTGTATGCAAAAGTATAAATTATGTGTAACAAAAATCCCCTAAAGTCTTCAAAGAAACATCAAGTCTAAAAATTGTGCAGATCACTGCATACTCAAAGTACATAAAATCGCACAATACACAAATTTCAGGTGAAAGAAGCAACTAATTCTACTGGTTTTATCAACAATTGAAAATCCTTGAAGCACAATATTAAAAATCTGCTTCAGTTTCTCTAATCTTTTTTTAAACATGAAGTCTGTAGTCTGCTTGTCTGTGTATGCATTCCTTCCCATGAAATTCAATGCCAAATGCCTTTTCCACAGCAGGAAGAAGAATTTTACAAAGATCCACGAGCAAGACAAGAACATCTGCACTTTAAACTAGCACTTATTCCTCTGTGTAACTTGAAAGAGATTGTGTATACCCTACTTCCTTTTACACTGTAGCTATTTTGCATCTCTATGTATCAAATTAAGCATTCAGAAAACTAATATTTATCTTCTTTCACTATGGACTTATATTAAGAAAAATATGAAATTAAATCTCCCACTTCTATTTCTTAATAGTAATAAATAATTGAAGAAGTCCACAAAGTATGGCTTTGAAATTGTACTCTCTACTATACGCTAAATATCTCTAGAGGCAGAAACACAATCAAACACATACCAACTTCGTTAAAATCTTCAAAGGTGATCTTGCCTGTTGATTCTCGATCATAATCTTTAAGTATTTTCAGGACATCAGCTTTTTTCACATCAAAACCCAAGGCTCTCATTGCCACCTTTTGGAATAAAATGGAAGTGCAACCATAGATAAGGATCAAAATAAAAGATTTAACACATTTTCTTTTTTATTTCAGTAACTACCTTCTTGACCAAGAGAGAAAGAGCATATCAGTGGTTTAGTAAAAATAATAAATAAAATAAATAAAAGGAAAAGAGCTTGAGATATTAAAACCATCTGGAACTACTATTAGGAAATGGAACATCTAGTTACAGTGAAAAAAAAAAAAAACCTTTGCATTTTCAGGGATTTTACAGACTGGACCGAATGCATCTTAGGATAAGTACATTTATTCCTCATTTCCAAAACCATTTCAAAATCTTATCAAGACAAAAGTGAAAATAATTCTTCAAATTATTCTTCATTATTCAGGCAAAGCGTGTGTATGTTCATGGACTTACAAGCCCTACAAGACTTTTAATTGCTTTTCCAGTGAGCCACAGATGCCAACCTGTATCTTACTTTTCCATTTGCTTAGGAGTCCACATTTTGTTTCCCATTTCACCTTAGATGGCAATTTCTCAGGACACACTACCCTGACTTCCTCCGAACTGATGAATATAACCTAACCACACATGGAAAACCATGGAACTAGTTATTCAAAAATTGATGCTATATGCTGATTTTTTAGAGAAGGAGATAAATAGGTTTTTTTCTTATGCATTTCTGCTCTTTCACAGTATTAACTTCAGGGCGACAGTATTTAATTAGACAGCTAAAAAGCTTTTTGACAGCTGGGAATTCAATGCATACCATAGCCAGAAAAAGCATATAACAACCCCAAAACAGTCCCCAGCACAACCCTAGTCACAGTGGCTTCCAGCAAAGATAAAATACCTGAACTCTGAAATTCAAAGAGAAGGGAATTGTTCTACCTAACACACTCCTGCAACAGCAAATTAAATAAAAATAAGGCTTTTTTCCCTTCTTTGAGTTACTTGGTAGAGCTAGCATGTATAGCCAATAACACTGGATTAGGCTTTTTTTCCAAAAAAAATCTCACCCTATATGGGACTGAAACACTGGCCTCTCCAAAGCCAATTTTTGTTCTCAATGCCATCATTAGAATAAAAACGCATAAAAGACTTAAAGCAAGTTTAGTGAACCTCATTTACTACTCTGTAGACTTTTAGGTGAGAGACCTTACTCAGAGGTCTTCCTCCTGAACTCCATCTGCTAATAGCTATCATTAAGAGCATCCTTCTTTGGGATGGGCAGCTACTGAGCCTCCCACACTTAGAGTTAAGAGCACACCTTATTCCTGCAAATCATAGGCTTCCTGTTGAAAAATACAGGTAAGCTCTGGCTTGTAGTCAATAGCTTTACAAATCTGATTTACATCTTTAACCTACACATCCGAAACCAACACCAAGCTTTAGGTTATACAGTGCCTTTAAAATAATCAAACAGTTTTTCAAGAGATTTTCCCACTTGGTCATCTGTCCAAGCTTATCCCTGGTGGGCAATTATACCATGGTTATTTAGAATGCTATAGCAATTCTGTTACTGCATTAAGTATATAAAGTGGGAAGAAAAGCTTATTCTTACACCAATGGAGTATTTCTTGTTTTTTCATTTTTTTTCCCCTTGCTCCTTTAACCCAGAAAGATATCTTGAAGGAAGACAGGCAACATTTTAAGAACTCACTATAGAACAGATACCTACTTTAAAACTGCTTAAATGAAAGAAACTTCTACCTTTAATTCATGATAATTTATTGCTCTATCTTTGTCTGTATCAAACAATTCAAAGGCATCTTTAATTTCTTGCTTCTGTTCCTCAGTCAGTTCTCTTCTTTTCTTCTTTTTAGTTTTGTCTACTGAGAGCTCATTCCTATATAAAGAGAAAGAAATGTAATAATAGATTTCTACTGGGAAGATGCACTGTAGATAATATTTTCCACCAATAAGAAACTCACCATAATTGCAGAAATTACTGCCTTACCTTGTCAATATTCTCCCAGCATGTACTCCCAGTTTAAAACATTTGAAATAGACATCTGCCTTGTGAAATCTGAATGACACCTCCAATCCCCCACCCAAAATAAAATCAGCACAGGCATTTTTGTTAAGAAGCAACAACCAAAAAAAGAAGGTAGAAAAACTACCAGTTAAAAAGGCTTCTTGAGGTTACAAACTAGATTAGCAGTTGAAATTATACAATTCATGAAAACAGCTGGTTTCTACACTGTAGCTTAAAACAATAAATAAATTTGCGGACAGACAGGCCAGTGGAGGCCAAACTAGGCCAGACAGTCTGGCTACTTAAGCTGGCATTAAGTGCCGCAAATCGGCTTTGTTGCCTGTAACAGTTCTTAGATAAATGGTACTTGCAGGGTTGGTTTTTTTTTTTTTTAATACTTTAGATCACACACATACACACTGTCCTGAAGATTTTTTGCTGTTTTGGTATATACAAAAGAGACAAGCCCCCAAATCAGCAAATCTTGCTCAAAGACAGCCCCCCTTTTCTTTGGCTAGTCTAGGAATAAGCTTATATTTTCAGAGGACCAGATTAAAAGGACAAGAGACAATAACCACAAAATTTAAGGGAAAAAATTGCAGCTGGAGGAGAAACTGCAGCTGGATCTAAGGGGAAACGTTTTCCCAGTGCATGTGGCGATGTGCTAGAACAGTTCCACTGAGAAGGAGTCTCCATCATCAGGAATTTTTGGAACCTAACTATAAAAGGTGCTTAGCATCCTCAGCCAGCTTTGAGTGGAAGCTGCTGTGATCAGAAAGCTGGACTAGATTACTTCCTTAAGTCCTTCCTAACCTAAATTACTGTATAGTTTATGTTATACTCTCAAGAAAAGGCTTTTTATGCTCATCTGTCCATTTGCACCAGAGGCAGAACGTGTGCTGTATCACCTAGTGTAAAATGCATAAAAATTACTGATGAGTGAACAGAAAACTGCAAGATTAACTTTCCAAATCTCCTCTAATAAGCTGCTTTATGCTCTTCTTTGTTAACATTTTGCTAATTTTAATCAAAAGCTAAGGTTAAACACTTATCTAGACTTAGCTTTCAACAACCACTGAAGCGAAAATCCCAAATACAGACAAGAAAAGTGCAAGCTGCAGAAGCTGAGCCTGCTTCAAACCACAATATCCTCAAAGAGTAAGATGTCCTTAACAGACCAATTGAGACAGTGTGATTTCACACAGGCTTTGAATTACTGCAGCTCTTGGAAGGTCTAAAATAACTCTGAGCTGGCTACTTAATTAGGACTGGGACAGTAGCTCAGATCCAGGGAGCCCAGATTTCGTGAGCTCCGATGGAGAAATCCATTTATAAATCTGAAAGCAGATTAATACCGAACTCTTCTGAAAGAGCAGTCTGGGTATTTAAGTGTTCATTTAGTGCTTAGCATAAAATTAATTTATCAAAAGACAAAGCAATACTCCAATACAAGCAGCTCAGTGCCACTTCTGCAACTACTTTAACCATACTAATGGTGAAGTTCTCAGACTTGGAAATTAAGGATCACAATTGCCATGTAAGCATATTAATTACTCTTGAAAACAACGATTTGGCAGGTACTAGGATTCATATGCCAGGCCCCTTTATGCAATAGCTACTAAATCAGATTTCATAAACAAAACAAAACCGACCAGTTTAACTTTATGCCTGTTCACAGGCCTTTTGAAGGCACATCTGGCAATCCAGAAGCAAACCTCCCAAGGCCAGACGCGCCGGACCCTTCCCTCCCCTGGCAGACAGACGGGCCTGATCCGCCCCCACCGCGCCGAGGGGATCAGACGTGACCGGCGGGAGACCGGGGATGACCCAGGCCCCGCCACCGCCCGGCACGCCCCGCGTTCCGCCAACACCTCCTGAACGGGGGCGGCGCGGCCCTGAAGGACCCCCGCCCGCGCTCCGGGCCCCGAGGGAAGCAAGGGGGAAAGCGCTCGACTCGTACTGACCTCAGGGCCAGGCTCATCGTGCCGCTGCCGGGCCAGCCGGGTCGGAGCAGACGCGCCACCGCCCCTCCGCACGGCCCCACCGCGTCCCCGCCTTGACAACGCCGCGCTCCTGCCCTTGGCGACGCCGCTCAAGCCACGCCCACACCAATTACCGCCGTCTGATTGGTCGTGGTTGGATAAGCTCCCGCCTCCGAGCCGTAGGCCCTCTGCTATTGGCTGAGGGACTGCCACTCAGCGCGGAAAGGGCGGTCCCTGCCGCGCGCTGGGGGTGGTTCCTGGCGGCGCCTCCGGCCGCTGGGCAGCCTCTCCTGCAGAATGGGGAACGCGAGAACGTTTTCCTAAGGAAGGATGTTCCTTGATGTTTGATCTTGATTTTCAAGCTTAATCAAGAAGAAAGGAGATTTAATCCTTGAAACAGATAGAAGCTACTAAACAAGCTCAAAGTGATGTCCAGGTGTTAGAAAGACAAATTTCTTGTCGGTGGAATCGAGGGCACGACATGCTTCAGTGATGTCAGACAAACAGTTCAGAATTTACCGGCCACAAGGACATTTGGCAGAACTCCCAAGACAAGGAAGACATTAATAAAGACAACTCAGCATGTGCTGAATCAGCTCCAGCTGGGTAGAACGTACTTCCGGCAGACCACTAACCAAGCTGCCCCCCGACTCAAGAGAAGGACTGGGCAATGTGGAATAATTAGCATGAGAAGTAAGAGAATCATTACAACAGAAGATAGAATAATAATAAGAGAAGAATGTAACCTGAAGTCAATGATGCGTTTGTTTGCTAAAATGTATAATTATTAAAGAGTTTTGATAGTTGGTATGCTTGATTCATGGAATGCCACCCAGCATCTAGGCTTGTGCAACTCTGAAATAAATAATCCTTGTCTCCCTCAAAGTATAATTATTGGCTTATTGCACACTAGGTAACAAATCTGATTTTTCTGGTCAATACTTCTACGGGCCCTGCTGTAGCCTGAATGCGAGGTAGTTGTGTTAGAAAAACTCCCCGTAGCCCCAGGCCTTGCTCACTCCTTCCTGACAGCTGGAGGTGCGGTGGGCTGTGGAGGAGCACACAAAATTGGCATTTGTATGTTATAAATGAAGTCACG
>VXBT01007853.1:524-18179 GCA_013400235.1 Oriolus oriolus
AGTCAGCTTCACCCCGCTGCCAGCAGCACTCGCCACGCAGGCGACAGGTTGCTAACTGCCGGTGGGCATTGCCGGCTGCTGGTGTCCGGGCTCACCCTCGCCAGGCCGCTCCGGGCAGGGTCGGGTCTCGCCTGAAAGGTGACTGACCCGCGAGCCGCGGCGAGATATAGGTTATCCAGATTTGCCTCACCAGGCCTGGTGTCCTCCATTTGTTGCATCCAGGCTTTTCTCACAGTCTGCACAGTGGAATCTTGTCTGGTGTGCTAATTCCAAAGTTTTCGCCTCCATGTAGGCCTGAAATTAACACCTTCCTATTTGTCATCTGTGCCTGTTGTGGTGGTTTATCTTGTGGGAGCTTCCTCGTTTGACAGTGCTTTGAAACAAATTGGCTGCATTCTTTAAGTCCTGATAGTGACCCTCAGCCGCTCCTCATACAGCTTCCCCTGTAAACCATTCACGATTTTCATAGCAGTTGTTTGGATAATCTCTAACAGGTTTACATCCTTCATATTGTGGTACCCAAAGCTGCACACAGCACTCAAGGTGAGGCCTCACCAGCGCAGAGCAAAGCAGGCATTCACCTCCATGAGCAACGTTGTGCATGCTACTACCCAAGTTGTCTCTCCTGGCTGCCAAGGCACTGCTGACTCGTATTCAACTTGCCATCAACCAGAACCTCTAGGTATCTTTCTGCAGTGCTGCTCTCCAGCGAGTATGGATCAAATATCAGACTGAGGTATTCACAGTCCTCAAATGGAAGGGGTTTCCTAGGTCCATTCTTTGAGTGACTGTTTTCTGTGAGGCATGCCATCATTTCAGCATGTTTTAAAGCAGCTCTTGCTGCTCATTACTGACACCTGGGGAACAATGAGCACTACAAACCATTATATCTTGCTGTTATGAAGAAAGCAGGAAAGAGTGTCAAGAGGCAACATAGCATAATGAAATATAGAAATGAAACTACTATTTTTTTGTAGCAACACCATCTCTATGACTAAGAAGTGTTACAGAAGCAGAAAGGAAGATCACTATCACCTATCTGTGATGGTGAGCAATGCCAAATTTCAAAAATATGCTCCATCGTCCTGCCCACTGAGACCTGTGTTTCACAGGTAAAACAGAACTTGACCAAGACTTCTTCTATAAAAATTTTTCATAACATTACTCCCTGAAAGATTGAGCATTAATTTTCATGTCATGGCATATGTAGGTCATAAAAACCTAGGTTTCAATTAGTTTTAATACTTGCCTGTAGGTTTAGCATTAAAAGCAGAGGTTTCCTCTGTCTAAAAAACAACAGTGTGCAACCACTTGTGTACTATTTCATCAAAAGACAGACCACAGCAGCTCTACAGTATTGATGGTAACAGCAGCCCTACAGTATTGATAATAACAATTGTGGAGAGCTTACAAACACATTCAGTCTCTGAAACCTTTACTGAGACCTTGGTGGCCAATATTTCTCAGAGCTCAAAAATGAGAAGCTAATCTACCCTAGATCTACTCGGACCTGTAAACTCCCTTTACAGTCTCAACATTTCCCATTCATGCTCTCAAATGAAATTTTGTGAACAACAATAGTGAATGTTTTAGGTATGAAACATTCATACCTAAAGGATATACAGTACAAGTAGTTAAATCCCAGATGTCAACTGCTGTCTCTCATTCCTGCTGTCTCTCATTCCTGCCCACCCACAGCAGGATAGGGGGAAGAGAATAGAAAGGTGTCCTGGGTAACCCAAAATGTTACTCTATTCTATATTTATCTGTGCTGAAAATTGTTACAGTCTCTCTAAGACCCTGCACCTGGAAACAGAATTGCAGGACTGGAGTGAGGTGCCAGTACTTTTTAAGGTCGGGGTCGCTCAGGCACAGCTCTCTTGCCTCTTAGCTGTTGCTCTTTCCTTTCTGATGTTAAAGGAAGAGAGCCTCAGCTCTCTTCCTTTAACAACAGGAGGAGGCTTCCCTTGGTTTTCTTATGTTTTTTGGTTGGGTTGTTTGTTTTTTTTTTCCCAAGGGGGTTGCTTTGGGCGGGCTTGCCGGGAAACTGCATCTTGCAGTTTTCAACTGCTCCAAAGCAAAATCTGCAGGTGTCTGTCTACAGATGTGGCATTGTGCCAGGAAAAGCAGAAAAGTCCCACTCCATGCCATCACCCCAGCCAGATGCTGGCCATTTCTGATGAGGAAAAGACATAGTCCCACCGCGAATTCCAGCCACCGACTGAGTTCCAGCTGCTGGAGTGTGTCAGCAACATTTGTTGATACAGATGCTGCCGACAGAGAGATAAGATGGGCCTTTGACTGGTTTTGGACTCCAGGTTTCCTTTTCGTTTTGTCCATGTTGTCTGCTGCTTGTTGTCTGGGGGGAAAGAGAGTTTTGTAATTGTGGAAGTTTGGTTTCTGTGGGGTTTTTTGCTCTCTTTTTTCTGTCTCTCCACACATAGTAGGAAGAGGCGTGAGGGCAGCCACCATCTTTGCCTCTGTGTCTCCACAGGGAGCCATCTGCAGAGGGTGCCATCTTGAGGGAGGGGGTTCTCCTCCATTTTTGGTTTCTCTATTCCTGGGGAGTCCTTGAGATTCCAGCAAGTTGCCTTGTAACTAGTAATTTTTAGTGTAATTTTTCTTGCCTGTTGCCATTTTTTTTCTTTAGTTTTTTTCTTTTTTTAAGTAAACTGTTGTTTTTCCTCTTCCGTCTACTCATATTTGTCTCTCCTTATTGGTGGAATGGCAGTGGTTAAACCTAAAGGGAAGGTAAATAATTTTTTAATGTCTGTCCCCTTAACTTTTCTTACACCAAAACAGAAGGGTAAAAGTGAGACAATCTATGGTGGCGATAAGAGCAGTTTAATAATAGAAATAGTAATACTAATAGTAATAACACTAAACAACTATTATTTTTTTATACTGTAATGAAAAGGAAAATTTAAAAATTAAAGAAATAAAGCCCAAGAAAGACAAATTATGCAAATGAAACAACTGATCCTCACTAGCCAACTGATGTGTGGCCTGTCCTTGAGCAGTGGCCCCCAGACAACCATGCCCAGGTTTTTATGCTGAGTATGAGGCCTATTGGTATGGAATATAGCTTTCCTTAGCTAGGGTCAGCTGTCCTAGCTGTGTTCCTTCCCAACACCTGGTTGAATTTCCAGACAACTCACTGGCAGGGGGGTATGACAACATGAAAAGGCCTTGGCCATGTGTAAGCACTGCACAGCAGTAATAGAAACAAATGCAGTCCCACACCAGCTTTTATGATTTATTCCAGCCACGACTGGTTCAGAACAGAAGGCAAACAAGCACCTACCAAGCAAAGCTTTTTGGTACTGAAACATTTTAGGGATGTTATTCCTTATACTAAGGGAAATATTTGCTCAAGCAAGCCTGTGTTAGACTTCTCCTAGCACACCAGAGTTGTCAAAAGCTTGAGAATTTCTACTCTGTAACAGGTTTAAAATCAGACTATCAGACTTTCAACCCCTGACAGAGAGCACAAGTTGCTCTTTTCTTTTGAAAGCAGGGAAACAAAAATGGAGCATATCTCTTTAATTATCATTCTTAAGGAAAGGTCAATGGAGCATTTTGATTGGGTTCTATATATTTGGTATTCTTTAAAAACGTGATTTAGAAGAAATATCTACAGTTAATTTCCTTATTCTTAGTAAGTTACAAGAACAGGAATAATATACTTCATAGAGGAAACTGTGGGGAAACTATTAAATATAAGTAAAATGCTATTAACAGAATGTTTTCATCAACATGTTACCTTGACTGTATTTTAGGATAGTATTATCTCAAGCATTCAATAGTTAAAGATCAGCAGACAGCATGCAGTATGGTCTTCAGTTTCACTTAAGTGGAAGTTGAATAAACCAGCCAAGATGGAAAACCGTTTAATAAAGAGTTTCCACTACTTTAGTAGTTCTAACAGCAAAAGTAGCATTAGATACAAGTAAGTACTTCTCTGAAAGCATTTCGTCACTGTACAATGTCTCTGGAAATTTGAAGGCTAGTTCCCAGTTCAGATAATGAAGTTGACAGAGGTAAAAGTGCTGAATTACACATCATACTACTAAGTGACTTCCTGCTGACTTAAAGAATAAATGTGGCATTGGCATATCTAATATTAGGGGTTTTTTTTTTAATGTATGCATCTCCCAGTACCTCCAACAGTTGCTGATGTCTATCTAACATTGACTGAAAAGCAATCTAATATTGACTGAAAAGCAATCTGTAGAGAATTTATTTAAGCCTGTTTCTTCCCTGACTGCCATTTAAGGCTTCACTTTCCACAGGCTGTTCAGTAAGTCACAGAGTTCTGATTTCTCCATGCCCCTCTTAGAAAAATAAGATAATTCAGAACAAAAATTAAAGACAGCAGCATGAGATCAAAACACGGAATTCCTTATGCAAAAGTATGATCCTAGTTAATTTAAAAAAACAGCCTGGAAAAGGTTATGAAAGAAGGTCAGATGGAGTGACAGTTTCCCACACAATCAAAATAGTGAACAAGTGCCTTCATGGTCTTTCTTGGTAAGATTATAGCCCCTGTAAGTAATCTAAGTCAGATCAGAGGTTCAAATGGTCTGGCATCCCACAGAACATCTAGCTGTCCTCAGAAACTAAGTATAAGGTAAGTATACTATTTCCCAGGACCCTTGTCTTGAACTGATTTTGAGCTTAGGTCAAAACTGCAAATTTAGCAGCTCTTTAACTACCAGTTACTTTGTTCTAGCCAAGCTCTTTGTATTCCCTTTTCATGACAAAGACTGCCAACGTTTTCTGGTGTTTTCTGCGAAGAGTGGCCTTTTTCTACAGAAGGCACAAGGTAAACTGAGCATGGATCTTCAGGCACTTGATGCAAGTAGTTGTAGACTTGCAGACTGGTTCAAAGAGCAGCTGGACGGATACAAGGAAGAAACTGCTAGATGCAAAAGATATTCTTCACATCTACTCTCAGACACTGTCAAGCATGGGAGAATGACCTAGATACAGAACCATTGCTATTTGTATTAATTACAGCTTCACATTCATATATCTAGGTCTAATTACAACATGATAATTAACAGAGAGCTAGATTATATTTTTCCCCACAGAACAAAACCACGATGCCCAAGTATTTCTCAGACAAGAGATATAACACATAATCCCTCAAAATATCAACCCAAAGTCTAAGAAACTCTTGGCTGAATATATATAAACATAGATATAGTCTTAAAATATATGTGTTAAAATGGTTCAGTTGGGATGAAACTTTCCATAGAATATGTTCTCTGTTTCTAAGGTTTGTGATTTCAGCTTCATGCTAGAATCACCTGCAGAAAAACTGGAGATGAAATGATAGTTGTCAATCATGTCATTAAATATCTCTAACTCACACAATGTGTACAAATGAGAAGTTTGTAGAGATGGAGTCTACTTCAGTAATAAACCAAGTGGTACAGTTCATCAAACCTATCTAGATATTTCCACTTTCATTCTGAATATTCCTCACACACTACTCAAGGCATTTTCCATAGCAAACGCAGCACATTGTTTCTTTCCATAACTTGATGAGTTGCACAGGATACATTAGTTACTAAAATGCTGCTAAAGTGTCAATAAATTGTACAAGTTAAGTAAATTACTAGTATTCAAAACAGTGATCTGACAGCATATTCATGCTGTCATTTTTTGCAGAAAATATGACACAGCATGAAACAAGGGAACAGAGTAAGTCTTGAAAGCCACGCCATTGATTTAAAACAATGTTTATTACATTGATATAAATGGTTTAGAAATGGCAAAATGACTGCTTCTAGGAGACCACACACAAAAGAAAAGAGATTTATCCCCAGGTATCTATTCTTTAATTGTGTGGAAGATAATTTTGAACTATGGAAATCTTGAGTGAAAAGTTGTATAAATCACAGGTTTTCATAAGATTTCAGTGAGCCCAGAGCAGAAAAAGTAGATCATCTGTTGTGATTTGCCTTCCTTGCTCTGCCAGCTGTTTCACTTTTGGAGACACACCTGGAGTACTGCATTCAGTTCTGGGGCCATCAGCATAAAAAGGATCTGAACCTGTTGGAGGAGCTCCAGGGCAGGGCCACAGAGATGATCCGAGGGCTGGAGCATCTCTTCTATGAAATCAGGGTGAGAGATTGTGGTTGTTCAGCCTGGAGAAGAAAAGGCTGCAGAGGGACCTTACAGCAGCCCTGCAGCACCTAGAGAGGGCCTGTGATAAGGTTGGAGAGGGACTTTTTACAAGGGTGTGGAGCGACAGGATAAGGGGGAATGGCTTTAAGATGAAGGAGGGTAGGTTTAGATTAGATACTGAGAAGAAATTCTTTACTGTGAGGATGAGTAGACAATGGAATAGGTTGCCTAGAGGAAGTTGTGGATGCCTCATCCCTGAAAGTGTTCAAGGCCAGGTTGGAATAAAGCTTTGAGCAACCTGGTCTAGTGGGTGGCATCCTTGCCCATGGCATGGGGGTTGGACTAGATGATATTTGAGTTCCCTTCCAAACAAACCATTCTGTGATTCTAATAACGCAGATAGAGATACAAGCACATGAAGGAGGAAAAAATGAAAACCTGACAGAGATGTTGGTTCTTCAGTCACAGATAAACATGACAAGTAGACAATTAGGGCACTACAAAGCATCAGCACCTAGAACATCCAAGAAAGAACAGTAGCAACACTAGCATGGTAGTTAGTTTCCCCTACTCCTCCAGTCTCAGCGTAGCCATTAGAAAAGGCTATTTCTGCTTGCCGAGGTCTAATACGGATGTCATGGTTTAACACTCAGCTGTTTTGACAAACTTCAGCTCAACAGCTTTATAAAGCTCTCTTATTCTGCCTGTAGCAGCTGCAGAATTTCAAGATCTGGGGTAATTCTGCATATCTGATCTAATAGCACCACTTCACAAAAACAAGCTGAGTGTCCCTATAATCATGAAGTATATACTGTGTATACACTTCTTCAGCTGCAAGCTGTTCTGTTCAGCAGTATTTGCACCCCATCAGTAAAATTTCACATTCAAGTAATAAAAGCAAGTAAGCAGTACAGTAAACAGACAAATATGCCTGAGATTTAGCTAACTGCTAACTTAGCTAATGACGAACAACCGAACATGATGTGAGAAGTTACTGAATGTGAAAAAATGGTGATTGGGAAGCTGATAGGGCTTGCAGAGAGCAGCATGAGGAGTGAGTGGATTTCCCAGATGATTAAGTGGAGTTCAAAAAAGAGTATGTGTGGGCTTTTAGAGGACAGAAAAAAGAGGTGCTTGTTCTGTAGAATCCTTTGACCCAAATTTGCTACATATTTCCACTTCAGTGCAAAATGTTTGGGTTGGGTGTCACAGCAGCCGGGTTGAATTCTGTCTTAAAAAAGCAAACTCATGTTTTCTCCCTAAATGCACTGGCTTGTTCAGGATTGAAATAAACTTGCTTTATATAAAAGACTTTTGAGTAGATTGATAGATGATAGATAGATAGATAGATAGATAGATAGATAGATAGATGGATAGATAGATAGATAGATAGATAGATAGATACTGAAGCTTCTGCCTAAGAGGGTTCTGGAGCTGATTCACTATATTCAACAGAAAACCACCACTTCCTGTGCATAATTGTGAGGATGAAATGTAAACAACTGAGATCAAATTTGTGGGAAAATTGTCACGTTTACAGTCTTTAAGACAAATTCTTACACACATCTAAGTCACATTCTGAATTGCAGTAAGCCTATACCACCAGTCTTCACTCTCTCGAGAACCGCAACTGACATCTACATATATAGTTAGTCCTAGAATCCTCACATTGTGGTACAGCCTCAAGAGCCAGTCTTTGAAATGGTGTTAAAGTGCTGACTTCAATTTGTTTGCTATAGCAGTGAGGAATTGCAAGGCCTAAGAGAAAGCTAAAGATTCCTGAGAGAGACTAAAACAAAATTCAGTTCAATGTAGGTATTTCTCATATATTTGATTATTTCAAACATTATTGTATCAAGAAAAGCTTTACAATTTTTGTGTTTTGAGAGCAAGATCCTTTTCAGTAGTATCATCTAACACTAGAGGAGCAGTTCTGTGAGCAGAATGGGTATCCCAAAGTTCATCCTTTGCTAGGAATGCCTTCCAAGCACTGTCCACACTAAAAGTGAATCAGATTTGATATTCTTTTTAATGAAGTAAGCACGTGACACTGAACATAAGAAAATATTCACAAATGAGACAGTCTTTTGGCAGTCAGCCTGAGCTACCATCTGGTCTTATAACAGCAGTGGAATAAAGTTTATGTTATACTCTACTCAAAAAAAATTTAAGCAGGGATATACTGTATTTTACCAGTGGTGTTTAATGGAAAGGTCTGAAATCTACATGTAGCTGAAGGACATTGATGTGTTTTTCTACTTTCCTACAGTTTGTATCTATACATTCTAACAAAGGAGCCATTCATTTGAGCAAGTAAGGATAATCAGTTTTGAAAAATAGATTGTTAAAAATATCACATAATTTTAAAGTATTCATTTCTGAAAGTATCTCTTTTTGTCTTGCTGTCAATACCAAGATATTTTCTATGAAGATCATTCCTAGTATTACTATTGTAGGGCTATCAGTAGATATATTCAAGAAGAACAGTGATATTCACTGAAGTATTGGATACATTATATTAAATTTATTATTCATTAAATGATGTGAACTCAGAGTTCCTGTTTCTTTAGAAATAAAAAGAAATGACAGGTCACAAATCTTCCTCCTATTTGGCTCCCTCTGCACTGCAATAGCAGTGCAATCTGATTACTCCGTAATCAGATATTTTTTAACTGAACATTTGCAGTCACTATACCAAATCTGAGAGCTGCATGATTACAACAAAATTGAAATATTATAGATCAGCTGAAGGATTTCTTAAATATGTCCTTCAATTGCAAATCGGATTCAGACTTTTTAAACTCTCATATTTCAGTAACAGTGGGATATCCTAAACCAAGAGTTTTTGTTTTAAAGCAGTCACATCTTAGTCTCCCATACCAGAAGGAACTAAGCATTAGCTCAAGCTGCATTATTTTGCAAAAGGCTAAAGAACTCACTAACCCTAGCAAAACAAATATCTATTAGACTTGAATATATATTTTATGCTTGAATATTTTTCATTGGTTAAAGGGAGAGACTTGTAGGACGTGCATATCCAGGGTGAACTAGTTGCATTCCCTTCTTAAAATTTTACCTCCAAGCCAGTATCCTGCCTTGTGCAGAGTTGTAGTAAGACCTCCCATCACAGAAAAGCACCTTATTACAGGTGCAGCCATTCAATATCGATAACGTGTCCATAACCAAAGCACAAGCAACAAAACAAACAGAGAGGATCTTAATTTCTTTTCCCACAGTAAGAGAGACAGGGACAGCATTCTTTATGTACTTTGCTACCTCAAGACTCCAGCAGTGCTGTGTGGAATTCAAAGACACATGCACAAGACTAACTCTGCTCTGTAACTTTGTCTGTAAACACCATAACTCCCAGTGAACTTTAATGATACATCTCCCAGCATTTTCAAGACACACAGGTTTAAATTATATCTCCTGTGTCCTACACAGGAAAAAGGAGAACAGCTGTTATTTTGTCTGAAGCCCACCCTAGACCAAGATTCACTGCACCATTGCACCTCCAGCTCCCTCTTTCAGCTATTGTCCTAGCTGCCACATTTGACTATCTTTTCTGCAGCTATGTCCACAAGCTAGAACATAAGTCCTCCTTAATGGCCTCTTCCATTTCATCTCTTTTTTAAGCATGTCACAAGTGCTTCATGAAACCCCTCCGTCATCAACTGAATAAAATTTTCAAATTGAACTCAGCTCCAACACAGCCGAATTTGAGATTTTAATAACTTGAAGCCTCCCTGTTTTCTCTTCTTTCAGAACACCAGTCTACCATATCTATTTCCTGAGACGATGTGCTTGGTAAATTAGGCCCAGTGCTTCTCATTATTTGAATATTTCAAGAATGTGATGGTTTTCATTTAACCTTTGTTACAATCATACTCAATGCATTACCCGCCTGTCATCCTATGCATCCACAGGAAACTGCCCGAGCATCATTAATCCCTTCAATCCCAAACGAATGTCTCCACCCTCCTATTACATGAGGAAAAAACAGTGTCTGTTTGCAAGGAGGTTGTCCAAGAGGCTAGAGCAAAATAGTGATTACTGGACAGTGTTAAATGAAATGGTGAGAATGTCCTTCTGTGCGGGGCATCTAGAACAGGGATACAACTCTTAGTACACCTTAACAGTCAATTTAAAGCAAGTAAAGTGAGTATGCCTTAGTTTTTACTGTCACCAAGCTGGCAGTTAAGAATAGAAATAAACAAGAACTGGGAGTCACTTAAGAACACCCTAAGCACTTTAGTTGACAATAGCACGTAGAGTGATCACATTTAGTGTTTACTGGCCTATTATATTATGTTTCTTGACTTTTCTGTTCTGTTTATATTTACGGGTTTAAAACGATACTTTATGAACTCTTAAATATATAAATAGATATGTATATGATTGTGTTTGTTTATATTGTTTAAAAAAAATTTAAAGGTGTGCAAATATAGCTGCATCAATGCTTTTACAGCTATACACATCTAAAATATACTCTTATTAAACATGAAAAGTACTCCTTTTTTTCTTATCAAGAAAAGCATACTACAATTGCAAAGCAAAACAAATGCATTTTTGCACACATAAAAAAACCAAAGAAAAATCCAGTATTCTCTTATGGCTACATAAATTAGACGAGGTTGAATGTTTCCTCTTGAAGTTAGCATAAAAAATTAGTTTATGTGAATGACATCTCTTACTTATTCTATTCTTTTTCTCTAATTATGCATTGTCGTTAGAGATGTAGTACATATACTACTGAGACCATTGCATTCAGTAAGTCTAGTTTGAAACACATAACGTTTTTGCAATTTTTGCTGCAAAGTTATGAATAGGACAACTTGAAAATGAAAATAAATATATACAGCATACATAAATAAAACTATGTCCAGCAGAATCTTAATTATGCACCTGAAATTATTGGTTTTATTACCACGTACCATTGCATGTCAAATGAATACAATTTTTCATGTAAATTAAATAAATCACTGTAAAAAACAGATTGAGACTATTCTTGAAAAAACACTAGGTTATGCAAAAACATTAATAAGGCTACGGTCATTCAGAGACTTATTTCGACTGAAAGAGCAAGGTCATTTTCTCTGCTTTGAAGACAGGAAACTATCTTTGATAAATGATGACAATATCTAAGACAAGTCATATTTAAAAGTATCAGTTAGAGGTTCATACACATGCATAAATGGACCCACACATATGTTGTATGTGTATAACCATACACATAATTTAATGTTACGGTTCAAAAAGGACTCCCTTGAACAGAACTCCCGAGAATCAGTTGGTCTTAACTATTCTTTCCACAGTGGTTGTACTGGGTCTGGCTGGGATGGAGTTACCCTTGCCCATGGGTGCCACATACTGCTGTTCATTGTCATTACTAGATAGAACGGTTGATAACACACCAGGTTTTGGCTATTCATGAGCAGCGCTGGCACAGCATCAAGTCTGTCTCTCCAACCCTCCCCCACCTTGAGTACGCTGGGTGTGGGCAAGGCCTTGATGTCACCGAAAACAGAGAAACAAACTTTCCAACTAACTTACTAGGTTAGAAAGCTGACATTACTTTACTAGTGGTGATGGATGTATGAGGAATTCTCCTCAAAGCATGTGTGCTGAGTAACCTAACAGACCAGGTTATATTCTTGAAACTAATTCATACTTATCTCATTTCTTGAATGCATGCATATATTATAATTATTTCCATGGACTTATTTGGATACCGTTCCAGGTCTTCTGATAGATCTTTTCTCCTTGATAGTATTTCAAATATGTAGTCAGGTCTACTCTGATATGTAGTTCTCTTATCAATCTTTATTCTGACTTGTTCTCAAAATCAAAAATCAAAATCAAAAAATCAAAATCAAAAATCCTTTTTCTCAAAACTAAGATATCTACTATTACATGTTGATCACTAAGTTGATAAAGAAGCATTAGCTGACATGAGAGTTGCTAGTCACAGATGGAGGAAGTTAACATAAGGCTACATTTCTCTCTCGTAATAAGCACTGTATGATGCAAAACTTAGCATTAACCACAAATATTGGGAATATACGCTATTGTGCTAAAGTAAAAAGAATTTTCCAACATCTTCCCCCATTGCTGCATAGGTTTCTTCTCAAAGAAATATAAGTTGCTCAGCAACATTGGGACGGCTTGGACAGCTGAGACAAACTGACCAAAGGGATATTCCATATCATCACCAAAGGGATGCTATATCATATGGCATCAGCCCAAACATAAAAGCTTGCAAGAGTGGGGAAGAGCATTCATTTTTGTGATGTTTGTCTTCTGGAGAAACCATTATGTGTGCCGAATCCCCGCTTCCAAGGAAGTGGCAGGGTATTGCATGCTGATGGGAAATTGAGAATAAATGTTTTGTCTTTCTTTATTTCCACATGTAGCTTTTGCTTTTTCTTTATTATATACCTTTATTTTGACCCATGAGCCTTCTTCTATCCTGTTTATTCCCCATCCTTGTCTTGCTGCTGAGAAGAGTGATAGAGTGGCTTGGTGGATACCTGGCATCCAGCCAATGTCACACCACTGCTGTGGTGTGGTCTTCACCTGTATGTCAGAATTTGAATGATCAGGAAAGGCAGTGATGAAAATCTGGTGTTCTGCTCATACTGTAACTTGTTCTATAGGCTCAGCACATTCTACCAATCTTCAATTCACTTTGCAGAACATAAACATTTATTTAATATACTTTACAGAATTTTAAAGTGTTGGAAAATAATTTGGAGAACAATAAAGTTCAATGGATCAGTCTGGTTCAGAAAGTCACTGCTGATGAAAGGAAAAAGATGTGTCAAGGACAGTGAATGTCAATAGGGAAATATAAGCAAATTCTGTAAGAATAAATTTTGGACAGATAATTCACACTTTTAATATTATCATGTGAAAAGTCCAAAATATTTGGAATCTGACTTACAGTACTTCACTGGCTGCCAGATCTTCCCACTCAAAGTGAGAATTTCTTGTTTTGATATCAAATGCTATCTTTTTAAAGGAATGTTAAATTTCAGTTTTCTGTCTGCCTCTAATTAGTGAATGAAAGCACATGTTAGTGTTATTCACTAGACTCCCATCTGTTCTAACTACAAATTGAAGATACTGGTTTTAGCTTGGTGTACAGAAAACCCCCTACACTGTTTCATAAGAATGTTCTTCTTCAGGTCAAGTGAAGGAAATAGTGTGAACAAAAAGAAAGAGGAAGGGATGCAAATTATTTGGGAGTGTAACCGGTTGCTTTTGAATTACTATATTTTGTGATGGATTTAGATTGACAAAGATGTTGGTCCTGTTTGCTCCATAACTGAAATGTTTACAATACTTGTTTGTGTGGCATTGTAACTCTAGGGCATTTTCAAATGCCCCACTGACATCTCAGGTGTGTCACCGGTACTATTGAATCTAGAAGAATCTCTAGAGGAAACAAGAATTTTCTTTATTTGTATCATTTTATGGAATTTCATGGAAGTCAGCAAACTTCTTTAGTGTGCACTGAACTCCCATGTCTAGGTAACTTACAATACCACTGAAAAGTACCGGCCCAAAAATTGAGACCTCAGAAATAAATACTACTGGAGACTGTCTGTCAATCTAATACCTCGGGCCAAATTTTTGTCTGTTATCCTATTGCTCACTAATATCTGTTTTATAATGGCAACAGGAGAAAAAAAAAAATTCTTCACAAGTTTTGTGATGTTATAACCTCTATTGTTGGTGGTCCCAGTTGTAGACACACCTGGGATATTCTGAGCAAATATTCCTATTTCTCAAGCTAGTTTTATATTATAAGTGCCTGACATCATGTAAGATTAGCTGTTTGAATGTGACCAGACAGCAGAAAGAAGGACTACTACTTATCTGTGGGAGCGTGGACTGGCACAGGTTTCTAATAGTCTTATTTTCTTGAATGACAATCATCTTATAGACTTCAATCAAGTGAATGATCATTTGGAATAAGACATAGGAATTTCAAAGTCTGAAGATTTATAAGAGTGAAGAGTATAGAAACATGATGTACAATTTCATATATGCTGAAATACAAACACCAACAGCCTTCATGTAATCTCTTAATATCCTTTGTACAGAGTGGTGAGACATATTTAAGGCTTGGGTTTTTATTTGCAGTGCAAGCATGTTTGTGCTACTCAACTGAGTAGATTTTTATAAGCTACTTTAAGAGCCTACTGTAGTTTTAAATTTTGAGTTTATAATAAAGAACAAAATCACTGTCACACAGTTGTGCATTTTAATAATAGTAAGCCTGTCTATTTTCATCACAACAAAACATTTCTCTGAACCTACAACACTCCCATCATGATAACATATGGGAAAACAGCATAACCTCTAATACATAATGATCTTTAAGACGACAAGAAACTTTGATGGATGGGAATATCAAGTACTTGTCAAAGTAACATTTCAAATTTTCAATTTACTACACTGTTACAGTTTTCATGAAACAGAAAATCATTTGTGGGATCCTATTTGAATTTGGGTGGGTAGGTAATTAAAAGGACATCAGATTTCACTGAACAAAAGATGAGATGATGAAGACGATGTCAGATGGGTAAGAATTATAATAGCTTACAAATAGGGGTCTTTCCACTTCTTTATAGGTTTACAAATAAACACATATTTTCTAAATCACTAAAAGAAAATTTGTTTTAAATCAGTGTTGAGGCAAGATTGAGGGTTTACAAAGACAGGTCTTATCTCTCATTCATTTGTAGTGAATACCAAGAATACTTACCATCAGCGAAGTGCAGAACCAGTCAAAGCAACAAAAAAGTAGCCTGTAAAGATTCTAACAAGTTTCTCTAAAATATTAAGCAGAGGCTGTGGAACTGCTCTCAGTTCTGTTTGCAGTTTCAACTGAGTAGCACTTTATCCCCCTAGTCTCCTATGACTACCCACTATGACTTCTCAAGCAGCAGGAGAATGGAGGTTTAACAAAACTTATCTCTTTTTAGTAAAAACTTATTTGGAAAATAACTCCTGGTCCTAATTAATGGTGTGGTGTCCTGACATTCTACCAGTAACTATTACCTCAGAAAAAAAAAAAGACATTTCCAAAGTACAGCTTTACTCACCCACTACTTTCTTCCTCCCATGAAAATCAAACATTTGTAATTATAAAGAAAATCCTACCCTCCAATATCATTCATGTTCTCAGTGAACAATACAGAAAAGGAACATTCACTGAGGCTATTGTCATTATTATGAGGTATGGCTTCAGAAATAAATTCATGCCTAATCTAAAACTATAAAGATCTTTCCAAAGGATAAGAAGACAACATACGTTATTGCCAGCTTGGGAGAAAATTTAAAGAGTGATTAATCTGAGGAGTTTTCTTTATGGATACAGTTCTTAAAGTGAAGGAAAAAATCCCTACCCAATTACAGCAAGATCACTTTCCTGCAAAATACTTTCATTTCTGGAATCTCAGTCAACACAGGAAACTATTTTCCTCTAAAGAGAATACAGACTTTATTAACTTGTTTTTTGCAGTTCTGCTTTTTATACTGAATGCTTTTTAACTACTGCAGGCATAAAACTTCCAAATACTGAGCTTCATCACAAGCTGGAAACAGGGAAAATAAATCAGCTACAGCAGAGAAATTTCTGTTGCTGGCAGTCTTTCATCTGACTTCAAGCACAAGATGTCAGACACTGTCTTACTACCTGTAAAATAATTTATACTGTTGCGGTTTCAATAAACAGAATCTTTAATGGCTATGAAGAAGATGAGTTAGAAGACATTACAATTTTTATCACCTGGGTTCTGTCTGGCCTTCACAGAGCTTAAATCGTAGAAATTCAGTCAATCAAGCAGGCAATAATGCATATCCAGTATCAACATATACATTTACCGTTATCTAAAATAGGGATTTTTCAGCTTTGCATTATCAGAAGCCTTCCTTTGTAATTAATCTATGTAGGCATTCAACCAGTTGGTAAATTGAAATGGGTTCCTGTATGAAGACAGTCCTTTGTTTATTGGATGTGAAGGGAAACACAGTAGCAAAGGATGAGGAAAAGACTGAGGTAATCAATGCCTTCTTTGCCTCCATCTTTTACAGCAAAGCCAGTTACTGTTGGGGCAGCCAGCCTCCTGAATTGGTAGACAAGAATGGGAAGCAGAATTAAAACCCTGTAATCCAGTGACCTACTGCCACTGTAAGACAGGTAGATTCAGAGAAAAGTTTTATTGTGACGAAAAGAGACAGGCTTACTATTATTAAAATGCACAATATGTATGACAGTGATTTTGTAATTTATTATAAACTCAAAATTTAAAACTACAGTAGGCTCTTAAAGTAGCTTATAAAAATCTACTCAACAGGTAGATAATTTAGACACTCACAAGTCTATGGGGACAGATGGGGTCTGCCTAAGAGTATTTAAGGGAGCTGGCAGAAGGGTTCACAAAGCTACTGTCCTGTTCTATCCAGGACAGAGTTGATTTTTGCAGTAGCCAGGAGGGGGCATGGCCATGGCCCACATGTTATTCTATAACACCTCACGTCATTTCCAGGGTCAGGGCACCCTTCCAGGTCATGTAGCAGCGGGAGGAATTGGGTATTTTCAGGGGTTTCCATGTGATTAGCAATCGCATGTGAATTGTTCATCTCTTTCTTGTCTGCTCTGTCATTAACATTGTTGCGGTTACTGTTCATTGTCTTACTTAATTTCTGTTTCCAGTAAATAGATCTTATCTCAAAGTATGATCTTTACCTTCAGTGCCTCCAGTTCTTCTCTCCAGCCTGATACATGGGGAAGGAGGAAGGGAAGGAAGGGAGGGAATGAGCAGCACATTATTTGGAGGGTTTCAGTGCAAACACTAAGTTGGGGAGCACCATTCCTAAACCACAACAGCCACTCATAATTATTTACGATCAGGCCTAACTGCAGTAGTCCCAGCTGATGAGATTAGAAAATGTGACATCAAACAAGACAGTTTAGAAGGAGGATCTGGAAAGTTACAGCCCTGTCAGAGCTCAGTGTCTGGGAAAGTCATGGAGCAAATAATGTTGAATGCCATTACATGGCATGTTCAGAATAATGAGAGGATCAGACCCAGCCAGCATAGGTTTGTGAAAGGCAGGTTCTGCTTGACCAACCTGATTTCCTTCCATGTCAAGGTGATCCACCTAGTGGATGAGGGAAAGGTTAAACATGTTACCTACTTAAATTTTAGTAAAGCCTTTGCAACTGTTTTAGAACGCGTTGTCCAGCAGAAACCGGCTGCTTATGGCTTGGATGAGTGTATTCTCCACTGAGCAAGCTGGCTGGATGGTTGGGTGCACAGAGTCATTGGAGATAAATCCAGTTGGTGGCTGCTCCCCAGGGTTCAATGCTGGGGCCAATTCTCTTAATAAATTATCTGGATGAGGGACTGAGTGCACCCTTGGGCAGTTTGACACCAAGACGAGTGAGAATATTGATCTGTAGGTTCTACAGAGGGATCTGCATAGGCTGGATCAGTGGGCTGAGGC
>VXBT01007854.1:0-36847 GCA_013400235.1 Oriolus oriolus
GAGGAAGGAGAGGAGGATGAGGCTTAAGCCCCCTGGTATCAAAGGAACTCCTGTAAAGCAGGCATGCATCTGAATGACTTCTGATAGTGGTGGTGAAGCATGTTTTCTAGAAACTATGTACCCAATTATCCTCTCAGCATTTGTGACTTTGGCAGATTTCTCAATGTAACACTCCTGAATCCTAATTCTTACAATGTTTTTTGTCCTTTAATATTAAGAGCACATAAAGGCATGTATTCTAGATCATGTTTTCTGTCTTTCTTAACACCTCTATTGAACAAAGGACAGCTGTTCAGCCTGGGTGGCAACAAGTAAGCTTAAAGACATGTCAGAAGTCTTGCAGTACAGTGGTATGCTCTGATCACTGAGGCTTATGTGTTCTTAAGACATATCCTTCTCATGCAAACATGTTTAACATTTTTCCTTACAGGACTCAAACCTACCTATAACTTCATTGAAAATGGAAAGCCAACTTATATTCCTCAACAAGGCAAAGGCCAAGCACCTCTGACTTGTTTTACACTCCAAGTCAGCGTAGGAAATTTTCCACTTCTCTGTTGAAGTCCTCTGCAAAACGCAGGTGTAAATTATGCTTTCCTTCTGGCATCAGAAGCAGCCTTAAAAGAGAAAAAAATGAAACACTGATTACACATTTTATTCTGTGAGTACAGGTAATTAAAATACTTGTTTCATTTTCCTTGCTCCTGGTTACCCAGTAAGTAACTGTATTAACTCTTATTTTAAGTACTGTCCCTCTATATGTGGTTCAGAATGTGAACCACAGTAACAGTTGGAGCAACAACCATACTACTTGTCCCACTTTGGGGAGGATAAAATGAGCCTAAAACAAGTTTTTGTGTCCTAGACCCAGTTTCTAGAAACCTTTCTGGTGATCTACACAGAAGATAAGGTTCCAAAACTTATGTAAGATGCATCTTTGAAAGGTATGTCAAGTACCTGAGTGCTTTTGCCTCTTTCAGAGAACAGTAGTTGTGCTGGGCAGTGAAATATAGAGTCCTTGTCATGACCCAAACTTGGTTAGTGTTTGTACTTTGTCTAATCTTCCGCAAAAAGACAGTCCAAAACTAAAACCATTCATCCATTAAAATAAGGGAATTTGGAACTTCTCTGGCTATACCAAAAGCTTAGAAGTAGTACCTGTGAATAAGGTTAAACCTTTGTAATATGAATATGAGTTTGACATGCCTAAAATTCTACTTACTTTTGCTTTCTATCTGAGAAAAACTTTATACATCAGGGATGTACACTTCATTATATGGGGGTGGGAAATTCTTTAAGTTGTTTTGTTCTACCATATACTAAGCAGTTTCAACAGAGCTAAAACCATTTTGACTGATACTTTATGTTGCCTGCATGTCAAAGTCCCACTACAGCAAGATGAATCAACCTTCTTTTGCTGGTGACAAGTGCTGTTTTGTTTTGGGAAAAGAGCAGCAGCTTGTGAACATACCCAGCTTTTCTAGTGAATTCTGTCTGAGTTTTATTAAGTCTGTTTCTTCAAAGACTAAGCAGCACACAAATGCACAAACCTATAGCACTGTGCATGCTATTTCCTACTGCTGTTAATGTTTCCTACTACTGTAATGCTAACAAATTCCAGCCATACCATGCAAATGCAGAATGATGGCACACTTTTCCACTGTGAGAGAAACAAGCAATGTATCTGCACCATAATCAGAAGAAGTTTTTTCTACTTTACTGCTAGATAAAAATCAGGGCAAGAAAAGCTGATGGTAGAAGCATGTGTTACTGAAAACATACTGAATTTAAACTTTTCCTTCTGCTTCACAATGGAAAATGTCATTTCCAATGCAACCAGGGAAGAATGGGACCATGTACCCAAGCATCATTTTCTGAGAACACCATTAATCTGGTTTCTTTTCTGACAAATATGCATACAGGGGAGCACTTCAGCACAAAGACATGCAAAGAATCACTGTTTTACATTTTACTGGATGGCAGTTTCTAACAGTGTTTCCTCTTTGACTTGTCTTCCCTTTCAGATCCCTGTCTAGTTTTTTGGGATCATTTGCCTTAGTCAGCATCCTGGAGTATTTTGGAGCTCAGTGAAACCAAGCAGGATGATAGGTGTTCTGAGCAGTGCATGTAGTAAGGAACCAGCAGACATGAAATAAAACACCTGCATGTGCTTGTTAGGAAGATCTCTTGTTCTCATCTTTCCTGTGGCAGAATGCATTACTATGATCAGTGGGGCTGGCTTTGAGATAATATCACTCATTTTTGCAGTGAGATAACACCAGCGAAACAGTTCCCTACACTTTGCATTCATTAAATGTTTTTTTTTTCCCTTACTACTTCTGTTCTCCAGTGCTAATCATCACAGTCTGTTATTAAGTAGTAATAGAATGCTTGCATTTGTGTGCAAATTAATGAGGAAAATTCAGCTGGAAAAATCCCATCTTTTTATAGGAAGCATTTCTGGAATTTTCAAGTTGTGCTGGTATAGAGTCAATTTTCTTCACAGTAGCTGTTATGGGGCTATGTTTTGGATTTGTGCTGAAAACAGTGCTGATAATATAGAGACGTTTCTGTTATTGCTGAGCCATGCTTGCACAGCATCAAGGCCGCCTCTGCTTCTCGTACTGGCCCACTAGAGAGGAGGCTGGGGGTGCACAAGGAGTTTGGAGGGGCCACAGCTGGGACAGCTGACCTCAACTGACCAAAGGAATATTCCATGCCACATGGCATCATGCTGAGCATACAGAGCCGGGGAAAGGAGGAAGGGAGATGTTTGGAGGGATGACATTTGTCTTCCCAAGTTACTGCTATGTGTGATGGAGCCTGGCTTTCCTGGGGATGGCTGAACACCTGCCTGCCTGTGGGAGCAGTGAGTTAAGTCCTTGTTTTGCTTTGCTTGCATGCGTGGCTTTTGCTTTACCTATTAAACTGTCTTTATCTCAAACATGATGTTTTTTTTCAGTTTTACTCATCTGATTCTGTCCCTGATCCCATGAGTGGAGGAGTGAGCGGTACTGAGTTGCTGTCGGGGGTTAAACCACAACACACATGAAGCAGATGGTGCCCCCATATTTTTCTTGTTTTTATAGTAATATTTCTGACCACAGCTGTACTTTTTTTACCTTGTTCTGCTTTTCTTAAAAACACTGAAAATTCATGGGACAGGTGGAAACAAAATCTTTGAGGTTGTTGTTCACATCAGTAGGGCAGAGCAAACAGAAGTAAACTGTGCTTTTCTCTCTAATAACTGGGAATCTCTCTCCATTCATAGCATCTAAATTCCCTGTTGAACTGAATGGGACAGAAATGAGGTCTCTTGCAGCAAAAGGAATGCAGTGGTCATAAAAACAAGTTTGCTTGCTTTGATAAATCTTAGGGAGTTGCGGTTCTGTTTGAGTAGTGGAAAGAGGAAAATGAACTTGGTTTCAGAGGGCTTTAGGAAGGAGCTTATTAGCATACTGTATTTTTTATATTGCAAGAAAGGTCCAGCTACCCTGTTTGCATTGTAATTTGCTAGGGAAGCTTAGAATAGCTCTCTGTGTGGCAGAGACAATTTGTCCAAATACATTTTTTTTTTTTTTTAAACACTGTGTTTGAACTGCTTCATTTTGCCAAAAATGGTATATAAACCTGCATCATTTAACTTACCGAGAGCCTTTGATGTGCTTATGGATGTATTCTGCGTGAGCTCGTGGGACCAAAGGGTCTTTCTCACCATGAATTATAAATGTGGGACACTTAATATCCGGCAGCAACTGTTGGCAGATGTTACCTAGGGAGAAAACAAATGAAGGTCACACTTTGTTTTAAAATTGTATGAAAGATGAAACTGCCTCCGTAAAGGACTCTGAACTCCAGTGGGTTCTGGCTCTTTGTGGATAGCGTGTGATGAATCTACAGAAGTATGTAAGCAGGACTATAATTAACACTTCTTACTCCAAAATGTTACTTCACTGCAATTTGCTCCATTAATGGATAATAGGACAAAAGGATAGAGAGAATGAAGTACTTCTGTTCCGCCTGTCCCTTAGGCTCTCTTTGATTCTTCAAAGCTGATATATGAATCCCCTTCCTGGCTTTGTGCTTTTCAGCCTTAGAGTCTTACGGCCCTCAGGTGAAGCTGCATTTTGTTACAGCGGTTGTCAGGTTACAAGATTTGCTACTTTTTTGGAACAAATTAACTTAGGCTGTACTGATACCTGTTGCACCTCCCAGGCCCCTTGCTGTCTGCAATGCTCCAATGGATTGACCCTGGCTGAATGCCAAGCACCCACCTAAGCCTCTCCATCACTCCCCCCCCCCACAAGAGGACAGAGGAGAGAAAACAAAATAAAGGGTTCCTGAGCTGAGATAAGGACCAGAAGAGAGTACCCACCGAATGCCATCATGGGCAAGAGAGACTCAACTCAGGGATATTAATTTAATTTATTACTAGCAAAATCAGAGTAGGATAATAAGAAGTGAAAGAAATCTTAGAAGCTTCTTCCTGGGTTCCACCTCCTGCCCCCTGTGGTACAGGGAGATGGGGAGTGGGGGTTACACTCAGTCCATCACAGGTTGTTCCTGCTGCTGCTCAGGGAGTCCTTCCACTGTTGCAGTGTGGGGTCCCTCTCACAGGAAACAGTTCTCCATGAACTTCTCTAACATGAATCCATCCCACAGACAACGGTTCCCCACAAACTGCTGCAATGTGGGTCACCTTTCCACAGGGTGCAGTCCTTCAGGCACAGCCTGCTCCAGCATGAGTCCCTCACTAGGTCACAAGTCCTACCAGGAAACCTGCTCTAGTGTGGGCTCCTCTCTCCATGGGTCTGCAGGTCCCAGAAGGAGCCTGCTCAGCACGGGCCTTCCACAAGCACAGAGCCCTCGGGCATACACCTGCCCCGGCATGGGCTCCTCCATGGGCTGCGGGTGGATCTCTGCACCTCTGTGGAACTCCGAGGGCTGCAGAGGCACAGCTGCCTCACCAGGGACTGCACCGTGGGCTGCAGGGGAATCTCTGCTCTGGAGCACTCCTCCCCCTCCTTCTTCAGTGACCTTGGTGGCTGCATAGTTGTTCCTCTCACATATTCTCGCTCTGCTCTTCTCTGGCTGCAGTAATATCTGCGCAGTAACTTTTTTCTCCTTATTAAATATGTTTTCACAGAGGTGTTACTGCCATCACTGATTGGCTTGGCCTTGGCCAGTGGCACGTCCACCTTGGAGCAGCCTGGCACTGGCACCCTGCAACCCACCGGTACCAAAACCTGGCCATGCAAGCCCAATACAAACACATAACCACTTGATATGAATTGTACTAAAACTACTCAAAGGCTATTTTCCCTGCCCATTCATAATTTTATGCTTGCTAGTCATTAATCTCACTAGAAGTAATTTTAATGCTGTTGCTTAAAGACTTTTCTGAATTTTCTCCTCTTTTTTACATCATCCCTTAGTAACACAGTTTCCAAACTCATTGCCTAAATTCCCAAGCTCCTGAAAGGAAATCTTTGAGCAAAACATCCTTGATAAGCTCTATGTTCCATTTTTCTTTGAGATAACTTTGTCTATTTGTAGTTGTCACCTTGCAGTTACCAACAGCTCTAAGATTAATGCTCACACATGCACACTTTCCTTAGCTCTAAAGTCAGAGGCTGTTTCAGTCTTTCCAATTACTTGATTATTTATGTAGCCTCAGTTTGCAGTACTACTAGTGAAATATTTCTATTTAGAACATTTTACCCATAGACCTCCAACACCTGCAGAAATGTTGACTGCTTTTCAGAACAAGTACCAAATAAATTTAGGTTATTTATCTAGGGACATAGTTGGCAGTCAAACTATTATTTCCTAGTTTTCAGTCCTAAAACTGTTTTGTATGATAACCACTAAATTGTACTTGCTCTAAAAACATGGAGCAGCAAGAAGAATCTTGGATGTTGAGACTTTATGCAACTTACTCACTTTCATTAAGTGCTGGCTCTTTCTAAAAGTTCATTGCTTATGGTCTTTCACACTAAAAGCTGTCTCATTCAGGGAAAATAGTCTAGTTTTAAAAACAGCTTGAGTTTTTGACCAGCATTGGCTTTGCTGTTTTCCTTTTATCTCTGATGGGTTTTATTAACACCTTTTCTTATATTTGTTGTATCTGTGCCTTTGTTGCAGTGTCTTAACTTTAATTGCAAGGTGGCCTGTTTGTAATCTAAGTTGGAAAACTGGTTTTTCCCTGGAAAAGAACCTGCAGTCTGATAGCTGCTTATCTCTTATACCAAACATTAGGCTTCTCCCAATATCTGACCCAGTTTCAGCATCTAGGTAATTCAGCTCCTTGTTACATGTTTCTAGGTGGCTTCTTTTTCACAGTCACTTAATCTCATAGTGTCTGAGGCACGTGCAGAAAGTGAAAGGATGTCACAGCTACAGATTCACCAGCCTGGGCTTTACACATCAAAAAAAGAAAACTTTTAAGGAGATGCATTCCAGAAAGGGTAAAGTAAAATTGGAACCTAATTTGTTACATCACTTTACTGGGAGAAGTCCTAGTGCTGCACTGATCCTATACAAAAAAATTATGGAAAATATATGACATGAAGGAATGTTATCCTTGTAGTACCTGCTGCCTGACAATGTACATCACCTTCTATCTTTTATTATGAGAGCTACACGAAAATGCATATAAGAGTCACAAACTCTTTTTTTTTTTGTATTATGTATTACTGCTTTAGGCATATTAAAAGCAAATTTCCTCTGAATTAAAAAAAAAAACTTGCAGATTATTATTCATTATATCCTTGGCTGAAAAGGTTACTATGTAGAGTAATTGCAGAAATATTGAGGGATAAATAATTATATTGTCTAGTGTAACCATTTTATTTTTAAACACCTGAGCTGTTTCAATAGTGTTTTTAAAATGTGTTTTTTTAATTCTGAGTTCTCAAAACCTGAAGTCCCTTCTTTTTTAACTCACATGCTACTAGGTTTGAAAGAGTTCTTCAGCTCTGTTCTGCAAAAACCAGAAAGAGCGTGCCTTACTTTTGGTACATCTTAACTATGTCACCAAGAGATAATCCTTTGACACAGAAGTGGAGAAAAAGATTCTGCCTGAGCAGAATCCTTTGTGTTTAGTCTGCACAAAAGCAATAGTGCAGTTTTGTGGTGGAACAAGAGGAGAGCCTCAACAGCTAACGCTTTCCATAAATGTTTTCCTCCTGTACCTTTCTGATTCTGTGAACCATCTACAGACTAATTGTGTTATTCCCGAGCATGAGTCAGACCCAGCTTTTAATGCCATATGCAGAGTCCTTCTTTTACTGGCTACTAGAAATACTGTTAGATTTTTTTATCCAGAACTGCCTGCTGCTCTAATTGCCTCAGTTCCACATTGTGAAAGCCTTACCATCTGAATTTTCAGCAAAGCGTGATATTCCATCTACCCAAGCCTCACAGGTTTCTGCGAAGTACTTATGTCCATACAGCTCTTCCAGTGGTTTCTTGACCTTTTCACTCCATTTTGAAACATCTCGGATGCCTACATAAAATAACATTGAAATGTGTTATGTCCTTTCCAGCAACAAGATAAAAACCACACCTAATACAGGGAAGTTTTCAAAGCAGACTACAAATATGTATTTCAAACTTGAAACTGCAAGGAATATTTTAAATAATTCATAGTATGGAAAGGGTGTAAAAAAGACAGTTGTGCAATCTCTGCTGTGGTCTTCTGAGTTGTAGAGGAACATCTTGTTATTATGGTCACAAGGAACAACAGAAGAAAAAAAATAATCAAAGGACTCAGTCCTAAAACTTCTGATGGTTCTTTCTGAAAGGCTTTCATAAGAGAAGTTCAAGGGCTACTTTGTATATAAAAATGGGACTGTTTCTTAACAGAGTGCTAGACCTGGCAGTTCTTTTTTATGTCTTTTAGCCTTTTGCATTGACTCATGGATGGAAGTTCTTCCGTGCCTCCTACCAGCTCTCAGAGGAAGGAAGCTCTTACTAAGACATTCCAACAGGCTGACATAATGGTACGTTTGCCATAGTTTAAAAACAAGTGACTCTACTTAGTAGAGTCCTGTGAGTCATGGCAGGCTGGCTAAAGCTGTACAAATAATTTGACATTTTAGTTATTTGTTTATCAGATTTTTCTATTTTTTTTTCCCCTCTAAAATTTTCAGTACTGCTCACAAGCTAGGTATCCAAAAGGGTTATTTTCACTAAACTATATTTCAGCTGTACAGCTTTGTGCTGATAAAGTCTGAAACAAAGTTGGCAAAGCAGAGAACAGGACAGTACTGAATCATCAAACAGCACTATATGCCACTAGCAAAGGTTTTAATTGCTTTCAAAAGGGAATTAAGGGAAGAAAGGAGTGAGGTGTTAATTAACAAAGAGAACCTGTCCAGCCAAATTACAAAGGTAGCAGTGACTGAAAGTGTTTTATAACAGCATCTGATTGAAAATGAGTCTGCACACCTGAGGCTAGGTGCTACTGAACAACTGTTTCCCATATAGAATCTACTGTTTTATCCTTGGGGCTGGTATTAATTTAAAAAGAGAAGGGAGAAGCCAATGTTGAAAGGACCAAATCAACACGTGTCTCTCCTGCAAAACCCTCTACTGCAGCTGAGGTGCACTGATGAGCCAGCTGTAGAAGACCTGTGCTACTACTCAACTCTATCAGCCAGGGAGAGATGGTGAAAGCAACAATCCACAGAGAGGACAAAGGCCAACATTGCAGTGGGTGCTCCATGTAAATAGGACTTCTTTTTTGGTTTTTTTTTCTTTTTTTTGTTTTTAATTTTTCTTTTACATTTTAGCCTGTTGTGCAGGGAGAAGATGTGCATTTCATATATATATAATAAAAATTTAATAAATGTAAAATCATGTAGAGAAATAAAGCATCTTACAGAGCTAAAAAAGCATTTTGCTTTCTGAACTAAAAAATATATTACTACTACTACTACCAGTTTTAGTTTTAGTACAGGTGAGGTAAATACAGATGTGCAATATATACACTTGTAATTTTGCTGAAGCCAGACAGATTTCACAGCTGGTATAAATCAAACTCCAGTCACTAGAATGAAACTATACCGGGTTACATTTGTTGAGACCCTACATGGGTAACTCTTCATTTCTACGTTCAAAAGGAAATATAGTCCCTTTCTGTCCCAGCTGTTTCTTTGTATATTTCTTTATAGTGAGAAGTGATCTCAGATTCTATTTCACAAAAGTGGAATAAGGATCAGAAATCCCATATTTCTTTACTTTGCCAACGTTTTCCAATGATAATAATTAACTCTAAAGGAATGCAAATGATAAAGACATCTTGGGACATTTACTTGAATTATTCATTTGCTTCCTGAACCTAAAAGGTAAGTTATGAAATTGTTTTGTTATTGTCTATATTATATCAATCCTAGAAGCAAAAGCTGTTAAGACCTAGCCCAGTGATTATCTGTGGACCTGGTTTAAAAACAGTTGTGCAAGATATGAGATAAGAAATCAAACCTGGGGTTTGAGTATTATTTGGAATTTACTTTTAGGAATTTGTTATAACAACAAAAGTTTGACTTTCTGAAAGCTACTGATAAGCTATTATAACTTCTGCTTTTCATCAGGGTAAGTTGGTAAGGGCTTGTCAAAAAATCTATTATATTGCCCCTAGAGTAATTGTTAGAGGGTTTCTCACTATAACTTTAATCTATCCCTATGCCTTGCAATGTAGTGAATTTTGTGTCCTGTCTCTTTAGGTTTGTGGTGTCCTCAGCTCTGTCTCCACTCAGCTGTTACATGACTAGGATTCTTGGGCCAAGTAGAAATTAGAATAATTCATTTAGAATACGGCATGCAGTTTATACATACCATTGTAAATTCTCACATCCTCTTGAGTAACGCTGGCATTTGCTCCCCAGACAACCAATTTGTGGATAAGATTTGGGTACTTCGCAGCTGCAATGAGTGCTGTAATTCCACCATCACTCCACCCCAGCAAGGAGAACTTCTTAAACTTTAGTGCCTTGATTCATACAAGAAAGTTATATGCGAATCATCAGTTGGCTTTACAACCAAATGTCAAGTATTTCTTGCAAAGTAACTGTACAGTTTTAGGCACAACACTACATAGCTGAACTATAGTTAGCTTTTATAATTAGAAAATATAATTTTCTTGCTAGACACAAAAATACTAAAAAAAAGGTCAAATCTTTGGAAAACAAAAAATTACACCTGTCATTTCAATTTTCTATAACTCTTTAATGAAACAGGCACTAGGTCTATTAGATTCTTCCTGCATTTTAAAAAGCTCTCCAAAAAAAGAAAAGTTGATTGAAAATGGAGTAAAGACCTTTCCAGAGAGCCTGATGATATGAAGAATCCATGGATTCTCTTGGTGTGAAGTTGGCAAAGACTATCACAGTGTGGATGGTAAGCAATCCAAGATTAAGCTAAATTTGAGAAAAAGAAAAGTGTAAGATTTGAAAAGTGGAAGCCAGAGATCTGATTTACTGATGCTAGCTGAGCTAAAAAAAAATCTGCTCTGTAACAACCAAAAAATGCTTAAAGTACTTTCTAAATGATTGTATCAAATTTTAGTTGTTAATTCCCATTTTCTGAAGCTTTTAAGTGTGTATTTTAAAAGTTACTTCATGGTGAGCTGCAATTCAAAACCTTAATAATGAAATTCTTCCTTCTTCAAAAGGAAAGCTTAGGGCAAAAAATATGACAACCAAGACCTTAATTAATTCTGAGCAGTGACAGAATCCAAGGGAACGGCATGAAGCTGAGTTGAGGGAGGTTTAGGTTGGATATCAGGAAAAGGTTTTTTACTCAGAGGGTGGTTGGGCACTGAAACAGGCTCATTGGGGAAGTGGTCACAGCACCAAGCCTGACAGAGTACAAGAAGCATTTGGACACTGCTCTCAGGCACATGGTGTGGTTCTTCGGGTCTCCTGCACAGGGCCAGGAGTTGGACTCGATCCTGATGGGTCCTTTCCAGCTCAGCAGATTCTGTGATTCTATGACAATGCTTTCTACTAGAAATTGAAACACTTGTTTCCTCGTAAGTCACTATATGTGGTAGGGAGCACTGGCAGCCACAGGAGAGAGGATTTTGTGTATGTTATGTTCAGTGGGGAAAAAGTGGGGAAGGCAAAGGCATTCATGAGAAAACACATCTCAAAGTTGTAGAGGGACAATATTCAATGGTTAAGCAATACTTGCAGTTTTGCATACAGAAACTTCAGTTTGTGAACTCATTCACAAGAAAATATGTTTCACAGTGTTTTTCGCTTTTGTTCTGCAGAAATCACAGCCTTTTAGATGTAATTAAGGGGGATAGTGTACTCTTGGAGGAAAAAGAGCAAGTTAGTTGAATGAGTTGCTTTGGTGCTTGGTGGTGTTGGAAGTCCAGGCCTGCTCTGTTGTGACAGAAGAAAGCAAAAATGCAGATAATGAGAGAAACAACTACAGAGGGAGAAAAAGAAGTTTCTACTTTGCTTGTAAACTTGATGCTCAAGTGAGGCATAACTTTACTAATCAACTTGATATTTAGCAGACTTCTATCCCTATAAGGCTTTTCTGTTTTTGGCTTCATCCTTGGTATTCTGCTCACTGTAGTGTTGACCAATTTTAGATTTCACTCTGCAAAGCTGTAATTACTAAGCAGGAAAGAAATAAGGTAGGGGAAAGAAAGGGACATGTAATGTAAGAGCTGATAGCAAGAAAAGAGAACTCTGAATTTTTGCAGCTGATCAGAAGTTGGCCCTGCTCTGATGAAGAGGTAGTTAATCTGGGTCCAACTTCCATTATTGTGCTGCTGAAGGGTTCTTGGTGTGTTGGCAGGTTTTCGGGGTTGGCAGCAGTGCTTGTAAAGGTTAAGTTTTTGATGTTGTTACTGTTCCCCTACTGCCAATAGTAAATTATGGAGCTCAAAGTTGGCTGATGGATGGAATAGCTGATTAAAATTTTTGTTCTTCGTGCCAGGTTATTTGAGATCTATTTGCCTCCAGTATTTCTCTTGTTAACTAGCCTTTATCTTGACACATTCTTTGGGGTATCTCAGGATGCCTTTCCAGCAGGAGGAATTTAATTTATCCTTTGCAGCATTCAGAAAAACAATGTGATGTAACAGATGTGCTGGATAAGGTATGCATATTTGCTTGCTTGAAGTTTGAACTACTTTTAGCACAGGTCACTAACCTAAGACAGCAACCTGAAATCTAGCTGCACAGCACAGTTCTGTGGGTGATTTTGTGCTGCCTTTAGCCTGTGAGAGAACAAAATCTCTTTTGAAGTCACCTCCTCCATGCAGGCCTATGTGAAATGCAATCCAATGACCACGTACAACAGTGAGCTGCAATACATCTCTCTGCACTGTATGTATGTTTTCACTGCATCACAGGGAGCGTAGCACAAGCAAAAGTTACAGCTGATCTACAAAATCTCAGAGAAGCCCAAGCTCATCCTTTTGCTAGGACAGTAGCTCTGAAGAGTAAGAACTTCATAATATCAACACTAATTATTTCCCTAATGGCTGTTTCAATGCTATTGATTTTGCTAGCATTAAACATTGGGGTGGAAGGTAGCAAAGTGGACTTAGGTGCATTATACTCCTTTTATTTCAAGCAAACTCCTTCACAGAACACAAACAGGGATACAGGACAGTGTCTTCTGCATAAAGGTGCTAAATACTCTGCAGAATTTCAGCTTTTGTTATTTCATAGAAAGCTTGTGTCACTCACAGTTCCAGCAGAGACACCAGAATCTGAAGGAGACTAGAACAAAGGTTCTAAAGGCTCACCCATATGGATGTGTTTTTTGGCTGATTGTAGGTGGGATGATGAATGCAAACCATTATATTCTGGAAAACATAGTTGGAATGATTCCTTGGGATTTGTGCTATCCTTTACAATATCCTAAAATAGAAGCAAGTTACCCACGCTTGGTAACATTTTAGTAAGTTGTTATTATATGCTTATATTGAGAAACATCTTCAAAAAAACAGGATGCTATGTCTCATTTGCTTTGGCAGCTCTAGAGATTGGTAGGCTGCTGTCCTGTTTGGCTGCAAGCTACACGGTTACATTCCCTTTGGGGAAAGCTCTGCTTAGTATTTTGCATTTATTAGTATTTGAACAGAGACAAGAAAGAGGGTTACAGCCATTTAGACTGCAAGTCTGTCACCTATTCGTGGCAGCATCTTTATTTTTTTTTGCTAGTGTAGCAGAAGAAACTGAAGATTTACAGTACAGAGGGATTGCTTTTATGGTTAGAGGGCAAATCTGTCTTAATCCCGATTCTGCTGTCAGACTTACTTTGTTTCGCTATGCAGAATACACAAGGAAGGCCACGTTTCCAGTTTCAGATGGGTTTTCAGCAAGGTTGTTGTTTATTACAGAAATGCAGTTGGACTGTCTGAATCTTGCCTCATATTTTTGGAATTTTAATAATCTGCCAACTTTCTTAACATGACCAAAGAGACTGTATAGCTTAATATAAAAAAGCCAGAATATTAGTTAAAACTAAACCAGAAAATAGTGTCAGCAGTTATAGGACAGAATAAAAGAGGAACACAGGAACACAGATTTGAATAATGAATTCTGCAAGAAGGAGAAATAATAACAGCTTCAGGCCATATTCTTTATAACCACAATAGCTGTATTAATTAGTAAGATTTGGTATGGTCACTGGAAGCCTTTGATTTCCCACAAAAATTCCTTCAGTAATATGCTGTAAAATGCAAAGCACCAAATTAATTTTTAGAATCAAATGTTTCTTAAATGGGCTGCTCAAGGCAAAATGCCAAGATTGGTTTTGATAGAAAATTTTCTAAGAGCCTTTCAGTATGGTAATCCCTTCAGTTAAACTACTCTGCATAGATTTCGCTTCTTACACACACTTTTACCTAAATTTAGATGGCTCTTGGCTGCAAACCTCTTAGGGTAGGGTCTTGGAATAAAAGCATATTGCTTTATATTAATTCCCACTGCTGAATCTCTATGCATCTTGCAGAATAGGTGGAAGAAGAAAATATTTTCTGGCAACTTAGTGTGTATACGCTCACTTTTAAGCCTTCATTTGTATGGTCTTTTCATAATCTTCTGTCTGCTGGAAACAACCTTCGTCCTTCTCAAAATTTAAGGAAAACAGCTTTAAAAGAAAAAAAGAAATTATAAAATCTCATAAGAGATTTACCTGCATAAGATCCACAGCATCTTTTGCATCTCTCTCAAAGAAATCTGGAGGAAAGTCCCGAGATGGAGGAATGGACCTTCCATATCCCCGAGGATCCCAAGCAACAACTGTGAAAAGTTGCTTATTCATAGACTTAAGCTGCGGTCCAAAATCAGTTTGACCACTCCCTGAAACATTATAATTTTTCAATTTTATTAACCACCGTAATCCATACATAGCATACATACTCTAAAGGGAAACGGGGAAATTTGTAACTTTATTCCAAATAAGAGATTATCCAACGAGTGAAATGCTCTTTAATTGTAACTATCCATTGCAACTCTTCAACAGGAAGTACCACAACTAAAATCTTCAGAAGCATCTGCAGTATGTTCAGAGCAAACCATTTCTGGTAGGTATGAAAGGTTATCAAGAACAGTGCTCTCACATGTGATTAAATACAGTATCTTAAACTGAGTTACCTGAGTAGGGATTTATCTTTAACAGATTTAAAGCACTAGCATGGTCATTGCTGATTACCTGGACATCCCAGGTGAAACTGAAAGGCCAGGAATATTCTGCTAGAAATTTGTAAGTGAAAAGCACCGTGCCAGATGGTTGTTATTTGATAAAGCACCTCTATGAGAATATTGGTGCCTAAAGCTGACATTTAAACACTTTATTGCCTGAGGAGACTGCAGTGACACAGAAGCATAAAATTGTATATTTTGATTTTTCTAATATGTAAAAATAAGCCAAGTACAGCCACTTTTTTCTGAAGCAGAACCATTTATTTTATTAATGACTCAGACCATCAAAGGATTTAAAAACGAAGTACTCCCACCTATTGCACTAAGCTATCTATGAATGAAGGTAATCTAGCATGAAGGCAAGACTGCAATTTGTCTTATTTGTTTTCTGGTCATGTGGTAACAGTATCAAATGCTATCTGAGTAAAACGTGTTCAAATTTAATGTGCTGAAAATTAGCTATCCATAGCTATATTGAAAGGGCCATTTAAAGGCATTTAATGTTTTTTCTTTTCTGCTTACTTGGAGAAATCAGTCCTCAGATACCATCAACAGGTCTAAGTCATAAAAGAGGCTGTATATAGCCTGCTATGATGAACTGATTACATACTGACATGATCTCTTGCAAAACCAATTAATAGCTAGTCAGAAGCAAAATATCAGGTTTTATCAAAATATCAAAATAATCAGTACAAACTGATTAATCTCATATTCTTACAGAGGCCTTGTGTGACCTCTGCACCACCGTGAACATGCTTGTTATACTATATTTTTATCACTTAAAAATTGCACAAGAGTGAGAGCATGTATGAATGCTGTGTATTCTTGGTTTTCTTAGTATTTTTGTAGCTAGAAAGAGATACTTTGTTTTAATGTAGTCTGCAATAGCCTAGTGACTGATTCTGGCGGCCTAAAAGCACTTACCTGGTAGCCACAACAAACTTACTAGTGTGTTAATACTGTAAGTAGCATAAAATAATATTGAAAACTTAGTGTCAGTTTTCTGACAAAGGGAAGAAGGATGTGTCAGTCAGAATGTGAAGTTCACTCCCACATGTCGCCCAAAAGTGCTAAACCATAAACTTCATAAGGCTAAAAATACTAAGCCTAAGTTTTACTATTTGTAATAATGCTAATTGCACAATAGCAATGTACACATAATAATAATAATAAACAACAATAATATTGTTCACAACTGAAGAAATACATTATTTCTATTTAAAGCGTTTGCATTAGTGATAGGATTGCTAGTTTAAAAAGCTGTTTAAAATCAATAGATTGAAACATATGACTACTTGAAAGACAACTAGCATTAATTTTCTTCCACCCTCCCCTTGAGAATTCTTTGAAAGAAAGAACCACTTCATCAAGACTTGAAAATGTTGCTGCCAAAAAGAACAAATGTTTCCTGCTCTTCAGTTCTTGACATTTTATCATCTTATCCAGCAATTCAATTAAGCATTGGTCCAACTCTGAGCACAGTAACAGTCCTACTGACAGCCTGCCATGAACTGTTGGTAAGTCTGATGGGTCACTCAGAACTGCAAGAACCCAGAAAAAATAGGCTGTGTTAATTTTAAAAGGTTGTTATCAAAAACAGTGGTTTCAATGGACAGACACCCCTTAGCTAGCAGAACCTGTTGTCCATCTCAAAAAGCCACTGAGAATCTTAATGATGTTGCCCTGAATAAACAAAATGTGAAAAGACATCTTTAAGCACAAAATAAGTCTTAATGGTGACTTTTTCCCAATAAACTGTAAGGGTTGCATTATGTCTATTAATTCAGTTGGAATCCATCCAGCTTCTAAAAAGGAATGCATAATTCAGTCTGTGTCACAAATATAGCTGACCTGATTTTTCCCCCCTTCTGCTGTTTTCCACTTTGTGTAGCTATTTGCCACCTGTCCTGGACGCCACCTTTGCACAGTTAAATCCAAAAGTGGAAGTGACCACTACGTAAGTCAAGACATTGTATAAAAGGTGCCTGGTGAGATAAATGAAATGTTCTAAAAGCTGTTAACTGATGGTAACAACTCTGCATTTTCCTTTCTGTTTTAAGTGTAGCAAGTTTTTTTTTAATGACAATGCTCCATAATCAGGTGTTGAATACATTACAAAATATTTTTGTGCATTCTTGCTTGAGACCAGATGGATAAAGAGGTGGTTGCTCTACAAAGACAAGATAAAATCTCCAAACCTAGCATTCCTGGAAGCAGAAGAACTGCATGACTTCCTTCTCCTGTTTGCTGATAATGCAGGTGGACTCCATTCACTTGGATTTTGGCAGATGTTACTGAAGTACTAGGGACAGGGAAAGAGGAGAGAAATAGGGAAACATTCAGACAGTTGATTTTCATTACCACATGGTCACTCCAGGAATACAGAATAATTACTTTTCCTAGATATTAATGTGGGATTTTAATGGATCACCTGCCTTTCATGGGTGCACAGAAGACTAAAAAAATCTTCTCAGGAGCAAAGAAGTACTAAGTTGTGACCACTATGTAGCATTCATACCCAGGCTAAAGGGTAAGGGGGAAAAAAGTCTTGACGGTGCAACCAGGAAAATATAAAGGCAGCTTTACATGGCTACAGAAACATTGAAATAAATACATTAGAGAGGAGAAACCTCCTTCTGTCACAGAGTAACTTCCGAAATGGCTGGTGTTCACCTTGCTGTTACTAAATTGAGCCTCTTCATCTGCCAGAGAAACCACAATCTATTGTTGCTGTCCCTCGTGAACCACAGGGTCTGCAATGAAAACCACTTTGCACCGAGATGAGAAGAAGAATATGACAATAATGTATTTCTGTCAGTGCAATCTCACCAGGAGATAACGCTTAACTGGAAAGTACCACACGAGCAATAAATCCACCCACTAAAAAATCACCACAGAAACCGACTGCACAGGCCATCTCTCAGCCCCAGCCCCTGAACCCCTACACTAATCTTCAATACAAAATACGTGTAAATGCAAATAAGTGACCTGAGAAACCACCTCCAGATGCAAACACCTAGTGAGAAAGCAGAAGTAGCATAGATTCAAAGTATCTTCTCAACAGTATAAACTTTGTATTGCATCTGTTCTCCCAGGCAAATTTGTGCCCTAAGGGTTGCAAAACATCTTTTCATCATCCTAACTCATTTTATTTGAAGGTAATATGACAAAAATATTGCCATTTGGTTACTTATTGATTAACCCTCATTTTATCTGGATTAAATATTCTTGCCCTATGAATTCAATCACTCTGAATTTCATGTGCATAGAGACATGTTGTCTTCCTGTATTATATGTAACAATAATCTCTATTCCATGATATGCATTGGGCAATTCATTAAAAATTCAATTTTAATATATAAAGTCTGAACTACTTACAGTAGAGTAATAGAGTTGAAAGTGGTAGACTACAGGTAAAAAAAAATCCCACTAATTTAAACCCTTTTCATAGGAAAAATGAACAATAGCTTGCAAACTCAGATTCCCAATACAGAAGTGGCAGTTAAACCACAGAACTTGTTCAACACAAAGCCATTTTTGATTTTACATAAAAACTTGGGTCTACGTAACCCATCATGCCACATGCCTGAATAAAAGCTGTGACTGTGCAGAATAGTATCAGCTCCTAATGTGCAGATCCAATTTGAGAACTGGAGTACAAATGCAAATCTGTGGCAAGAGTACAGCTCACAGAAATTCACTGTGTTATTATAACTTCAGTGAGTTTTGCTGAATTGCTATGCTAATGTGATCCAAATGATTAGTCTGACTGTAATGCTAAACTTCCTTAAAGTCTGTGTATCACATTTGATGTGGTTTATACACCTCACAACTCAAATTCTGCATGTAGCACTCAGATGGCTGCCTTACCTCCTTTTTGAATATTGACTTTCACTTTCTTCTCTTTACACAGGTTTTTTTATTCTTCATCTGCCATCTTTTGGTTTGTCATTAATTTCAACAGGTATTTCATTATAGTTCTCACCACAGTATATCAGCACATCACTCTTACTAAATTTTAAGAATTATGTGATTTTTTTTCCTTATGAATATTAATTGCCAAAACCACTTTCTGCTCCTAACAAAACAGAAATAATCAGCATTTTGTTAACTTTTTAAAAACAGGTTAGCGACGTACAGTTTAATAGACAGAGTTACATATTCTGCTTTCCTGATTCAGATTTTTTTTTCACATAGTTCTACATTTTTACGATTAATTATTAACATCAGAGGCTTGAGAATTTTGCTGAGTTTGCAATGCTTTTCCATTCTTGGATTTTGCCATGGTGTGAAGTCCACTGAAATCCACGAGTTTCACACAGAGGGTATTTTCAATACTTTCTGGACTAATAACAAATGACTTGGGTTTTTTATGCACTGAGAAACTGGCAACACCTAAGGCAGACTTGGTCTTCCCAATACCAAATTTCTGTGAGCCTGAAATCACTTCATAGCGTGCTTGTCAGCAGGATGACTTCACTTCTGTTAAGTTTTCATGAAGAATGTTTTTTCCATTGGTTGACAGAATCGGCAAAATGTGGTAAAACAAAACAAAACAAAAAACCCACCCTGGTATTTTGAATTAGTAATGTTAAGGCGTATAGCTCTTTGAGAAGCATTGGATACACACTGCCTGTGTTTACCAAGGCAGCACAGATGCAGAGTGGGCAGATCTTGTACTTCACCTCTTACTCTGTAGGAGCGCAGCTTAATCTGGGAACTTAATCTGTGCTACAATATAATCTAGTCTTCATCTGTGCAGGGGAAAAAAACTATGGCACTACGTCAGTTTTCCTCAATAGGATCTGCAGAATAAGCAGTATGATATAGATTAGATATATGTGCTCTCTTTGCGACCTCCAGGGAGCCATTACCAGCAGCAGGTGGCCAAAGGGGCAGGCGGTCAGCGGCACGTCCTGCCTTGCGGGGACCGCCAGAGGGGAGGGTGACAGGCACTGACCAGACGGGGCTGCGGAGCCTTCCTGGTACAGATCCTTGCAGCACAGGGAAAGCAGGAGCAGGCTCCTCGGGATACTGCCTGAGTCCCCACCTTGTCACCCCCACCCTCCCGATCCAGTGCACGCTCTCTCTGCTAACACACCTTGTCCATCCCCCCGCCCGTCTGACAAATATACTCCTCCCCAAGCCGCCGGAGGGGAGGAGGGAGCTGGGGAAAGGGAGAAGGAGGCGGCTGTGGATTTTACCCGTAGCAGGCGGCCGGTCCCCGGCGCGTGAGCGGCGCTGCCCGGGCGGGAGGCTGCAACTGCAGCAGCACCAGCGCCCGGAGGGCCCGGCCCGCGCTCCGGCAAAACATTTCGCCCAGCGAGGCCCGGCGGGGAGGGAAGGAGACGGGGAGGCCNCCTCTGGGGGGCTCCGGGACGCGCAGGCAGAGGGGCGGCCCTCTTCCCGCACTCTGATTGGCGACCGCCGCTGTCACTCAGGGCAGAGGGAGGCTCCTGGGCTGTGGCCCCGCCTCCCCGCCGCGCTGATTGGCCAGCCGGCGGCGGAAGCTGCGGGACCGGAGCGGGTGTGTTGGTTTCTCCTGCCGGGGCGTTTTCCTTGTTCCTGAGGCCGCGTTGGAGCCCGGGGAGGGATGGTGCTGCCCCCGCTTGAGCGCGCGAGGCGAGAGCTGAGGGCTCTGCCTTCTCCAGCCGCCTCCGAGAGTAGGGCAGCGCCCAGCGCCGCGCAGGTGCTCGGCTGCACCGTCGGCCGTGGCGGGGGAGCGGGGCGCTGTGGGCGCCTCCATCCTCTCCAAGAGGCGGAGACACACTGAGACACGGCACCACCCGGCGTGTCTGCAGGGAGCAAAGATCCCAGCCCTGGGAGACACGTGGGACCTGAAGCTATCAGTTGCCCCTCCAGCACTGCCCGTGATGCAGAAGCTCCATGGACTGTGAGAACACAGAGGACATTTGTGGCTCCGGGCCTGCCTGGAGAACCGTTCCCTGAGCAGCTGGGACAGTGAGGGCAGTTTGGGGACTGCACCTCTCCAATGGCGGTGCCTTCAGCATCCCAGAGTCCAGGCATTCCCAGGCCCTTGGCAGGAATCATTAACTCTGCCTCACCCTATTATTTGTGGGGCCTGCTTGTAGGGAACATCTCCTGGCCAAGGGCTTTGGCCTGACAAGTGCCCGTACTGATCAGGGCCAGCCACCTCTGAAGCAGCCTGACAGCTTTCGTTTACCGCAGCACTTGGCCTGGCTTTCCTCTGGATCTTCTTACAATTTGCTCATAAAACACCGAGGAGACCAACTACTTTCCTTGGTGTCTGTTTTCCAAGCTTGGAGGAGAATGGATGAACCTGAGTCACAGCCAGCCAGGGTGACGGTGCAGAAGGTAGTGAGGAAAATAGCAGAAAGCTGCAGAGCTGGTACAAAGCTTGAAACAGACCTGGGGTTAAAGGTCTTCTGCCTTTTACCTGGACAAGAGGAGTTTCCTCAAAACAGGTCAGTGTTAAATATTCCAGCCCAGCAGAAGCTCAGTGACTGCCCTGAGAGGGAATAGTTGTCAGCATTCCCACCCCATTGCGATGTGTGTGCATGGGGCTAACAAGTCTTAGAGGCGAATGACAGTCATAACAAAACCCAGTGCATAAAGAGATTAACTCAACTGTGTAAGCATACTGGTTCGGTTTATCCCCTGAGCAGATCAAACCATTTAAGATTGAAGTCTTTAGTACGGATAATTACAAGCAATCCTTCATCATCTTTGATGATGATGAGGCTCATCTTTGTTGTGAGTCTCACTGTCTAAGTTTCTTTCTGGTGGAAAATGACTGAAGGAGGTGGATGACTATTCTGTGTTTAGGACAAAGAAGTAGCTTGGTCTACTGCTGTACAAATTGAGGTTTTTTTCTGAATTCTGCATTTTCTGTGAATCAAAAGGGGCTCCCATCTCATGTGTCACTATGAGCTTTCAGAGGGAAAGGTCTCCAACTTGTGCCCGATTTCATTTGGGTTAAAATGCGTTTCAGTCTATTCTTCCTCCATACTGACTACCTGCTAAGGCTGAAGGAAACATAGCAAATTCTCAGAATGTATGCTGAAGGATAAGGTAGAAAGGGCTTGTCATGCTGTGTAGGGGCAGAGGAAGAGGTAACTAGAAAGGTAAAACCAAACACCCTTCCCAGATGAGAGAAAAGGGAGATGGGGAGATTTATGTACCGCCTTGACCTGAGAAGGTTTCAGGTGGGTTAGGTCCATTGTCAGTGTGACAGAAATTGAGAAGTCTCTCTGTAGAAAAGGCTGTCACAGTCAAGGTGTTGCACCGTGTGTCATCTCCAGCTGCAGTCGTAGCTCTGGAGCACAGGAGGCCTGTAAAGTGGCCATTCCTCTCCCAAGTGCCTGGACCATGCAACCCCTTCCACAGGCAGTGTTCTCTCTTCCTTGGCCCAAAGAGAGAAAAATGGTGTGGCAGTTGGGCAGAAATGGCATTGGCAAAAGACCCTTTTTTGTGTGTGTGTTAAATGACTGGCATTGTGAGGGGTGACTCAAGGAGAGTTGCTGTCTGGGCCCACAGGGAAATGGCCCCAGGTACAGCTGTGGAAGCAGCATTCTGCCAAGGCTGAATGCAGGTGGTGGATGATCTGAGGACAAACAGAGTGTAAACTTGCAGATTCAAACTGTCTTCAACCTACTCAGTTCATCAGAACATCCAGTCTTGTTAGTAAAGCAGATTTCCACATAATGATGGGCATCTGGGAGAATACAGCATTTCAGTTCAACTATTTCCTCAGATATGTTTTCATGAATTACTGGCTGAAAGGGGACAAAAAGCTTTGAGCAAGCCAGACACAGGCTGCTCAAAGCTTTTTGGCTTGCTTTTGCACACATGAAAGAGTTGAGAACAACTGGTTTCCTGACCATTCCTGTAAAATATTTTTATTTGTCTGATTACTACTGATGGTTCAGGCTGGAAACTACCTGTTTCTGGCCATTGCATAGAGAAGAAAAGAAAAAAGAGAAAAGTAAAGGAAAGAAGAAAGGAAAGGAAAGGAGAAAGGAGAAAGGAAAAAGAAAAAAGAAAAGTTGTTTGGAAAAGGTAGCACTGCTCTACCAGTGATGTCTCTGTGAGGACAGATTTCCCTTTTAATTGCCCCTGTCATTTTTTTGGCCCCCTTAGTGTTGCCCCACCTCTTCACTATGGTTGTCTGCTACTGGCAGGGTTTCCCTCATTTCCAGGTAATGCTCTGGAGGGCATCACTGCGGCACTGTGGGACTTTGTCACCTATGGTGAGCTATCACAGTCCCTGCAGCCAGGCTGCACTGTTGGTGCTGTGTGGATTCGTTCCTTATAGAACTGAACACCAGGGGAAACGTTTTCCAAAACTTCTTGTAAGGGATAAAACTGCAGAACAGTGAGATTTTCAATATTTCTGTTAAATTGCAAGGAGGAGTCTTCTGACTCAGGTTGGATAGAGAATATGTATCTACTATTTTTGTACTTCTGCACATTTTAGAAAATCTAGAAAAGACCTAGTCAGTTACTGACATAGTGGGTCCCTTGAGATCTGCTGGAACATCAGGCAGAAAGACTCATTCCAGTTCTCAAGAGGCATCACTTTCACCCACACGTGGGGTTCTCCTATCAGGAGCTGTGATCCCATACAAGACACTGGAATCATCAGCATTAGCAGGGATTTAACTCTGGAGTTTTCAAGAAGGAACTCATTTGTCAGGGCAATTGGGGCACTGATAGGCTTTAATGGCTGGGGTCTCCCCCACACCCTGCCTCATGGGTTCTGGAGCCTAATTTCAGCTCAGCACAGTGCCATCAGTCCCTGCCCCTGCTCCAGCTGTGTTACAGCCGTGTCCGTCACTCGCTGGGGTCTCCACTGATCCAGGTACTGTTGTAGACTTTGCTTCTTGAGTCTATGAATACACTGACTGATCACTTTTGCCTCATTTATTTTAGCTGCTTCTATGAGGTGACATATCCTGCTATTTCAGGCCTGTTTTGTTGCTTGGGCTCTTGTGCCTCTTGGATGTTGATTGTTACATTTTCACCTCAGGACAAAATCTTGTTGCTTCAGCTCCGCAAAGAGGTAGTGGGGAATTGCCAAATTCAGAACAAAGATGTGAAAGTGCTGATACTTCTCTGATTTGGTATTGACCTTCCAAACAAGACACACCGAATGAATATGGCATGACTTTTGAAGCTGCGAAGCGTGGTGAGTACAGCAGGTGGTTTTGTAGCAGGAGGCCTATTTAAGTAGAATATTAGCCAAGATGAGACCAAACAAACTTACATCAGAAAGGAAAGGATGCTTTGTCATAAGCAGAACAGCTCGTAGAAAAAGATCCCAGATACCTTGGCTCAAAGAACATTCCAGACTGATGAAGAAACTAAAACACAGACACATATTTAAGGATTTTCTTTGCTTGCCTGCAGTTTTCTTATGCTAGCAAAGGATAGTGTCTGTCAACTTAAGCAGTGTCTGCATATCTTTCATATGTTCATGAATAACTGCATCATAAATGTGACACACCTGCACTTGGGCACTTCAGTGGGAGGTGGTCTCATAATTTCAAAGCTGAATATAATCTCCATCTTGTAAATCCAAGCATAGTCTTGGTATAATTTCTGACCATATTTAGGACATTTTAGACATAGAGACTTGAAATTACTGTAAATACTCTAGTACAAAAGAGGAAACAGCTTGTCCCTTGGAATAGGCAAGAGTAACACTTAGAAGATGGTTCTAGATTTCTTTAGGGAAGGGTTTGTGTGAATCTGTTTTAGTGAACTCAGTGACCAAGGCATCCTTTCCAGTGCTGCATTTAGTTCTCTCAACTGATGAGAGGGGTGTGTGTGGGGTGCACAGGAGTTGCAACCCATCATTCAAAATCCGGCAGTATGACTGGTTTATTAAGGAAATTAGTGTGGCGTTTTGTTTCAAACAGCTCTTATCAAGCATCTCTCTGAGCTCTGTAGGCTGCAATGCTTATTATCAGATCACATCTTAGTTCTGGCAGAAGTTAGTGTCTGTACCAAAGAGACGAGGAAACCGTGCTAAAGAGAAAGGAAGTGACCTACTTAGAGTTGGAGAGGAGGGGGAAACCCAGCCTAAGTCAGAACTCTGGTCTCCTTTGTTTCACTCATAGGCAATACTTCCTCCAGCACAAAGACAGCTTCTAGTCTCTGCAGCCTAGACCCTGTTCTGATCCTACCTTCCCCCTTCCCTTTTTCCCAGGGGCTGTATTAAGGAGCTGCACTTTCACTAGCTGCTGTCATGTGTTGAGGAACAAATGACCGTGGTCGGCTGACTCCTAATGCTAATTGGTATGCTAGAGGGAAAACCTAGCATGCTGCAAGGGGCACTTTCTGCAGTTTGTAGAGATTAGGATAAGAAAGGGGTAGGAAAAAATGCCTGGGGGGCACTAGGATCCAGTGAAGACAGCCCTCCCAAATGCTGTTTAGCTCTAATGTGTCCCGGCTTGTACTGGATGATCCTTCCTACTTTGTTTCCCAGTAGCTCCTTCTCATTGTCTACATGGCTGGGCATGTTTTGGAGGCTCAGGGATTATTACTCTATTTTCCATGTGCCTCCATGCTGAAAGATGGTTTTCATTCGAACAGTGGTGAAAAAATCTATCAGAGAAAAGTGACATAGTTTACTTAAAGCTGCTCATCAGTCAGAGGCCAAGTTCTTGAGTGTTGTCTCTCCTTGGAAACTGGCCTCTGAGGAAGAGGAACTGTATGTAGCCAGCTCAGTTCAAGGGTCCCATATCAAATGGGACAACATTGGGACAAAATGGGACAACAATGTCCTCTCTGAGTTTTTAACTCAGCATTATTAATTGGTATTATTTAGCAACTATTTTTGAAGGAGCAAGAATTCCTCACATTCCTTAGCTGCTTGTACACTGTTAGTGGGGGCATAGTAACAAAATTAACTAAATGAATTGCTCTGAATTACATGGACTCAGTCCTCTCTGCACTTCAGAGTTTCATCACAGATTGAGTGCTATGTGATGAGGGTAGCTAATTGGGCAAGGGTTGTACTTGAGTAGTATTTGATCTAAAATCTCCAAGCACTTACTGTCTTAAAATGGGAAAACATAATGTCCTTGTGCATAAGTGGATGAGTTCACCTCCTGTTCTTGAAGGAGAGACCATGAGGAGGAGGTCTGCTGCTGCAACCCACAGCCTTTTCCTCCCTGTCTTGCACCTCACCAATCTTACGAAAAATGTCTGTAAGGCTGCTGCATTACTGCTGCCTCTGCCCTTGAGGCTGATAGCTTGCCAGTTTGATGTGAAACTACTCTTCTGTCCTTTCTTTCCTTTGTTTTGCCATGAAAGGTATCAGATCTATGCCATAATACATGACTCTCTTTCGTCCTTGTCCCCATTATTTTCCTGCATTTTTGATCTCTCATGAAAGCCTGCTTTTCAAAAATCAGCTCCATCCTTATCTCTTTCTTCCATACTTAATGCTTCCGTAAACTTTTAGGTCAGGGGAGAGCACTAACTCTTTTCCTTGGACCTCTTGTACACCATTTGCTTTTACATGTCACCTAGTTAACCTTGTATTGAGATTTAAGAGCTTTGATTTCAATTATAGCCATCTTAAGACACAAGACCAATCTTAATTAAGAGACACCAAGAAGATCCAGACTCCCTAGGTAGGTTATTCCAATAGTTAATCATCCTCATAATTAAATACGTATTCTAACTTGGCATGCCTGGCTGCATGTGTCCTATTATGTGGTATGTCCAGGCATTGTGTCCTGTCATGTGGTTTTCCACAATATACTAAAGGACTTGTAGTACTTTAGCCTTTCTGCCCAGGAAACTGAATCTTCTCTGTGATCGAGTTCTGCAAGGGCTGTACTGAAGGAGTTTGTGTCTAGGTGAGTTCACTTGTTTGTTTTCTGTACCATCTACAATGTCACATGAACTATGAGCACTAGTCTAGAATTGGACTTGACAAGCACCAAAGCTAAAATGACCTTCATCTCCCACATTCTAATTTAAAGATCTAGGACTGCCCCATGCCTAAGTCATGTTCTAAAATACTTCATGTTTGTCCTGTACATCTCTGTTGTTGTTTCAGAAAGTAAGGTCCAGGCTTGATTTAATAAAGAACAAATGAAGCCTTTAATGTATGCCCATTAGATAATCACCACTCATTCTGTGTACCACGTAAGACCAGGATCTTATGATCGAAAAATTGTATATTGTGTAAATAAAGACTGCAGATATGGGAGATTTTAAAAACCAATGAGGGCTCAGGAATTAATGTAGCAATACAGTGTAACCAATGTTAACAGAACATAAATGGATGTGTTCATGGATCTGTTTCATGAAGTAACAAACTAGCTGCTGGCTGTAACTCTCTGCCTACCGACATGGAGAAACCACCCCCTATCCCATCTCTCCATCTGCTCAAAGAAGAGAATTTTTTTGTGGGGGGAAGCGTATGCTTATTATATTAGATAAACCACATCATTCTATTATACTCAAGAGTTTATAGAAAATTCAGCATGTTGCTAAAACTGTAAGGCAATGCAATAAATTTTAAGTAGGTTTACAGATGACAAATATGTTGATGCTTGCTTGGATCACAGTTTCATTTTGCTTCCACTAAAGCAAAGGTGGGTGCTGTATCAAGGAACAGAAATCCATTCTAACTACACTTCCATTAAGTTATTAGCTTTTTTTGACAATTAAAATTAATAGTTATGAACACTAATCAACACGTAGTGCCCTATGTACAGCATAAACAATTACCTGCTCCAAAACATCTGCTTGAAATATCTGTAAATCTGATGGAATAGGAGGTGTTGTCTCTCATAGGAAGGGTTTGGCATAATTATTCTTTGGGCAAAAAGACTTCCAGAAATTCTTCTTTCATAGATACTACACACTGAGATTATGTCCATATTAGGAAGTCAGAGTGACAAGGAACATTTCCAGGCACTGGGATACCATCACCTACACTACAGAGCTGTTCCAGTGTTCCCCAAAAACAACCTGAGCGCTGTGAAATAGTCTTTGCACAATATTCTTGAGGTTTAAAGAATTTGTTATTTGGACAGCAGGCTGCAGCACGTCATTTTAACCTCAGCATCCAGCAACATTCCCAGGCACATTTAATCTACTAATATAAATGAAGCCTGAGAGATTTAGAAAGTAGTGACACTCTGAGCCCCCAGAGTGAGTAGGAGAATGGGTCTTCAGTCAAGAGGTAATAAGGCACTTTTCTTTTCCCAAAACTCTCGTATTCCTGAGTTTTTACTTTGGATTGCATACTGATGGAATGAACTTCTTCACTATTTCATAAAGCAGATGAGACTCTTAACCTGTAAAATCTTTTCTACCAAACAATGTAAAAATCTAATGCAACATTAACCTATAAAATATCCATTATAGACTTTTTAAGCCAGAAATAGGCTTTGCTTTTATTTATGCTGCTGTTCTGCATAATTTTAGACATCTATATTTAATAAAAATGGTAAAAAGATTTGAAATATTTTATTGACTTAGGCCAGTCAAATAATAGCATGGTAAGTACTGGCACTTCTGGCAAAATGTAAGAGTTGATTTTGGTTTCTGGACAAGTTTTTCAAGGAGTAGGTCAGTCTTCACATATTATTACTTATTTGTTCAGAACTGAAGAAGAATACCAACATGTTTCAAGATTACAATGTAGAATTCTTGTGTAAGACGTTCTCCTTGAATTGATGTTTGTCTTGCATTTTGTTGTTATCTTCAGACAATCGTTCTGTTTGGAAGGAAGATACTTTTTTATCCTTTGGAAGACCAAATATTGTGACATAAATCAAAAAGTTTATTGGAGTTCTCAACCACTGAGAACTGGTAGTTGGAAAAAATATGTTCCAAAAGTCTGTGCAAAAAGGAGAACTCCAGAAGGTCTGTTCTCAGTAAACTTATTCTTCTTGGATTTGCATCAAACTAGTAAGGAGATCCAGTCTCTGGCAGCCAAAAAGGGCCTTGGCAAGTTTTCCAACTGTAGCACTTTTGGAGCCTTCCCTCATTACCCACTTGTGCAGCATTTGGTAGACTTTTTCTTTCAGTCCATCTCGTTCATAGTCATGATCAATTTCATCAATCTCGGGATCACCGAAGCCCAGTTTCCGAGCACAGTGCTTCCACTGCTTAGCCAGATTTTCTCTCACTAGATTCAAATGTTTCTCTGTCAGGACAGTAGTACTGTCTGCAAAAAGAAGAAGATTGTAAGAAAATGGCATCATTCAACAGTTCTTCTGCTCCTTTCACTCGCTCTCCTGTCCTCCCCCAACTATTTATTGGTAATATCTGGAGACAGAATCTTAGTGATGCAATCAGAAGTGGATTTCGTGGAGGCAGCATAACCCAGTGATGGCAGGCAAGAAATGTCCAGACAGAACATGTGTATTCACAGGTCAGTTGCTGGACTTGCTCGTTGATTTGAAGCTATCATAGATTGTCACTTAAACCTGCAAGATTGAAAAAACCCTTCCCAGAGTTCTTAAAGAGTTGTGTATGTTTTACATTCTGAGACACAAATTATTTGTTTACTTAGGAATACACAAGGATAGTTTGGTTCAGTTTTGACCAATGAAAATAAATTACATTTCAAAATCTTCCAACTTCTACTGGAATGAAGTTGTCGTGGCTCTTGAATATATAGTTTAACTTTTAGTTTTCCTTGTGTCATGTCAGGCACTGGACTCTATGATCTTCATGGCTCCCTTTCAACTCAGGATATTCTATGATTTAAAAGAGAAGTCAGTTGAGCATCTCCAATCCTAGCCTTGCTTCTACTAGTTTGAGTGTTTCATACATTCCAAACCAAATGATTCTCAGATAATTATATGAGGTGAATACATGAAAACTAGGGAGATTTTTCTCTTACCAAATATACCCCTTGCTTCATACTGTGTATAAATTGCTTCCATAGCAACAGTAGAAGTGCTGACATGCTGATTGTGTGCATCAATCTTCATGTGATTGTAGGATCCAATTTGAATTCCGGAGCTGTTATTTATGTTGTACTTGATTGAATCTTCTGTATGAGGAACTTTAACACAAATTTACAAACAACAGCATAAGGTTCAAATGTCAAGATAAGGAGGAAGCAGTTCTACTAATAAGGGAAGTGATATTCATTGCACTTGATGTAGAAATAGCCATTTACTGGCAACTGTAACTGTGTCATGCAGTGTGACACAAATGCACTGTAATGAAAGCACAGTCTATTTTATGACAGAGTGCCACAACCAAGCTGACAGTTACTAGACTGTAAATAATGTTCTCTGTGCCTTGGGAATGCATAGTAGCAGTGTTGCTTTCTGCTCCCTAACAGCCTCAGGAGGTCAGCCTTGACTTGAGTGCTCTTTTCACTTACATCTTAAAGTCTCACTTCTGCCTCTCAGCTTTACTTTTCATAGATGTAAGTTCAGGTTTACAGTTATGACTTCTGAGTTCTGTGGGACTACAGCAAATCATTTCATGTTGCTCATAAGATATGATTAGTTAAACACATAATTTGATCTTTTGCTTACTGTTGTCTGATTTCCACACATAGCGTGAAACTAAGTCACTATTCATGTTAGGTGATGTCAGTTTTCTGTTCTCCTGACAGTGTTTTCTGAACTCTCCGTGGATAATCATCCACTAAACATTCTAACTCCAGTTTAAATGGTGAATCTCATAACCTGGGTCTAAAACTGAAGTACAGATACTTAAAATGATACAGCAAGCTCTGTATTTAATCATCGGAAATCACAGTTAGATGCACAAACATCCTTGTTACACACTCAATTGCAATGTGAAGTGTGAAAATCTATAGTTATGTATGAAAATCTGACTAAGTGCACTTAATATATGCTAACCTGAGACTGCAAGTCAGAAATATTGTATGTATGCATGATTAGATTGTTGAAGTTGTAAAAAAGGAATGCATTTTATCATGTCTCATAACATTTTTACTTCTGCTCATAACATTGTGATTCCTGTGTCCTTTTTTTTTCCTTAAGAGCCAGAGAACTCAGGAAATACGTTCATATTTGTAGTTAAAAATATAAAGAAGCCTCATGTTTGTTATGTTCTTATCTGGTAACAAAATGAATTTACCATAAGATATGAAAATGTATACAAACACTTTGTCAATATCACAGTATTAAGAATAAAACTTATTATGCTTATAAGTCTCCTTTCCCAAGCCTTTACACTTTGCAGCTTGTCAGGTTTGGGTCATCATGTAAGAGTTGCAGAGTCAAGAAGACAGAAATCTGCTCTTTCAAGTTTTCTTGTAGTGTAGACCACTTAGAAACTGGACAAGCCTTTGAAAGGGTTAAAGAATTCAGAGTGCCCCAAGCAACACAACTTGAAAGGAGCATATATTAACAGCTCCTGAAGGACATGACATGATTTTAGGAGTTCAAGCCAGTAGAACTGTAGAGACCTGTGCCCCAGTGAAGGCTGACAAGCATGAAGCCTGCAGCTAGAAATTTGTATTAAAATCCAAATCAAGATAGGACAAAGTGTCCCAAATGTGTGTGTGGTTCAAGAGCTGGGCAGAGTGACAGCAACTTGAAGTTTAATCTAAGGAAATGACTAGTGTAGGTGTACAGGAGATCTTGCAATGATTTCATATTTTAGAAGTTCTTACATAAAAGAATATGTTATCCTTGATTTATCAAATACTCATTTAATGGTGTGCTTAGGTCCTGCTAGAGACAGGAATTAGTTTTACATACTGGTACCGAAAACTTCAGCTATGGTTAGAGGTATTAAGCAATAATGTAAATTATTTCAAGTTCCTGAAGTTTTTCGCTTTACTGGTCAGGATGCAATGCACAGCCTGTTGGCTACCAGGGCAGATGAAGGCCACAGCACTTACCTGGGCTTACTCTGGGTGCACTAGGATAGTATGCAAACGTTCCCCTTGTGAAAGAAGTAGAATCCCTATTACCTGTACAAGGAGAAAAAAACCAAGAAATGTCAAAAGCACTGTGTAAATAAAAAAGTAGTTGTACTTAACAATGACTCCATATTTGTAACAGTGTGAGTGTACAGTGTTCTTAAATACAGAGATGAGAAGCTTTTTAATTAGCAGGATTGTGTCTCCTTGAATAACTCTAGTTTAAGCAATGATCTTATTGTGGTTTTGCTCAGTTAGTAATAACCTTAAGCATCCTTGGATCTCAGTGAGGACAATGGGTTTCCACGTGGGTGTAGGAATATCTGGCAGTGTGGGATCACAGCACACTGCAGTTACAGACTGAGCTGCTGCGTATCAAGTGTTCAAACCGGCAAATTCCAAATTCCCAAGTGTGAGTTTTTGAATGCTCACAAATGAGCAACTCATACTGGGGCAGCAAGAGCAGCTGGGTTACAGGCACCCAACAAGTCAGTGAGGAGCTGAAATTCAGCTCTTGTGCACCTCAGTCTGGTATCTGCTACACTATTTCACACAGCCTTCCTATAATAACTGTTTTCTTTATTTCTTTCAACTAGAAGGTTTTCCTTTATTAGTGATGTTGACAATTCTAATGTCTGCCTTCTGACATGACAGCCCTCAGATTAATTTCAGTAAATAAACTCACATAAACAACTAATCACAGCCTCTGCATAAATAATTTAACAGAATAACACCTTTCTGGCATTCTGCTTGTAAAAAGCTAGGAATCCTTTATTTTCTTGTGAGATGACCTGGAAAATAACACCATGCTAAAAATATCCAAGAGTAGGAGCAGACATCTCATGCCATCTCCAGTTCCTCAAAGTTCTATCTTGTAGGTCTCCAGTTACCACTTATTTATATGTTTTGTCAATGCCCAATATTCTCTTCCTTGTCTCCATACCTTTCTACTCCATGGCTTACTAGCAAATGCCAACAGAAGCTCTCCCTCAGCACCAGGCAGAGCTCTCTGGAAAAACCAGTTACGAGCCTTAGCTCCTTGCTGGCACCCCAGGTTCAGGAGTCTCTCAGCTTGCTGCAAATCAAGCTACAAAATACTCATCTGTTTTCTGAAATGCTACAAATGTTGCTTCTGCACAAGCAGAACCTATGGTTTTGAGAGTCAGTGTTCTCCTCAGCTTTCCTAGAATGACTGGTAGCAGCTCCTGGTTTTGGGAGCTGCTTTAGCAGTACTTGCTGTCTGCTCTTCCTTGGCTGGTAGCTGAAGGGTCACCTGTTGAGTCTCATGCTCTTCTCTTACACTGATGATTTAGAAATGGTTCATTTGATATTGGCAGCCTGACATCAGTGAAAACAGCATAATGAAGTCAAAGCTAGAGTGTTTTAACTTTGAGTAAACAAAGAGAACTTCATGAAATAAATTCACCCTTGCTATATTACAGATCAGCCTGCAGCAAGCAGGTTGTTCCATGAGCCACAAAACTCTCCTGACCACTTCACTGAATAGTGGAAAAGTGTGTTTTCAGAAAGACAGGTGCTGGGGAAGGAGGAAGCTCACCTGTATCTGTGTCTGAATTCTTTGAATACCAGTTTACGCTGGTCTGTGACTGCAGGTTTTGTCCAGATTCTGGCACAGGAGGTTTACTTAGGCTAAAGTTACTGGCTGAACACAATCCATAAGCATCCTCTGGGTTTCCTGTTGGAAGACCTTTGGGATATGGCCCATAAAAAACATCTACATTTCCCCATTTTGGTGGTGTTGCAGCTGCCTGTGACCACAAATTTGGATCAATGTTTGGCCAGCAATATGGATTAGTGTTTGATCCTGTTTTTTCAGCTCTTGGATACAGCTCACTCCGTTGAGAAGTAGGAGATGGCTTTGCAAACGGATCGCAGGAAACTCTCCGTCTCCTTTCCTCCTCTATCATTTCAGGGCTGTATACAACAGGTGGAACTGCTTTATCCATCCGGCTCCCAAATGCGTGGTAGTTGTATTCATGCTGAAGTTTTCTTTCCAGATTATCAGCAGGTGCAAGTGAGGTCTCACAGCTCTCAACAGGCTGGTTCGCAGGGAAGGCAGCAAACAGGGCTTCATTAACCTCACTGGTCATGGGACCTTGAGAGCTGTGTAGAGAATTGGGCTGATCTGAAAGGGAAGAACATTAAATGTTTGAAAACATTCAAATGCAAGTGTTTAACTTGTTGCAATGATACTAAAGTCTATTAACCGACTTTATTATTATGGTATACTAAAAGGTTTAAATAAAACATTACTTCCAGCATAAGACATTCTATAAAATAAAACACAGCTTTACTGACAAGTAGAACAGTTTTTTATCTAGGAAGTACAGGTTTGCTTAAGCTATCAGTGTCAAAATCTCACCCAAGTAGTGTGAGAATTCACTGCATACTCTGCTTATATTGATATCAAGGTTTCAACCATTGAAACAAACACTCCTGGAGGAATTTGCAGGGTCTGATTTGCTGGTGTGTGTCCACTGGCATTAACTGGACATTAATCAGTGCAAAACTGAAGTGTAACAGGATGGAAAATAACACCACTGTAATAACAGGTGTAACTTCATACAGCACAAATAATTTGTCATTAAAATCTTATTTAAAAATGATTATGTGAAGTATCCTGTATGAGTATTTCATGATGAATACCCTGGTCCCAAAGAATACATTTTTACAAGTAATGTCTACCAGATAAAATAGTCTGTGTTATCTACATCTTTCAAACTAATTCTCAGTATCAAAGGAAGCTCTACTTCAGTATTGAACTAGATTGAGTTATAATCTGTATGATTCTGTAAGCATTCCAAGACTAAACAAGAAACATAAAAATCTGCTTGTTACTACCAGTATTTATATTTTTAAAGTTAGGACTACAGATGCTTTCCTAAAGTTCTGAAAGCTTCACACTTTTTTAGAAAATATCGTACATTGCTTGAAGCAAGGGACACTTACAGAGCACTGTAAAACTGGAATAGAGTGTATGTATGTGCTTCTATTTAGCTCAGATAATACCTGTGAACTGGGTTTTTTTTCCCCCCAAATTACATTATTTCAGCCCACATTAGGCAGGACCAAAACTAGTTCCTTTGGATGGCTGTCTAATAAGTACACCTTCAGTCTGACTTGCTCTGCTTGTTTTGATACCACTGCTAGAGAGGGAGTGGGAGGAATGGCTGATACAGAAATAACCCCATCCAAAGTGACAGCTCTTAGTAATTCAGTATTAGCATAAACTGTATGGCATCTGTTCTCCAGGGCAAGCTTGAGATGTATGAACAGATCCAGTGGGATGCCTTTCACTACCACTGTCTGAGTAATGCCCACTGACTAGAGAAACAAACCCGGCCTTTGACTGACAGGCTGTCAAGATGGCATCTTTCTGCAGTGGAGATTCACAACAAAGTCTTTATAACTTATAACACAAGAGCATCTGCAATCTGCAGCAGTCATACTGCAGATTCTTTCTGCTCAGGAAAAGTAACTACACTCAAAAATACAGCAGCAGCGCTGCCCTAAGTCCATCAGTTCTACTGAGGAACAGCGGTGGCAAACCTAGCTTTGGGGAAGATCAGTTGCATGTTACCGTTTAACATTATTAATTTAATCATGTCTTTCAAGTGATGTGAGGTAACTCAGCAGCATTTTATTTCTACTGGATTTTTTTATATTTCTTGTTAATCAGTGTTGCAAATAAGATCCTGTGTCCCTTGACATTAAGAAACTTTGGTAAGAGAATTCCAGATACACTACTACAAAACTCTAACTGTATCATCACATATTAGACAGCCAGTTCTATAAAATCACAAAATGTGCAACTCATCTAAGATTTGATGAAACTATGAGAGAAAGGAGAAAAAAACCTATCTACTAGTGTTCCTCAGATTCCTTAGAGAGAGGTCATAAACAAAGGAATACTTTACAATTATGTATCCAGGTGTCTTGGTTTGAAAGACAGGTGTCTGCTAAGGAAGGCAGGAGCCTCCCTTGGAATGGAAAATGCAACCCTCTTCCCTCCGAATTATTGTAATTTTGAAATTAAGGGGCTTTTGGGCAAAGATATGAGGAATAGGAATAACAGTTCTTTACATATATATATATATATATATATACACATATATATATATACATACATACAAACATACATATATATATATATATATATATATATAAAAACCAAGGCAAACAAATAGCAATAACTATGGCAGTGACAACAAACAGAACCAGAACCCAGTGACCCTCCTCGGCTGTGAGGCCCTTCCCCCTGGGTGCAGCTCCGGTCACAGCCGGCAGGGGCGCTGCAGCTCCCGGTGGGCGGGGCGGGGGCGATGGCTCCCCCGCGGCTGCAGGGGGCGCTCCGGAGCGAGCGCGGGGAGCACGCGGCAGTGGCGGATGAAAAGCTTGCTTCACAAACCCCTGGGGCAGCCGATCCCCGTGCCCCAGCAGGACGCTCGGGAACAGCAGGGGTAGAAGGAAGGCAGCAGAAGGCAGAAGCCCTCAGCAGTGATGAAATTCCCTCCACCACGAGAGCAGCTTCTCTCCCCTCTGAATGCAGGGAGAATAAGAGAGCTAGGGATTGTACCCACCCCCTTTTTCCCAGTTCAAATCTCGAGGCATCTGCCCTACACGAGAAAACCCCAGGTTAAAGAGGGTCGCCAGCTCGACTCCTCCCTCTGTGGCAAGGTGTTTGTCTCTCTTAAGTACCCTAATTTGTCTCCTAGCAACATGCATGGGAAAAATTCTTTAAAAGAAAAAGAAAAATAAATGAGAACGCCTAAAACCCCAACATTATCCACCTGAAATTTTTCCCATACGAACATGTTCCATCAAACTTAAACCTTTTAACCATATACATACATGCATTAGCCTAATTATATACATATATACATGCATATATGGATACAAGTACAGTGCCATGGGTAGTTCACCCTAAAGCAAGGTCCCCTTGAGGTATGCATCAGGTCTCTCCATCATTTTGCATCACCCACCAGGTGCAACCTGGTCCCTGAGCGAAGACAACCCCATGGATGGGTTTGTCTTTGCTCAAGGCAGAATTAACCCAAACAGTTTTTCCAAGCATACCTCTCATGTGTACCACGGGAGCCGTATCCTCATCTGTTGTTCGTAAGGGTTCAGATTGAGCAGGGCCTGATCGGTTCGTGGAGCCTTGGGTGTTAACTAACCAGGTGGCTTTTGCTAAATGCATCTCCCAGTTTTTGAAAGTCCCCCTGCCCAGTGTCTTCAAGGTGGTTNCGTATCCTCATCTGTTGTTCGTAAGGGTTCA